>CM046344.1:290000-890000 GCA_025403435.1 Artocarpus heterophyllus
AGCAAAATGAGAAGAAGTCTATATAATTGAGCAATAATTTAGGGAGACAAGATTGGTAGAAGTAAGTGTTGGTAAGTTTTGAATGTTTCTTAGGAAGACTTGGTAAGAAAATACTAAAATGGTATTTTTTTTTAAATGATCATAAACAACTTAGTAATTTTAAATAGTCACATTTTATTCATTAAATTTTACAAAATTATGCCCGTTAAAAATACGGGTGTTACAGCTCTCCCCTCCTATAAAAATTTCGTCCTCGCAATTTCGTACACTGATTACAATGTTAAAACAAATGTGGGTACTTTTCTCTCATTTCAGATTCAAGTTCCCATGTGGCTTCCTCCACATCATGGTGTTGCCACATCACTTTCACCAGAGGAATTCCACGACGACGTAATAATTTTATTTCATGATCCAGTATTTGAACTGGAATTTCTTCATAATTCGTATCTCCTTGAATTGGCACATCTGTCCACATGATCACATGTGAAGGGTCGGGTTCATACTTTCTCAACATCGATACATGAAACACATTATGTACATGAGACAATTGTGGTGGTAGGTCTAAACGGTATGCCAACGTTCCAATGCGTTCCACAATCTCAAACGGTCCTGTATACCTTGGTGCTAACTTTCCTTTAACACCAAATCGAGATACACCTCGTTTTGGTTTCACTTTTAAGAACACAAAGTCTCCGATCATGAACTCTAAAGGTCGCCTCCTCTTATCTGCATAACTCTTTTGTCGACTTTGAGCTGTCTGAAGACGTTCGCGAATAATCTGGATCTTGTCCGTTGTTTCTCTGATAAACTGAGGCCCAAGTTCAAGACGCTCTTCCTTTTCAGCCCAACACAATGGAGATCTACAAGGTCTACCATATAAGGCCTCATATGGAGCCATTCTAATACTTGCTTGGTAACTGTTGTTATATGCGAATTCAACATATGGCAGCTGTGCAGCCCAATTTGTTCCAAAGTCCAGCACACAAGCCCGAAGCATATCCTCGAGAATCTGAATGACACGTTCAGATTGTCCATCTGTTTGAGGATGAAAAGCTGTACTAAAATTCAATTGAGTTCCCAAGGCCCTCTGCAATCCTCTCCAAAATTTCGACGTGAAACGTGTATCTCTATCGGAAACTATTGACATTGGCACTCCATGCAATGTCACTACCTTTTCCACGTACAATTGACATAATTTTGAGATACTATAATTAGTTCTGATTGGGATGAAGTGGGCTGTCTTAGTTAAACGATCTACAATTACCCAAACGGCGTCATGCCCTATTTGAGTCTTAGGAAATCCAGTAACAAAGTCCATTGTCACATGATCCCACTTCCATTCTGGAATAGGTAAGCTCCTCAACTCGCCTCCAGGCTTTTGATGTTCCGCTTTAACCTGTTGGCACGTCATGCACTTAGAGACAAAGGTTGCTACATCTCGTTTCATTCCTCGCCACCAGTATTGTCGTTTTAGATCCATATACATTTTTGTGCTTCCAGGATGAATAGCAAACTTTGAACGGTGAGCCTCATCTAGCACCGCATGCCTGAGATATGGATCCTCTGGAACAACTAATCTTCCTTTGTAAAGTAAAAATCCTTCTGGCTCAATCTGCCATCCATCCAGTTGTTCTCCATTTTGTATTTGTTTCCAAACCCTACGTAATCCTTCATCGTGCCATTGTCCTTGTTTTACTTTCTGAATTAACGTAGGAGTTGCTATCACATTGAATAAGAAAGCTCTCTCGTTATCTTCATAATATTGCAAGTTGAAGTCGGCGATAGTGACTCGTCTCCAATCTTCCAATGCTAAACTGGCTATACGTCCGTTGTTCTTACGACTTAGAGCATCTGCCACGGCATTTGCTTTTCCAGGATGATATTGGATACTAAAGTCATAGTCCACCATGTACTCAGTCCATCTTCGTTGCCTTAGATTGAGATCCTTTTGAGTAAACAAATATTTCAGACTTTGATGATCTGAATATAGCTCGAACTTTGCGCCATATAGATAACATCTCCAAATTTTAAGTGCGAAAACCACAGCAGCTAACTCAAGATCATGTGTGGGGTAGTTCCTCTCATGGGGTTTCAACTGGCGTGAGGCGTAGGCAACTACTCGTCCATGCTGCATTAACACACAACCCAAACCGTTTCCTGAGGCATCAGTGTATACTGTGTAAGGCTCCTCGTTGTTAGGTATGATCAGCACAGGTGCACTAGTGAGTCTTCGTTTCAGTTCCTCAAATGCTTCTTCACATTTATCATCCCACACGAACTTAACATTCTTCCTTGTGAGTTTTGTTAATGGAGAAGCAATCTTTGAAAAATTCTCTACGAAGCGTCGATAGTATCCAGCTAGTCCGAGGAAACTTCGAATCTCTGACACGTTCTTTGGTCGTTCCCAATTTAGCACTGCTTCAATTTTGGAGGGGTCCACTGAGATGCCTTCTTCAGAGACAACGTGTCCAAGGAACTTGACCTTCGTCATCCAGAAATCACATTTTTCTCTTTTTGCATAAAGACCATGTTCTCTCAACGTTTGTAGAGCGATCCTCAAATGCTCAGCATGTTCTTCTTCGTTTTTAGAATAGATCAAGATATCATCTATGAAAACAATGATAAATTGATCTAAGTACGGTCGAAAGACACGGTTCATCAAGTCCATGAAAGCCGCTGGTGCATTAGTTAACCCGAAAGGCATGACAAGAAACTCAAAATGACCGTAGCGAGTCCGAAAAGTTGTCTTTGGAATGTCCTCTTCTCTTATCTTCAGTTGGTGATATCCGGATCGTAAGTCAATCTTTGAGAAATAGCAAGATCCTCCTAACTGATCGAACAACTCATCAATTCGGGGTAGAGGGTACTTGTTCTTGATAGTCAATCGATTAAGCTGGCGATAATCGACACAGAGCCTCAACGATCCGTCATGTTTCTTCACAAAAAGTACTGGAGCTCCCCAAGGTGATGTACTTGGTCGAATAAATCCTTTTTCCAGTAATTCGTCCAACTGCTTCCTCAATTCCACTTTCTCAGCAGGTGCCATTCGATACGGGGCAATAGAAACAGGCGCTGCTCCTTGAGTTAAGTCGATGACAAACTCAATTTCTCTATCAGGCGGAAGTCCGGGCAATTCATCTGGAAAAACATCTGAAAATTCATCCACCACAGGAGTGTGAGAGGATAGGTCACTCTTCTTTAGTTCTCCATCTGAAGCAAAGATCGTCCCAAGATTGGTGAAATTCCTTCGTCCTCCAATACAAGCCTTTAGCACCGGGGCTGGCGTCACTGTTCCTGTTTTTGCCTGAAATTCGATGACTTGTCCATTCTTGGTGAATAAAGAGACACGTTTCCTATGACAATCTACTATTGCCTGGTATTTAGTTAGCCAATCCATTCCTAAGATTACATCAAACTCTGTCATAGTTATTACATATAGGTCAGCCGATAGTTTATGTTCTCCTATAACAATACACACTGATTTACAAATTATGGATACTTCAGCTATCCCGCCCATTGGTGTACTAAGGGTTAATGATGAACTACATGTCTCAGTTTCTAATTGTAGTACGGAAGCAAATAACATAGATATAAATGAATGAGTGGCACCAGTGTCAAATAATACATGAGCCCAAGAATGAGACACGTGAATCATACCGTCTACAACTGAGTGATCAGCCTGTTTTCCTTGTCCAGTTGTAGCCGTAATTGCATAAGCTTGTGCTGGTGCTTTTCCTTTATCACTTTTTCCTCGGTTTCCTTGGCTACTACTAGCCTTATTATTATTTCTCCCAGAAAAATATGGCCTTTGATTCACTGAGCCTTGTGGAGTCGGTTGGAAGTTCTGATTAGCATAAAAATTGGAACCCTGTGGCCGCTGTTGATAGTTGTACTGAGGCTGGAACCCTCGAGGTTGAGTTACTGAGACTTGGGAAGCTGGAGTGTTTTGCTGAGGCGCTCCACGATTTTGACTCCCTCCCCAAACAGTGGAGCCAAAATGACTTCCTTGTGGCCTTGGTGCAAAGGATGATTGTGTAGGGCGGTTAGGGCAATTTCTCCTCAGATGTCCCACTTGTCCACAGTTATGACAAGCATACGGTTGGAAACGACCACTGCCAGAAGATCCACCACCAATAGTCACTCCACTATGCTGAATGACTTGCCCTTGTGACTTCTCTTTCTTACTTATTTTCCTTTGACGCCCACCAGAACCCTTATACTCTCCATAGGAGTTATTTAGTTCTGTCTCTGCCCGCTGTGCCGCAGCTACAAGATCAAGAAAATCTGTTGATGGAACAGCAGCTATCATTTGTCTGATTTTCGGCCTCAGGTTATTTCTAAATTTTTCGCATCTCGCCATTGGATCCGATACAGCCCCGGGATTGTAGCGAGACAATTCTATAAATCGAGCATGGTATTCAGCAACTGTTGTATCTCCCTGCATCAGGTTTTCAAATTCTCGCATCATTGCTTGCCTATGGCTCTGAGGAATATAGGTGTTGCGAAAAATGGTTTCGAACTGCTCCCATGTAAGATTCGGCACATCATAGTCGTCTTTCTGAAGATCCCACCATTCTTCGGCTTTACCCTCAAATATATATGTTGAAAAGCTAACCCAATACTCCCGTGGAATCCTCAAGGTGTCCAACTTCTTTTTGACTGCCTTTAGCCATTGTTCTGCTATGACCGGGTTAGGTTCTCCACTAAATGTGGGTGGTTTCTGCTTCATAAACTCCTTCAACAGAGTTAGATGTCGTTGTTCGGGATCACGAACCTCCACAGGTCTTTGCACATTTTGTAATGCTTGAAGAATTTGTCCTAAATTATTTACTTCTGGTGCAGCTGGCGGGGATTGTGTTGCATGTCGTAGTTGCTCATCTTCTTGAGCTTGTTCCATCGGTTCCGGTTGCTCAACTTCTTGAGCATGTTCAACCGGTTGTGACAGCTCAGACGATTGCATTTGACGTCTTGGTGGCATAGTTTCTACTGGCTGCGAAAATTTAACTAGGATCAGTACCAAATGATGATGACATTAACACCTAACTTTAAAACCATTCCCAAAGATTAATTTTTAAGGTGGTGCTATACCCCCTAGGTTAATCGAACCTAGGCTCTGATACCAAAAATTCTGTAACACCCCTATGTGGGGGTTAACAGTTTTAAATAAATAAAAATAATTTTAAATTTTATATTATTTAAATCAATTAAACAATGCCCATGGGTCTTTAAACAACAAGAAAAATAAAAATAAACGTTTTAAATACAAACCACAGTTTTTAGTGTAGCACCAAATATATATAATTACAGTCATCATCACCATAGTACAATTCCCAAATAACTTAACACAGCCATAAAAAAAAATAATACAACTCTTACATGTTGTAGATAAGTTGTAATTAAACAGGGTCTTCTAACACGAAAACAGCAGGATTGTTTTCGCTTATTCCTCTTCAAATATGTTGCACTGAGTTCCACCTGAGATATGAAGATATGATAGGGATGAGCATCGACATGCCCAGTAGGGAAATCATGACTCACCTTATGGTTTACCCCTTACCACATTAAAAACTGCATGGTTAGTAGGTTACATCATATTCCAGATTATGAGGTTTATTATGATCACATCTTATGGATACCGTAGTTAATCATTACCAAGTGTCATAATTACACATTTATACAAATATTACCAATCATCATTGTTCCTAGGTATCCATGTTAAATTGAGTATCACTCAACTCATCGAAACCCAAATTGGCGCACTTGATCACCCCATAAACATTCCAAGGGTGTTCCGGTGAGGGGACATCAAGCCCCGAGTCCTCACCAAATCAATTCCTGTACAGTGTGTTCTGGGACTTTCAACCCAAGGAAGCGTCATCACCTTCCCCCTATTTTACCTTTTTGGGTATTCATGCCCAAGGACGTAACCGCCGCCCTCTTCATGTCTCACCATTTCTCTATATTAAATCATTATTAATAGAGTCAGTTTTCCTAACCATGCTTCTCAATTTATAACATGTGTCAATTCATTATGTTCCTCGCCGTACAATACAAGACGAGTCCATGTCATAGTTTCATATGTGATACTCATATAATATCAGTTCAACATAGATATATATATATTGCGGCAAAACAATCAATTTTAATTCTATAAAAACCTCACAAAAATGAGTAATAGAATCCCTACCTTTCAAGCTTATCAACAATCTTTTAATCCTGGAATCAATTAACGTTAGCTCCACACATCCTTGACCCTAAGGCATGCATAAGGACAATTAAAACTAAAGCACAACGTATAATCACATTCATAAGTGAGTTATGTGTAAACCCGTCTACTAGTGCCATTAAAGTATTTTTATGCATTAAACATGGAGAAAATGCATACTAAAAACTAAGTTTAGATTAAAGAAAACCTACCTCAAAACTTCTTTGAAAAGCACCAAAGTTTGGGTTATCAATCAAGCTTGAATTAACTTTAAAACCGCCTCGATCATCGTTGGGAATTATAATTGTCTTGGCCACAAAGAGAGCTTTGTGCTCTATGTCTTTAGTTAGAAATTTGAAGTGAGAAGGGAGAGAATGAGAACTAGAGAAGAAGGTGGTGATAGTTAAATAAAAAGATATCAAAATGCTTAAGAGGAATGAGATGTTTACGGGGAAAAGTTGTAAGAAGAAACAAAAGAGTCTTAAAGGAAAATATCATCTTGTCTCCCATGAAGACTTTTAGCAAATAATGCCAACATAATTGAGGGGATAATTGGAGTGAATTATAGAAGAAGATAAGGAAATAATTAATTAGGTGGTTGAGAAATATCTCCATGTCTTCTATGAATTGACGGAAAATAATTCAATGTCCCCTTCGGATACCTTTAGCAAAATGAGAAGAAGTCTATATAATTGAGCAATAATTTAGGGAGACAAGATTGGTAGAAGTAAGTGTTGGTAAGTTTTGAATGTTTCTTAGGAAGACTTGGTAAGAAAATACTAAAATGGTATTTTTTTTAAATGATCATAAACAACTTAGTAATTTTAAATAGTCACATTTTATTCATTAAATTTTACAAAATTATGCCCGTTAAAAATACGGGTGTTACAACATAGCAAAAGGGTCTATCATGACAGAAATTATAAAAGTAATTACCAGAGTCAAATGAGAATCTGATTGTGATCCGAGTGTGTTACGGGTAGAACCACAACATTGGGCTTTAAAGAATATTTTAGTTTCAAGATTTCCAATCAGCATTTGGAACTGCCCTTTTCTCTTGTTTGATGTTTAAGCCATGACCATCGACCAAAGTTCTTTTCCTCCTTTTTTCCAATGTCAAGTAAAAAAAAAGAAAGCGAGAATTCTTTTTTTTGAGAAATGTTAGAAGGGGAATCCATCAAGGTTTTTGGCTCGCAATAAAGATGGTCCTGATTAAGCAACTACCTTTTCACTCACACAGACACCGAACGTACTTGGCCCTTACAGAACATCTAGAATTCCATAGTTCTTACTTTGGGTCCCCTTTCTTCTTTCCTTACTTGACTCCCTCACAGGGTCTTTCATCGCATCCTGCCTGAGGTCCACTGTAGCTGAAAAAGCTGTGACTTACTAAGGGGTATCTGTTTTGGGTTGGATCTCCTTTACAATATAAAGAAAGAAATAAGGGTCGAAGTTTAGACCGCTCACAGTAGTTCTACCTATAGAAAAGCACTATGGAAGATCAAGTTGATGTTAGAAAATGTTCTCTTCACAGTTTGGTATTTGAAATAAATGAGGTTTACGTTGTCTTTAAGAAGAATGATGGCAACTACGACCTCTCGGAAGGTGATATTCTAGGCATTCAAAATGCACTTCAATCTGGAAATTACAACTTTTCACCATTTTGCCTTCTTCTTCAATATTTATGAAGGCGGTCTCATTATCCACACCTCTGGTTGGATGAATGAAGGACCAACTGACCTGGGTTTTCATGAGCGTTGGCGGTTCCTGGAGTGCCTGTCAAGGGCACTAGTGCATACCTTGAGGTAATCATCACCACCTACACCTCACATATCGGCACAGTGGAATGTGTAACCTACTCGATAATGAACCTGAAAGGCTTTTTTAGGTCCAATTCCATCAATTTTTGTTAAGGCAATTCTTACTTGTTCCTCAACAACTGATCTATCTCCCGAAATATATGACATTCTTAATCCTTTCTTTTACTAATCTTCTCGGCTGGGCCTGGCATAAGCAAGCATGAAAGAAAAGAAGGCAACCAGAAGAAGTACTGAAGCTTCAGAGACAAGGTGGCTCACTCAATGCTTACGAACAAAAAGTGTTTGTCGATTAGGTAGGGGATACCTAATCCAGTGGAGAGCCTCTGAAAGGGGTTTCTAGTTGATCATTAACCACGGGATTCCCCTTTTTTGGCTCATTTCTATTGTTGATGCATTTTGCAACGCTAGACCATGGACTATTACTTGGCATAGTTGGTTGTTGGCTCCACCTGTTGTCTCCTTCTATGACATGCTGTTGTCGTAGCCATATTCCATATGTCATTTAGTCATCTCTACCTCGCTGTAGGCTAGCACCTCTGAAAGAAACAAAGGACTTCATTCAATGACTTAATCAACTGCTTGCTCAATGACAGATTAGGATAAGGTGGGCTCTCTGTACAATCCGATCCAAAAGCAAGCCCTTTAATCCTAATCTCATCTACAAGAAAGGGGTCGGGCGTAGTGTGCTCTTTTTTAGGACACATAGGCTATTACATACGCATCATTAAAAAAACCACATTTGTTTTCTTTTTCAATAGACAAGGGAAAGAAAGTTTTTAGATATTTGTGATTTTAAGGTACAATCAATTGAAGGGATTGATCTAGTCCAAACAAAAAAAGAAGGGTTTCTTTTAGGTTTTAGGAAAAGGATTAAAGAGAACGGGATTCAAAACTATTTCCCTTTAGTTTTTATAGAGTTTTTTCTCTTTTTTTTTACTGTAACTCTTAAGTATGAAATTTTCTTTGTTGGTTAAGTGGAATTACGGTAGTTTAATCTATAAAGAAAGAAAGGACAATCGATTGCACTTGGCACAGAACCACCTAACGAAAGCCCTTGAACTTCAAGCTATCCGGCTTCAAGCCATGAAGGAGAATACAAGTTGCATCTTACAATAAGGAAGATTTGTTGCAATGTAGCTCCATAGGAACCATCAATTGAAACACATGAAGTATTAGTAGAAATTGATATTTTAAGCCCAATAGAAAGGAATGCTATAACCAGGGAGGGTGAACCCTCGTAGATATCAGGTGACCACATATATAGAGTGAAAAGAGATATAGAGTCCAAAGGGGAGGGGGTTTTCTTTGAGGCTCGAGAGATGGAATATATAGGGCCCTCCTTTTCTTTCTCCATTCGGATCACAACCTAGTTTCATAGCCAAGGGGCAAAGGGAAGGCACTAAGTGTAGAAGAATCAGCCTAAGGATATGCTCTGGGTTTTGGGAAGATAATTTAGTCACCCATTTCAATTGATCTTTCTTTTAGTTGTTGAATCTCACTTTGATTGATCGATATGTGATATTCTGAATCCTCATTACTAATGGAATCAAAAAGGATCCCTGGATCGGTTATAAAATTTAAAAAAAAAAAAAAAGAAGAGGTAAGAGATTAAAAACTTGAAAAACAAGGATTGGGTTGCACTATACATATGAAAGAGTATATAATAATGATGTATTTGGTGAATCAAATACCACAGTCTAATCCATCTTTCTTTGTTAAAAGGCCGAATTAGTCACACCGATAAAAAGCCATACTCCTTCCTGAAGGAAAGGAAGAAGGAAAAGCTTTCACATGTAGTCAGTCAAATTCTCTTTACTTTATGTAAGCCTCTTAGTGCAGCTCAGCTGGAAGAGATTCTAAGCGAGGGACAGTATTGAACTGCATTCTTTCTACAACCAAGGTTTTAGACAAATTTTCGATACCAAGTATGGCTCGTAATAATCTATCTTCTGGTGCATACGATGATTCTTTTGCCCTCTAAGGTATTAATTTACCTACTAAAATAAAGCCCATATGCGAATTGGAAAAAAGAGAAGTCATTGGTACTATTTATGGTATTCCTGGGATTGTAGCTAGAAATCGTCAACAAACCTTAATTATTCGTTGGATCCTTGAACTAGCTTTTATATATATATATATATAACGATCTATTAAGGACAAAAGCAAACCTTGCAAAAATAAGACCTCGCAGTGCCACAACGTAGGCATCCACATTGAGTTGAGTTTAATTATACAAATTCTTAATTGACTTATTTTTCATGTATATTGACCCATCTTTCTTTCCTTTTTTTTTTTTACGTCATCAATCGGATCACTGATATTCAGTTGGTTGGAATAAAAATTTCATCCAAACGAACATTTGGCAAAATGTATACAAAGTATAGCTTTTTTTTTTTTTTGAATGCAAGGGGAGGGGGAGAGGGAGAGTAATACCACAACTATTGAGTGGGGTTTAACTATTGAGTGAGATTTAATGTGACTCGAACCCACAATTTATGATTGAGGTGAAAGGACTTACAACCAACTAGGCTGCCCTCACTTGTTATAGTGTGTAGTCTATTTTGAACTACTGCTACTAGACATTTTAAATCAAGAAGCAACCTAAGACTGAAAACAACTCCTCTGTTTTCAATATTTTGAACCTATTTTTCAAATTGTATTTTTTAAACCACGCTCTTTAAATTAAAAAGTTTAAACCATTAAATTTTGAACTAATAAATTAAAAAGATCCAATTCATTAGATAATATCTCACTTGAAAACTGTCTCAAGCCCAACGCCTCTAAACTTTATTCTTTCTTTTTTCTATTCGTAGAAAAAAAATGAGATTTTTTCGATAATTACCGAAAAAGTAAAATATATGTAAGTGTTTCCCCGCGTTATTTATCTTGTTATATCTTCTATTGTATACTAATTTAAAAACTATACATTCGGTTTTTTATTTAATCGAATGTATATCTTCATATTTAATTTAATATACAAATATAAACCTTAACTCAGTCAATATTTGATTTTGACCTTTAAAAAAAGATAAAATTAAAACTTTCAAAAATAAAAAGAAAACAAAACATAAAGCACATATTTTGGAGGGTATTTTATATATTTTTAAAGTTAAAAAAAAACCTTATTATAATCATTTTTTAAGTACTTAAAATTTTCCTTTTATAATTTGAGGGTATTTTAGGTAATTTGTTATATCGAAACAGAAAATTATTCTGAAAAAAGTATAAATTTATATATTAAAACGAATCTAAAAGTATATATTTAATAAAATCAAAAATTAAAAATATAATATTTAAATAAACTTAAAATATAACGTATAAAAAAATACATAACTTTTTATTGGAGCACAGGGCAGAGAAGACGACGAGTGCCAGCCGTTGAGCAGGGGCACTTCCTTGTCAACATTGATTGCCAGACAAACGTTATTAGCCACTACCAACCAAAGTAACCCCCACAAGTTGCCACAAGTGAGACAAACTGGCAATATATATACAAATACGTGTGTGTGCGCGCGCGCGTGTGTGTATCACGAGGCCATGCATGTATATATCAGAGACGGGATAGCTTCAGAGAATATAACACCACAATACCAAAGTCAAAACGGCAGCGTCTCAAAACAGATGAGAATAGAAAGAGGCAAAAGGGTTATTTTTTGTCAAAAGGCAGTGAATGGGGTTCATCATCTTTTTTTTTTTCTAAGGAAATTATTATTATTATTATTATTATTAACATCTGGTTCATCATCATAATTATTATTAAAGCAACCATATTTAACCCCATTACGTCATAACTTTTCTACTAATAAAACAACAAAGTCGGATCTAAAAATATAACATTAAGACTTATAGTTTTGTGAATAACGGATTATACTTTTACCAGATAAAAATGACTTTTTTTATTATTATTATATGCAGTTTTCAAATGTGACAATGAGCATGTGATATTTCAGCTAGTACGAAGTTGGGACCACTATCATGCAGCATAGTACTTGGAACTTACTAACCTTATGTAACTACACCAGTAAAAAATTTAATTTTTATTTACGGTAATTGATTTCTTCAATTTTAGAAACTCACCCTCAATTTTACATCTACCAATCAGAGCTTAAAAAAAAAAAAAGAAAAGAAAAAAGACTCCAGGCTTAATCGGCTAAAAGAGAAATATAGCAACCATATAATTATGACTATTATATAGTTTATGGAATAACAATGCCAAAAGTCCGCAGGATTTATTATCAATTATTATCATGTTTGAAGTGAGAATGGGGCAGATGATATTTAAGATGGTAGCATCCAGACATAAATATGTATAGGACCAAAAAAAGAAGACACCATAACCAATTTGGACCACCATCCTTTAGCATATAGAATAGTACCTAGCTACCAGCCTTGCTATCTTACAAGCAAGCACTTTGTTGGTGTGTGTCACTTTTAAGGGCTCAAATAGCTAGATCCTTTTGTGTATGGGAGATAAACTATTTAGATCCCGAACAAAGATTCGAAAAGTTTTGGTTCAAAACTTGATATAATATTTTAATATAGTATTTTCTCCCACAAAATTTGAATTATTATTCTCGAGCGGGCTCTTAAGCTCAAAATGCACAAACATAATTCACATTACGTTAGGTTACAAAAAGTAGTACCTAGAGGACCAACTTAGGCCAAGGCAAGAAGGTGGTTTGAATTAATTGATTGTATCGTTACTAGTACATAAATGATAGTAATTAAAAGAATGATAATTAACAACAACCCAATATAGGAAATGCATGGGCCATTGTGGAAGAGGAGGAAGAAGAAGAAGAAGATCAAAGGGAAAAGAATGCTTGTCAAAATCACTGAAAGATTGATTATCAACAAGACTACTAAAAACTTACAAGCCTAAAACAACAAACCAAATCACAAACCTCACTAAAGAAGCCCATCACAATGATCGATCTGGGTAAACAACGACATGGCAAAACTCCGAAAGAAACCACTCTGCTTTAGCGGAAAATGGGAAATGTGGCGAAAAAGGTCATCAGCAGTGTGAAGAACATGTTTGATACGTTTCTGGTGATTGATGTTGCGAAAGAGATGTCTTGTGGCCTGAGAGGAAAAAGAAGCCATGAAGTTTGAAATGCCGGTCTCAATCATAAATGCATGTGTCATAATTCCATCTATTCTTTAAAGAAAAATCCTTTTCATCCTATAGGGTTATAACCCCACTACTCATAAAACTGTAGGCCTTAGTCTGATATGTAGTGTATATTTAAGACTAGGTCCCACTGTTTTGTTAATAACAGGGTTATAATCCCATAAGGATAAACAAGATTGCTGTTCTCTAAAACTGAAATTACTGTTTCGTCCCAGCCTTTTACTTTCAAGAAGTATCTCAGTTTCCCAACATCATGAAACTGCTTATCTTCATGATGTTTATCATTTTCCATTAAATTACGTTAAAGTAATTAAAAATAAATAAAAGTCCAGAGCACATACTTTTGCAATTTGTTGAGAGCACCACAGTAGAGGGCATTATCCGGTAAGGGCAGCTCGGTTTTGTTAGTAGCTTCTGGATTGACAACCTTGATATACGTTTCTTGGCCAAGATACCACGAGTCCAGATTCTCAGTTCTGAGGTTCCAGACACCAACATTGTCAAGAGAGACCAAAATTGCCGTCCATGCTCCAGGATAAACCTGAAACAGAAAATGGCGGAAAACACTTTATACCATAAAATGAGTATGTTTTTTGAGTTTGAACAGAATCAATGAACAGTCACTTAAAAACCATAGAGGACTTGAACCACTCGTAGGGAAAACACTGAATCCAATATGAGCATCAATAGTTCATCTGCTTGGAACATGAATAAGCATAAATATGAGATAAAGATAAAAATCTCCTGTGTTTTATTGAAAAGCTACATTCCACTTAATGTTTTCATGAAGCATAATGAAGACCCAAAGAAGAGGAGCCTAGCATTAGCACCAGAACAAGAGACTACGACACAGAATTATGCTTAAAGTATACCTGTGCCGACGTGCGGGCTATTCCATCCCATTTGTTGTATGTGCCCCGACTGTTTTCTGTCCATTCACCATAGTCCATTCTGCAAAGCAATAATATTTCATTGTAAGAAAATATGTATTGTAGATATGTCAATATGATGAAATGCAAAGGAGAAACAAATGCCTACCCCACTACAAAAAATGCATATCCGTCCAAGTGATAGGTCTGCATCTTGGTCTCGTTGTTCTGCAGTATGATTTCCATAAATCCCCTGTATGTTCCGTTAATGACCGATGTTTCCATCTTAGGCGGTCCTGTGAGTGGCCTATTTGGAAAGTCGAGCTTGTACACTCCTTTCACCTTGAACCAGACAGCGAGCCTGATGGGTGTGGAAGGATTGACAAATGAGATTCCATTAAGAGTTGCTCGCCGTTTCCCGTTAATCTCCACTGGTGGCTTGTTTTTCAACACATAAACCTCCGTGACGTTGATTGAGCCGTATCTAAAAGATCCCTGTGGGTTGGGGCGAGCGCCGCTGGCTGACACATTCCATCTGAGAAATTTGAACATAGAAATAGAATCCTCAGAAGTGAATTAATAAAGACTACTGAGCTTCAAAATTCATAAATGAGCTTAAAGAAAGATACTATGCTCAAATTTATGCGAGGTTTAGGATTTTGATTTCCCAAATTACTTCAGAATTAAAAATCTTGAAACCCATCCTATCAAAGATTAACTACCTAGACAACTCAATGATTACTCACTAGTATTGTCTGCCTAAATTGGAGCAGAATTTACAGAAACAAGTAATCTTGACCCGAATGTCGTACTTGCTTATAGGTACCAATACAACAGGGACACAAATAGAGAATTGGGAAATATTAAGAAAATAGAAACACAAACCTGATAGATCTTGCCTGGTTCATGGAGAATGTTTTGTCAAATTCGTCGTTTGGTGCCTCCGGTAGGGGCCCTTTTGCCTTGCCTTTGGAATTTGAATAGTGCAATATGGCAACGCCAGTTACTCTTTTCCATCGCGATTCGTTCACAAACCTAGCACTTGCTACTATGTAGTAGTCAGAACTTGCATTCTGATCTGTCATCAGCAAAAATGAGTAGGATTGGCCAACATGTATGTCTAAACTAGTATAGTTTTGTTGCACTGTGTATGAACCCTCTGACTCAGCTAGAAGCAGATTGTGGTTTTGGATCCTGAAATTGAGACTAGTCGAAATTCCAACGTTGTGGACACGAATGCGGTAAGTTTTCCCTGTTCAAGAATCCAACCATAAAAGATGTGGTGAACAAACGTCTTTGAATGACATAATAACAAAGAAACGATTTCCAATAGGGTAACATGTGCATTTAAGTACTCAAGCACCATTTTCGTTGCAGCTACTGACAAATGGTATACAAATTTTCAAAAGAATAGAAGAATCTTGTAAATACTACTTTCCTTTGTGTTTCTTTCTCACTGAAACCTTAAATGAATATGTGTACTTCTAACTTTTCCTTGCCTTCACTTCACCAATAATTATGGATCATCCGTGGAAATTGTCAGCATTCTTTTCGTTTTCGTTGCAATATGAAAGAGCCAATTCAGTAGACAAGGAGACTTAAAAAATAAGATTAAAACATTTGATGTGCATGGAAAATGCATGATATATACATGTAATACAACAGAAGAAGATTCAAAATTCACTAAGTCCAAACTTGCACATTTAAATTTAAAAGGTGCCCTAACAATGGAAAACAAAGTTTGAGAGCAATGTTGTTAATTCCCACCTGGTTCGACATTAAATGTTTCATAATCAATGCCTTCTGGAACGAGTGTATCGTTGTATCTGTAAGGGCCTTTGCCATTAATAAGAACTCCATTTGGCATCCCTAGTTCTTTCCCCGCATCAAGGGTCTTCCTCAATGCCTGCACACTCCAAAATGCAGATACCATCAAACACTTAAACTACAAATTTCATTCCTCACTTCACAAGAAAGGTCTAAAAAAATCCAACAAACAAAAAAATTACCGTGTGGTTCCTTGTGTACCAATCACCAATCAAAATGGTTATATCCCTGTAAGGGGTGTCAAAAGGAATTGGAATTACAACCCGGTTGTTAATAATGAAGCCGCCGAACCCGCCTGACGCTCTCTGAAAGTGGAGAGACGGGAAGTAGAAGAAGCTACCAATCTGATCCTTGACCTGGAAGTTATACGTCCAGTTCCACTTCGGTGGAATTGGGCAATTGGTGCCCAAAACACCATCTTGCCATGAACTGCGCCTTTGTTGAACTCCAGCCCTGTTACAAAGGTCACACAAGTGCACTCGACTTAACTGAAATGCCTCTATAAGACCTAGTTTGGTAGGAGGGAAATGTCTCTAAATGCTAATTTAGCACACGGATTTCACGGTATTCCCAGAACGAAACACGATACTATATTACTTTTCTATTCTCCCCATTTTGTTTCTCAAAACAAAATATCCAATTAAGGAATAAAAAATTGTTTCCAGAGGCAAATTTGAAACTTGAGGACAGGCTACAATATAATTTAGAAAACATACTGAATTCAACACACTGATGGAAAGTAAGATTTTTGCTAATATACTAGAATTCTACATTAGAATAAGATATAGGCAAATCTATTGGAGATGCTCTTAGAAGAGGACATGAGCAGCATTCTCATTTTGATCATTCAAAAATTAGAAAGAAACTCATGCCAAAACACAATCTTTTTCCTTCCTTTCTGCTTTCTTTCCCTCTTACCAAACAAAGCCTAAACATCCACAGGATAACAATTTTCAAAAATAAAACCTCACAGTCAAATTAAATCCTACCAAGTAATGAGAAGACTCTCGTCCAGTTTGTTCCGAACATTGACAACGACATTGTTGTTTGTAGTCACGTTTATGGTAGGACCCGGAAACTTTCCATTAATGGCAATAACCTGCAATGTAAAGATAATAAATCAAGAATGCAAATTTCTGGAAGGAAAACTACCACAAACCCTCTAAATAAAAACAAAAATGTACAGGAAAACGAAAACTCTTAATCAAAAAGCTAAGTCTGTGAAATAAACATAAGCACATTTAGTAGATCTGGTGCTAAAAATGGAAACTTTATAGAATCTAAGAGCAACCCATTTCTCGTCTGTGAGTACTAAGCACACCCACGTGGGAAAAATTCAAGCTTGATGAGCTGAGCCAAAAAAAAAAAAAAAAACAGAATGTAAAGAGAGAAAGTAGCGGGAGAGATCCAGAAACCTGCTGAGGAACACCGAGAGGAGAAGCGGTAATGTAAGAGACCTCGAAGTTGTAGAAAACGTACGGATCCGCAGCGAAGGAGAAGCTCACGAACAGGCAAATGTGGATTACAACAACAGTCAAGAAGCCGCCCAGAGCCATTTTCAGAAACTCTTTTAGGCTATAACACAAGATTCAAAGCTTTTCTTTTAATTTGTCCCTCTGTATTATTACATAATAAATAATCAAAAACAGAAGAAGAAGAAGAAAAGAAGAAAAAGAAGAGGCAACAACTCAAACACAGGAACCTCCAGAGAGAGAGAGAGAGAGAGAGAGGGAGACGAGTGCAGGTGTGGACAGAGTAATAGTTTTGAAAGAAAAGGGATGTTTTGACAAAAGAGCCAAAAAAAAATTAATTGAACAAATGGTTTTTTTCTATACTAAAAGTACGTTATTTTTACAGTAAAATTATCCTAATTTTTTATGGGAAGATAAAAAAAAATTTATAGCAAAAAAAACCTTAATAAAATAAAAAAAAACTAAAAAAATTTTTATGCTTAAAAAACTTGTTTTTAAACGTCAAAAAAATATAAAAAAAAAGATTATTTTGTCAAAAAAACTATTCTTTAAAGTCAATTTTCAAATGATCTCGAAAAAAAACCTTTTTTTTCTAATTATTATGCCGTCGTTTTGTATTATTTTAAAATACCTAAAAATATTTTTATTTTAAAAAATAATTTTTTTTAATAATTATATTAAAAAATATTTTTAAAAATTTTATCTAAAAAACATGTTAAAATATTTCTAAAAATTTTAAAAATAAAAACAAACAGGCCTATATTACCATGTGTTTGTAGGGTTCTATTAGTGCAGTTTTAATTTTTTTAATTTTTATTTATTTTTGGCATTGGTTAAAAAAACAAAACATTGGTTGGGTATGATCCCAAGCTTTTGTCGGTAACAAGTCATCACTAAGACGAGTTGAGCTGAGAGAAAATCAAATGAAGGACACCTAGAGAGAGAAGAATCAAGAGAGAGAGAGTTGACAGGCAGTGGGCAGTTAGTTAACACTTTGAAGTAGATGAGATAATATTGAATTTTTTTTAATTATTATATATGTGTATGTGTCTATACCCACACGCTTAAGCTTTTAATTTTGACTCTTGTCCATCCGGAAAAGAAGCATAAAGAAATGGAAAGAAATAATTTTACAAGTAAAAATAATAATAAGAAATCCTTGGGAACGCTCAGATCTATCTGAAAGCGCCACATGATTGCCAGCCTGGAAACATCGTCCACGCGTGGGGCCCACACCGTCAATAAATGTAGGGTGGAGGGTTGTTGTTTCCCAGATAACACTATAACACTACCCTCTATTGACCGTTTGATTCTTTCTGCTACCACCTAATCTGATATTCGGTTTTTTGACTCATGATTCCTGCGTATCTGTGTGCCCTTTAACTGTTTTACTCATCAGAAAATTGTGCTTTTCTTTCGGTGATACTGACAGGGAAAGTTTGAAAAAAAAAAAAAAAGACAAAGGAACAATGCCAACGGTATTTTTTGATATTGTCTCAATCGTCACTAATTTTTCTTTTTTTTATTAGATAATTAGAAATGGCAGGAAAATTACAAAAAGAGTTACCTTCGTATTGTATCGACTTCGATGACATGTTAAGCTAATAAAATGTTTAAAAAAATAGTTTAAATTATTAATTTAAATTTAAAAATTGTAATATTTAAAAGCTTTATATTATTTATTTTAATTTAAACTATTTTTTCAAACACACTATAAATTTTATCCCGTGAGAAACACTACCATCCTAGCATGAAAAGTATTCGATAAGCTTTTCTCCTGACATATCAAATAGAGTGTATTAAGCTAAATTTTCTTTCATCTAGAACTTAATTTATTTAGACTACTTTTTTAATAGAAAAAGGACCTTATTTAAACTTAAATACTCATTCATTTTGTTAAAATATTGTGCTCAAATTATACAATTAATTACATTTTCAAAAATTTAGTGCTAAAATTATATAATTAATTGCTTGAAAATTAACTTAGGGCTACAAGTCCTCTTAGACGCCTTATTTTTGTGAAATTATCTTTCAGTAAAGTAGCATATAGACGTATACAAATTTTACTTCAAATTTTTTTTCTTTTTTTTTTTTAAAGGTTCCTTCAAAAGGAGTATTTATGACATGTTGTAGATAGTTACAACAGAAGTTTGTGGATGAATTAATGATGGAGTTTGGGGTAGCAAAACCGAAGTCGGCAGACAACTGAAACCCGAATTGCGTCAAAGTGAATTGGTTTTTGCACCTCGAGATGCCAAATCTGGTGTTATATATATATATATATATATGTGTGTGTGTGTGTGTGTGTGTGTGTATGTGTGTGTTGTGTGGGGGCTGATGCAGTTCTTACAATCACTTTTCTAGCGTGGCAATGATGCTTGCACCTTTGGAATGGGATAAGGAAGTACCTATATGATCCATTGGATGCTTCAAACCTTTTTTTTTTTTTTTTAACTTATACATACCTTTTCAAAGGACTAGAAAGTAGAAACTAGGAAGGTGAATTATTTCTAGCCGGGCAGAGTGGTCAAGCGATGATGCACTATTGTATACGGGTGAATAAATTGGATTGTTGCACCTATAAACTATCTACTTTTGTATAATATATTTTAAAATTTTAATCTTGACAAAATACATTTTAAATTTAAAAATTATTAACAATTAAAGTCCACTACCTAACGAGTGTTGAAAAGAGTGGCTAATTTTGATCAAGAGATTCGCACGCAAGTTTTTTAAAGATAGAGCTAGTCATTTTAAAAGAAAAATTGAAGCTCGTATTACGGAAAAGAGTATGAAATGGAAATTAAAAGTAGTTATTGGACCTCAATTGTTAATGATTTTAAAGTTCATAGTATATTTTGTCAAGATTAAAAGTTTGAGGTGCATTATGCCAAAAACGAATAGTTCATGGTTCAACAGTGTAATTTACTCTATATGGGTATATAGTGTTGGTTGATCCTCTTTGAGAGATTTAAGTATGAAAGTTTGTGCATATAAGTCTAATACTCAGTTTAAAGTGTCTAAGTTACACTCCCGCATAATATTACTTTTAGTACATTAGTTAGGGTTGGAGTAATACACTCCTCAATAAGTGGTAGACTATAAGATCTTTAGTAAATATTTTTGTCAGTGTTTGAAGAGCCCCTCCTCAAAAATGTATCAATATTGATCATCTCTTTTTCGAACTATAGAGCTTTTAACAAACACTTATGTCAGCGTTTAAAAAATATCTTTGACAACGCTTAGGTATGTTGACGCTGGTTGCCTCCATCAGACTTTTTCTTCAGACGGATACCAAGGAATCTTGACACAAATCTCTTATTGAAAATGTGAGTTTGTAAAAAAGTATGCCTTGTATCTATCCATGTCCAACCATATTAGTTACTCGAAGTTAAATTGTAACAGGCAACCATCAAAATTTAAGACTGACCTTGGCGGCAAAGGTTATATTTGGATAAAAAGAGAAATAAAAAGGAGATCTATGTTTGCAGATATTGCTGTGTTGGGCACGCGGAGAATGAATAGGATATTGTTGAGAGTGAGTTATGAGTCTAAGAGTCCCACCACATAAACAGAAAAGTTGGAGACCAATGATGATGTGTGCATCTTCTATTAGATCCACTACTTTGGATCACCCAAAAAAAAGGTTTGAGATTTTCCTTGGGTTTCTCTATGTTCAACAAATCTAAGAAATGAAATATATAATTATTTTTAAAAGCTCAACAACAATGCAGATATAGAATAAAAAAGTTATTTATGTTTACCTAATGGTAATCAACTAGCTAGGTGTGGTCCCTCATCAAATTCATTAAAGAATTTAACTAACCTTGGGACTTTTAAGACTCATCTAATTTCTTAGTTAACAAGGCGACCCTTTAATTAGATTCTAGGGCAAACCCCACAATATGAAAGTTAACTGAAATTTTTTGTTTAAGGAACAGTTTTACGGACAAAGATATGATGATCCACAAAACAATTACATGGTCCACGGCTTTGATTTTGGCTTATATATTGATTTAACTATAAATGCTCTTACCATCTAATTTTCCACTTCATTACATTCTCCATTTGAAGTCTATTATATTGTTTAGCTCTCAGTTAGAACCAATTGATTTTAACCAATAAATTGTGTGAAGCTCTCAATAGTTACAGCAGTATATAGCTCTCACATAGTATAATGTTCTTAATCAAAATTAGTTCAAACTATTGATTCTAACTACAATTCATGACTACCTTATTATATATATTTTATGCTAATTAAAATCTAGTTATGATGTGGATATATCATGTCCTATTTATAATTAAGAACTATACGCTTTTTTCTCTTTTGTTGGTCCATGATAAAAGTTGTGGCCCTTCATAGAATATACATATGTCATAATTATAGCTGCACTGCAGTGATTATTATTGTTGACACAATTAGTAAGGCCCACTGGGGTAGAAAATTACGAAAATACGACATATGAACCATAAATCATAATTGAATACTAGTATTGTACAAAAGGAAGTCTCAAAAAAGAAAATAAGTTAACACGGATGCGTCGATGGATATTGTTGGCCTCTCTCTTAAATGCTGCGGTGATGAAATTACACAAAAGGTCAGGTGTGCCAATGGGCTATATTTTAAAAGTTAGGGAAAGAAAAAATGATAAGAATAACAAGAAACTTTTCTGTCACTTCCATCATCTATGGCCCATATTTATTTGCTCAAATGCATGAATTTGACAATAGAGTCCTCTAAGTGGCTCTAAACATTTTCATTCTTTTTAGTTAAAACTAACCTTCCCCAACCCAGAAAAAAATATAATATATATATGTATATATATATGTATATATATTAATGTATTGGCTAGTGAAGTAAAATAATTAGTACAAGACAAGAAAACCTTGTGCTTTGGCTCTTGGATTTGCACAATGAATATTGTTTTACTAAAATGCTTCTTGGTTGGAAACTACTATTGTTGATGCCTTGTCTGATCCTTTCTCACGCCAGCTACTGTCATATATATTAATTAAACAAATGATTTTTTAATTTGCTTATTTAG
The DNA here is from genome assembly GCA_025403435.1 of Artocarpus heterophyllus. Lineage (NCBI taxonomy): Eukaryota > Viridiplantae > Streptophyta > Magnoliopsida > Rosales > Moraceae > Artocarpus > Artocarpus heterophyllus. The sequence continues at coordinate 312,373 of CM046344.1, forward strand.
AATGATGACACACCAAAAAAAGAAAAAAGAAAAATAATTATTAGCTTCGACATAGCCATGTAGGTGTGTGACCCCTTTGGTTTTGGTGAAGCCACATGCCGCATGTCTGGCCGCGATTTCCTCCGTTGTAGCAATTATACATCTAATGATCTTTTCGTTTAATATTTAAATATTCATAGAAACGAAAAAGGAATGTTATGGGAGTTAATTATATAATTTATTTTTCATGGTAAAACTCGGCTATAAAAGCTACACAAATGGGACAAAAGGGCAAGGCATATGGCACATAATCAAAACCTAAAAGGTGTTGTGTTAGAAATTAAAGTAATAAGCAACAAAAAATAGAAAAAAAAATTACACATAAAATTTTACATGGAAAAATTTTAATTAAGGGTGAAAAAACCACAAGCAGAGGAGAAACAATCTACTAATCACAAAACAGAAATTACAACGGTGTTTGGAGCGCTCAAATATAAAAATTCACTCACTCAATCACTAACAAACTTACAAGATTGAGTTCTCTATATCACTCTCAACATAAAGATCTCTATGATATTTTATGACTCCTTTTATGATTCTCTATAAACTATAAAGAATATGACGTATTTATATGTATGAGGACTCAAACCTTAGCCCAAAATAACCCAAAAACACATAAAAACATGAAATACACATTCAGTCCGAATCGGAGCTCCACGACGCTGCTTTCTAGCACCGCGGTGCTAGTTTTCCTGAATTGTAGCGTCGCAGCCCTGCCTTTCTACTAAAAGATTTTGGGTCACATATAATAACAATCTCCACCTTGACACAAAATCCACCATAAAGAACTCCAACAGGTGATTAATCAAATTATCCACCTCTTCCACAAAGCCCCAACAGGCAACTAACTGGCACGAGCATGAACTCCAACCAAGTTCAAGCAATGCTCAAACTTAGCTGTAGGTAATGACTTAGTCATCATATCGGTAGGATTATCATGCGTACTGATTTTGCTTACAACAATATCACCACAAGCAACAATATCATGGACAAAGTGATAACGAACGTCAATGTACTTCGTTCTCTCATGAAACATTTGATCTTTAGTGAGAAAAATAGCACTCTGACTATCACACATCACCATTGAAGTCTGCAAATCTTCACTGAGTTCTCCAAATAGGCCTTTTAACCAAACAGCTTCTTTGAAAGCCTCTGTAATAACCATATATTCAACCTCAGTAGTAGACAAAGCAACAGGAGCCTACAAGGTAGCCTTCCAACTGATAGCACAACCACCAACTATAAACACATACCCAGTAAGCGACCTCCTCTTATCCAAATCTTCAACAAAATCAGAATCAACGTATCCCACAACACCATCTCTAGTCCTCCCAAAGTGCAAACAAACATCAGTAGTACCACACAAATATCTAAAAAGCCATTGCACCGCTTTCCAGTGCTCTTTACCTGAATTTGCCATGTATCTACTAACACACTAACTGCATATGATAGATCTGGGCGAGAACATACCATAGCATACATGAGAGAACCGACTGCACTAGAGTATGGAACACATGACATGTACTCAATCTCATTATCTAACTGTGAAGCTAACGCAGTTGAAAGTCTAAAATGCACTGCTGACAGAGTGTTCACTGGTTTTGCTTTCTGCATGTTGAACCTGTGTAAAAGTTTTTTGATATAGCCTTTCTGACTCAGATAAAGCTTACCTGCCTTTCTATTTCTCAAAATCTCTATGCTCAGAATCTTCTTGGTAGCCACCAAGTCCTTCATCTTAAATTCTCTGCTGAGTTGCGCCATTAACTTATTAATCTCTCATTTATCCTTAGCAGCAATCAACATATCGTCAACATATAAGAGCAAATAAACAAAGGACCCATCATCACCCTTCTTGAAGTAGACACAGCTGTCATAGCTACTCCTCTTAAACTCATGAGTGGTCATAAATGAGTTGAATCTCTTATACCATTGCCTAGGAGACTGTTTCAGACCATAAAGAGACTTTTTCAACGAGCAAACATAGTCTTCTTTACCTGTAACAATGAAACCCTTGGGATACTGCATGTAAATGTCTTCCTCGAGCTCTCCATATAAAAATGCAATCTTCACATCTAATTGCTCAAGCTTATAATCATGAGTGGCCACAATACCAAGCAAGGCTCAAATTGAGCTATGCTTAACCATAGGAGAAAAAACAACTGTAAAGTCAATACCTGGAACCTGACTGTATCCTTTTGCAACCAGTTTAGCCTTGTACCTAGCATCTTCAACTCCTAGTATTCCTTGTTTTCTTTTAAATACCCATTTGCAGCGAACAACTTTCTTCCCTTTAGGTAACTTCACCAAATCCCATGTACCATTCTTATATACGGATTCCATCTCCTCCTGTATAGCAATCATTCACTTACTAGAGTCAACTGAATTAACCACCTCTGAATAGGTAGAAGGTTCCTCACTAAACTCAATACCTTTTGCCATTGATAAAGTATAAGCCACCAAGTCGGCCTCAGCATACCTTTATAGAGGCCTAACATCTTTCCTCAGCCTGTCCTTAGCAATAGAGTACTATGGTAGCGGCAGTGATGGCGATGGGAAAGCACTATCGCCTTGACTCTCTAAACTTGACTGGAAAGTCGAATCGGATGATGTACCTGTCTCAATTTAAAACTCCACTATTTGCCAGATCTCTCCCGATCAACATCACTAGACCCCATAGTAGATGTCCCACGTAACATGAAAGTCTCGTCAAACATAACATCTCTACTAATAATAACTTTCTTGGTTTCTGGGCACCATAACTTGTAGCCTTTAACTCTAGGTTTATAACCAAGAAATATGCACTTCACGGATCTAGGCTCTAACTTTCCATTGTCAACATGAGCCTAGGCAGGACAGCCAAAAATTCTTAAATTTGAGTAATTTGTAGGTTCTCCTGACCACATCTCTTGTGGTGTCTTTTTATTAATAGCGATAGAAGGAGAGCGATTGACCAAATAGCAAGCTGTAAAAGCGGTTTTAGCCCAAAATGACTTAGGTAGCCCAACATTGGAGTGTATGCAGCACACTTTCTCCATCAACGTCTTGTTCATCCTCTTGGCCACACCATTTTGCTATAGAATACGTCGAACTGTTAAGTCCCTCAAAATTCCCTCTGATTTACAAAAGGTATTAAATTCATGTGAACAAAACTCTAAGCCATTATCAGTGCGGAAACGTTTAACAGGCTTACCAGTCTACTTTTCTACCATAGTCTTCCAATCTTTGAATGTAGCAAAGACATCATTCTTCTGCTTCAAAAAGAATATCCATACCTTTTTGGAATAGTCGTCAATAATGGTAAGCATATAACTAGCACCACCATGAGAAGGAACAGTAGACGGTCATCAAAGGTCAAAATGAACATACTCTAAAATATCTTTTGTGTTGTGAATGCCTTTGCTAAATCGAACTCTCTTCTGCTTTCCAAACACACAGTGTTTATAGAACTCCATCTTGCTTGTGCACTGTCCATTAAGGAGCCCTCGCTTACTCAACTCTGTCATCCCAAGCTCACTCATATGCCTCAGTCGCATATGCCATAACTTAGTGAGATCACTATCAAACATAGTGATGTAGAAACTTTTGCATCACCAACAACTATAGTACTATGCAGAACATACAAACCAACAGTCTTCTTCTGCGCTTTCATCATCACAAGAGCACCTTTACTAACTTTCAGAACTCCACCTTCACCGTTGTACTTGTACCCTTTAGCATCAAGAGTACCTAAGGAAATTAAATTCCTCTTAAGATTGGGACATGTCTTACATCACCTAGTGTCCTCATTACACCATCATGTATCTTAATTCTAACAGTACCAATACCAGCAACCTTGCATGGGGCGTTGTTTGCCATCAAAACAAAGCCCTTAGGAACCGTCTCATACGTTGAAAACCAGTCCTGGTTAGGACACATATGAAACGTACATGTAGAGTCAAGAACCCAATCCTCAAAGGGTTTAGAATCACCATCAGAAATTACCAAAAGCTCACCATCAGAGACTTCTTCAATGACACTAGCCTCACCAGCATCTGATTTCTTCCCCTTCTGATTTTCAGCCCTCTTGTTTTTATTCTGCAGCTTATAACATTCAAATTTATTGTGCCCTTTCTTCTTGCAATAGTTACAGAACTTCTCCTTATTTCTAGATTTAGACCTACCTCTATTCTCAGTCGTAATACTTCTCTCTTGGGTTCTACCTCTAACAACTAGACCATCTCTTTGTGTTTTAGATCCAGTCACTAACTACTTCATCTTTTCTTTAGAAAATAAAGTCTCATAAACCTCATCTAAGGTAAGAGTGTCCCGACTATACAAGATAGTATCCCTAAATATGGCATACGATGAAGGCAGTGAACAAAATAAAATTAACCCAAGGTCTTCTTCATCATACTTAACTTCCATAGCCTCAAAATCAGACACAATCTCCTTAAACACATTTAAGTGATCCTCAAGAGATGTACCATCAGACATTCGGTGAGAGTGTAGATGTTGCTTTAGATGAATTTTACTACTTAGACTCTTGGCCATGCATAATTGTTGCAGCTTGAGCCATAAAGCAGTAGCAATCTTCGCTTTTTAGTACATCCTGTAAAATCTAATTTGATAGATGAAGGTGTATTTAGGACAGAGCCTTTTGGTCCTTATGCTTCTTTTTCTCCTTCGTCCATGATGAGAGCATCTTGTCGAAACCCAATAGTGCATCATCAAGGTCCATTTGCGCCAAAACAGCCCACATCTTCACTTGCCATAAGGAAAACCTCGTTTTGCAATCTAGCAGCAGAATATCAAATTTTATGGTTGCCATTGCAAATCAAAGCCAATTGTCTGATACCACTTGTTAGAAATCAAAGCAATAAGCAACAAAAAAGAGAGAAAAAAATTACACACAAGATTTTACGTGGAAAAACCCTAATGAAGGGTGAAAAAACCACGGGCAGAGGAGAAGCAATCCACTAATCACAAAACGAAAATTATAACGGTGTTTAGAGTGCCCAAATACAGAAATTCACTTACTCAATCACTCACAAACTCACAAGATTGAGTTCTCTATATCACTCTCAACACAAAGATCTCTATGATATTTTGTGACTCATTTTGTGACTCTCTGTAAACTATAGAGAATATGACGTATTTATATGTATGGGGACTCAAACTCTAGCCCAAAATAACCCAAAAACCCGTAAAAACATGAAATACACGTTTAGGCCGAATTGGAGCGCTCGACGTTGGTTTTCCCAAATTGTAGAGCCACGGTGCTACAACTGCAGCCCTGAATTGTAGCGTCGTGGCCCTGCCTTTATGTCAAAAGATTTTGGGTCACATATAATAACATGTTGCTTATATGACTAGACAATATAACTACACCATAACTTAAATGAGAGGACTCCTATTGAAAATAGACCGATTACCAATTGCGGCCAATCAAAACAGCCTCCGGATGAGCATTATCTTAAACCTAAAAGGACTTCATCTAAGCTCGTCACGCCTAGTAAACTTACAACAAGGCCTAGACCATCGTCTAGCCTGACATATACACACATGTCGTTCTTATCGGGTGGAGCTGACATCAAAATAATACTAGGAGGTGGAGAAATCACTTCTTTTATTACATAATAGAAACAACAACAAAAACAAACAAAAGAACAAGTCACAACCGAACCACAGCCTCCACCACACTCTCGACTTTGATGTCCCTCAACACCAGCTGCCTAGAGCCCACTACAACCCACTTCCAATCGTGTGCCCCTCTGAGGATGCCCATGCCCCGCCCAGCCTAACCGTTGCCCCTGCCTCCAATGCCACGAACCCAACCTCACCATGGTTGGGCCCTTCAACCCCAGCAGCGAGTGGCCAACGACCGAACCAGACCCACTCCATACTACTGCACCTCAAGTAGCCACACCCCTCTCCCGCTGCTGTTCTCCTCCGTCCATGCTCGAGGAAGCTCTGAACCTTCCACACTTGTCGTGAACGATGGTTGCTCTTCCCTCCTTTGCGCCGGCCTCAGATTTGTAGCATCCACCTTCCGTCTCCCAACTCCAAGCCCGCGTGCCAACATGAGCTCTACTCCCCTCCCATGGCGTCACAACCCCCAATCCTACAGAGATCTACCGTCGATAGCACCTTGGTCAAAACTTGGAGGCCATCGAATTGGCGACACACCAATCCTTTGGCCCTGAGTTCTCTCTCTCTTGGTCACTCTCTCTCCTTTCTGTCTCTTAATGTTATTATATAATGCTTTTTACACAAAAGGAAATGAAATCTAAGTGGGATTGGCTCAAATTCATGTCCTTTAATAATGAAAAATTGCATGGTTAAGCCTGTAATTTGCGGTTGTGGTTCCATGCATACAACTTCTCTAGAGAATTGAAGAAAAGAAAATAACTAACAAAGATATAAACATACAGATTATAACAAATTTTATTATATATATGTTAAACTAAAAAAATCTTGGTTCAAATTCTTTTCGCTCTAGTAATTTTCGTCACATGCTACAATAGGTCCTCAGAGTTTTTGCCCATTGTATGATTGCTAATTGGAGTTTTGATTGATTTGCACTTGGATGCAAGCAAGCCGTTAATCGCCTAAAAAGCGTTTCTTCTTTTGTAATTTCTTATCCTTTCTTTGGTCCTTATTATATTGTTCTATCTTTTGTACCAAATATTTCCGAATTTGGTGATTCTATGAAAAGCACGTGGCAAAGAACGACATCTTTCACATTGTATTTCTTGGATGACAATTATGACATATCCTTTTCATATTCCTCGAAGGATAAAAAAAAAAAAAAAAAAATGGACAGAAGAGCACCTTTGCATCTCTTGTGCCCCTCTTTATCCGAAAAGTATCAAGTCCTTTGGTAGTTTTTCGGCAGCTTCTCTTCAAGATTTTTTTTTTTTAATATCTGTTTCATTTTGATAGAATATTGATGCTTCAATATCTATAATCTCTTCTTTTTCTAATTAAGTTAAAAAAATAAATTAGCAGTACTTTGCATATGATATTGTTATATTGCCACGATCCATATATAGGACCATATCGCTGATATATTTTTCCTTTCAAAATAAGCTCAAAGAGAGAATAATATTAAACAGAAAAAAAAAAGAAGATAATTAAATGATACAAGAGAGGAAACTACTAATAGAGCTAAAAGCACAAGAAGAAAAAGAAATGAAAAATCTGCACTAATTACTTGTACCTAGATGTTAGTTTCCTATTTTTGTACCAGTAGTTGACCTCGTATGTTTAAGTGCTATTTGTTATATGGCTTGTATAAATCAAACTCTTAGAACTTGCCGAGGGCATGAATTTCCGTACGAGGAGACCTAACTTAGGAAAAATAAGAACTGACCTTATATTAGAACAGCAGCTTTAAAACGACAGCTTTCTTAGCAAGAAGCTTAAAAACGACATCATATCTAATAAGCGACAACTCAGATTCAATAACTCAAAAAAGGGGAAGATTTTAAAGAACTCGTAGAACAAAGGAGAAATAGGTTAAAACTCGACAATAATCCAAAAGGCGACAAAGTAATAACAAGAATATCTCAAAACGACAGTAATGTGTCACAAACAAAACGGCACCCTTTCCTATCTAATGTCGGCTGAAGCACCAACTAAAAACGACAATATCTTATGAAAACCACAATTTCAGGATACCCACCAAATAATTAAAAAAGGACTATAAACTCTATAAATGACAGCTTGCTAAAGCGACAAGATATGTTTTAACATAACAAGAACTCAAAACAACTATCAATGACAAAAAAACGAATAACATATCTTACATGGTCAACGACTTGAAGACGAAATTCCAGCCAAACAGGACAAAATATCCTAAAGACGACAGCAAGCTTCAAACTAGGGCCGACAATACAGTTTGCGATACAACGACACGACACGTTTTTTTGCAGATTAGTGTCGAAAAATTTGACCACGGGTCATTTTAGTGTTGACCCGAAACTGACCCGTCAAAAAACGAGTCGTGTTCGGGTCAACCCGTCTGACACTAAAATGACCCGTTTCTGACCCGTATTTAATTAATTAACTTTTAAAAAATTAATATTATTTCATATATAATATAAGCTCTTAAAATATCAAACCTTACCTCTCTTATCACTCATCTTCTTGTTGAAGTAGTATGAAACTCTTCTAATTTTTTTTTTAATATTATATATATTAATGTGGGCGGGTTAGAGGCGGGTTGCGGGTCATAATCGGGTTACGGGTCAAAATCGGGTCACGGGTTATTATTTTTTGACACTGTGCATAAGAAACGGGTTGACACGGGTCGTGTTCGTGTCAACTCGTGTCAAAAACGGGTCGGGTTTGGTTGAGAATTCTCAACCCGTTCGTGTCACGGGTCGAGTTAGTGTCGACCTAATTTTGTAAAAATTAACTCCAACCCGACACGAACCCGACTCGCCAATCCTAAAAACGACAGCAAGCTTCAAACGAAAGCGACATTATCTGTATGCAACATTTCTTGGCGAAAGGACAGTATGTTAACTAAACCGGGAAAAAAAATCATAAAATCAACAAATCAAAGAAAATACAGTAATATGTAAGAGTTTTAAACTGTAACGGCTGAAACTAATAAATTCCGACTAGGTTGCTAAACGAGGCAGAACGTTTTGTACATAGATAGAAATAACATTAGACAAACAATTGATCTCCTAGAAACCATGATCAAAGATTAATGTTTATAGATGATAAGGAAATAATATACAAGAAAATACAAGGGGAAATGATGAGTGTGAGGAAAGAAAATCTTAGATGAAGACGTCAACGCCACATATAATAATATTTCGGCATTTCCGGCTACCTCAACTCATTTCTTTCCTATCTTCTTTGCATTCTATTGATCTAAGAAAATTAATCAAATATCAGAATATTGTCTCTTTGTTTTTCTCTTAAAGAAAACGAGTCAGATGGACGTAACTGGTTTTTCTCTTTTGGGGAAATGGAAAGAACTTCAAAGGAGAAGAGAGGCTTATTTGTTCATTGCTCTGGTTGATTCTCATAGAACGACAACAAGTCCTATTGACGACGACAAGTTTAAGAACGTCAATGTATCCAATTCCAGATAAATTACTTGAAACCATTACTAAAAAAAGACTAGATATCATAAATACAAAAAGAAAGAACGGACGACGACTTTAAGCCTCTGTTTGTTAGGAAGGAAAGAAAAGGAGAGGGGAAACAAAATCCTAAAGGATTCCTTAGTTGTTTGGTATAATAAGAGGAAAGAAAATAAATTCACCTTCATGTGTTCGGTATTAAAAGCAAAACCCTAGGGTGAAAAAATTATAATCGATACAATTACTTTTTTACCTAAATGTTTTTTTTATAAATATTTTCTTTTTTTTTTTAAGATATAAAACGGACGTGGTTTTCATGTATGCATCAATGTCAAAATTCACAGAGTAGTTAAAATAAAAACATTTGTAATAAGTTACTTACCCAATAATTTGCAAAGTAAAAACATTACAATGTATAGTCGTCAAATAAAAAAAATGCTTTCGGTAATTGCCAATGTAAAATCCCGTCAAAAGAATTGCTCAAGGTTAATGAGGAATAGTTTTTTTAAAAAAATAATAATAATAATAATTGAAAAAATATATAAATAATCTTTTATCCAACTAAAAAGGACAAAAGAAAATATTAAAAGAAATTTAAAGGGCAAAATTGTACTTTGTGAGCAAGTGACATGAACAGAACAAAATTTTCTTTACTATAATCTGGCCACCTTTGAAATAATAAAATAAGGTAGGCATGTGGCTTAGAAATCCCTCCTTTTTTCTCTTCATGCTTCTCTTTCCACTCTATCAAACAACCACCATAAGTGTTTTCTTTCTCTTTTTTTATCCACTTTTTTGTTTTTCCTTCCAATAATCCATCGTACCAAACAGACAGAAAAAAATGACTAGCACAATTACTATAAGAAGACAACAAGCTAGGTGTCCAATGAATCTATGCGAAAATACCATAAAACGACAAAAATTAATTAAAAACGACAAAGCTCTAATAGTGGTTACAAATGGATAAAATAAAATAAAAGGAAAAGAACTTGACATCTCATTCATCCCTTTGCTCTTTCTTCTTAAACCAAATCTTAGAGCTTGTTTGGTAGGAGGAAAAATAAAAGGGGAGAGAGGGATGAAAAACGTTGTGGAAGATCTTTTTAGTACGAGAAAATAAGGAGGGATTTCAATCCTTCAAAGTACTTCCAATTTTAGTTTCTATATATTGAGGGATAAGAGGAAGAGATTTATACTAAACACAATAAGAGAAAAACATTTCTCTTCTTTATATTTTCCTCACTTGATTATATGTCTTATTCTCTCTTCCTCTTACCAAATTAATAAAAAAATGACAATAGATATCACCTATAATAACATGAAAAAAAAAAAATCACTTTACTGCAACCGTCTTATTGAATCTGAATTCTAGTTTCCCGTATTGAGCAATCAATTAAACTAAAACCAATATTACCATTTCTTTATCTAGGAGTTTTTTTTTTGTTCAGTTCTTTTTGGTTTCCATTTTCTGATTACTTTTTTGGCACCGCAAAGGAAAAATAAATTTTCATTTTGATCCCAACATTTGGCCCAATGTAATATAAGGACAGCACATTGAAGTGCATCTTTCCAAAAGAAAGAACATTTCTGAGCTTTAATTATTCAACTATAGATGCACTATATTAATGTACATGGATCATCAAGTGAAGCATTGAGCGCCATATATTTCCCAAGTGGTGGGACAACAAAACAATTACCCTTTCTATCAGGAAAAAAAAAGGCAAGAGAATGAGACAATGAAGGGAATTAGAAAGGGTACTGAAAAGTAATGACAAGCTTCTTGTCGATGGCTCTGGTGGATGAGAAATTTATGGACCACAAATCCAATCATGTGAAAGACACCTATGCTTCAAAACTTTTTCTCAAGGAGAATGCTACTTCGTTACAGGGTGGAAGGGGCGGATGAATGCGGAGTTCATCTGCCATATCTTAAGAGACGTCGTTACGGTGGCATCGGTCGCATTGTTGAATGCGAAAATCCTTGCGGCTCCATAGATTGCCCTTGTTGGGTACACCCTTGATGTTATGCATGTTCTCCCACCTTGAGCAAAGCTTTCCACTATGGAATGGTCAACCTGGAAGTTCACCATGAATGTAAGATTACTGATTCTGTGAACGATACTTGTCCCGTTACTTTCATAGGTTCAACCACAATTCAAACGTTTTCGATACTGTATTTTATCTCAAAAAAATTTAGATTTCTGCACAAACTATCTATTCGGACCTATGAACCCAACGGGGCAATTATTTTTTGTATGATAATATGTATATATGGTCAACTGTTTTGTCATGTGACAATTCTCTGCTTATAAACTATCTCTCACTTTGAAGGAAAAAAATATGGAACTTTTTACATAAAGAAGACCACTCACCAATATCCTTACTGATAGCTTTTCACCCTTGAGCACTGGAACAAAGCTACCATAGATTTGTTTGTTCACATCACTTGCAACAGAAGACCTGTAACATGAACAAAACAATTAATTCCTCTGATTAAGTGGCTTAAAATTCTTTCAGTAATTACAACATAATATATATGGCAATTTTGAGGAGATCTAAGATATAAATGGTAGTACCTTGATTGATCAGTGCAGAAGAAAGTCTTGAGATTGCCATCAGATCCTTTGACAATATAGAAATAAACAGGGGTCTGCTCAGAGCGGATATCATCTGCCAGAACCAAAAGACCAAATGGTCCCAAAGCGCCGCGTTGTGCAGCTCCACCGCTTGTACTGCAGCTAAAGTCTCTGTAATTGGATTTAGCTGTCTCCTTCAAGGCCTTCTTCTCGACCTCAAACTCCGCAACAATGTCAAGCTGTTTCAAAGTAAGTTTTCGTGAGCAACATGTATATATTTCATAAATTGAAGTGAATTTTGGACACAAATTTAAGTAGAGAATAACATTGACCTGTGTGGCAGTGCCAACATCAAGTGGCACCACTGACCCGGGCTTGACCTGAACATCGTTGAATTCCGTGCTGCTTAATCTCAAGCTCTCAACTTCCTCAACTGGCCATTGAAGTAGATTTGTGCCAGTCTTCTTGTCAAACAACACTGTCCTAGGAATACCCTGCAATTCATAAACATTGTACAGAAAATGTTATCTAATTATGAGTGAAACATTAGTGTGAAAACTGATCTTTGCTTTCTTGTGAAGCAACGCTATCTGGGATCAGTAGTATCAAGCACCACTACTCAATGAAAAGTCTAATTTCTCATCGAATTGTGGTTTCAATATTGACATTATTAATGTCTTTAATAAATTTTCTTTCTTGTGAATAAAAAAAATAAAATTTAAGAACACTACAACTAATAAAAGGTGGACCCTATTTGTGAATCCAATATTACAGGAATCAGCTTTTATCAGTTTGTAGTACTTAGTACTGTTGGTGTCCTAACATTATTTTGTGAGTAGTTAGTGGTGAGGCTGTACCTGAAGTGACGCCCAACCCTTCTTCACATCAGCAAGTTCACTATCAGATTCCGAAATCCAACCCCATAAGATTCTCCTCCCTTTCTTCTGATCATAGAAAGACTTGGAAGCATAGAAAAGGCCATAATCATACCTAATCCCAATCCCAACATCAATCTTTGGGTTATCAGGATACCATTTACCATTCTCCTCATCATAAGTGCCAATTGCATAGTAGTCATGCCTGTCATCATCAAGGCTGGCCTTCACCACATGCCTAACTCCGAGGCCGTTGGCCGACGTTTCCAATCCCTCGTTGTAAACCTCCGATACCGGGTAGAAATCTACACACTCCCACATCCCGGTGCCAGTAACACCATGAAGGATTCCATCCAAACGCTCATAGCTCATGAAGTCAAGGGTGTCATAAACCAAAGAAATTCCAGTCTTGTTGATCTTGGACCCTACAATGATCCTCCACTTTCCTTCTGATGTCAACCACGCCGTGGTCGGGTCACGGAAGTCCTTCACGTTGATGCCGGGGGGCGGGACTAGTACCGGGTTGCCCAAGTACTTTTCCCATTTGATGAGGAGAGGATCAGAATGGTTAGCAGGGTATGCAAGATTTTGGACTTGAACTGACTCGTTGGTGGAGCCAGTGTATAGCATTACAATTCTGCCGTCAGGGAGGATTGTGGCGGAGCCAGACCAGACGCCGTTTTGGTCGTACCATTTGTCGGCAACCATGGCCAAGGGAAGGTGCAGCCAGTGGATCAAGTCTTTGGAGACGGCGTGACCCCAGACTATGTCTCCCCACACCGCCCCATTGGGGTTGTACTGATAGAAGAAGTGGTACCATCCTTTGTAGAACAATGGACCTGTAAAGCATCATATCATATGTTATATGTTAATATTGGTATGGATTCAGAAACATAATTGTACTCACATCAATGTGGTTACACAATTCTTTCAATATTGTATGATGGATTTATTATAGGATTTGAAGGGAAAAAAAACTCTACCCATTATTACACTATTTTAAATTGTCAAATCATGATGAGTCGCAAAACATATAGCTCATTAGAACAAATTTAGATCCTATCCAAATTAGAAATACAATTGACGTGAAATTTTTTACTTAATTTATTAAATCCTTTTATCAAAAAAATACAATATATAGGGTATTTTTAAATAATTTATTAACGGATTTAATTCAAAGAGATGAAAAATAAAAAGATTATTGACCTAAATTCATGATGGTTGAAGTAAAGTAAATTAACACTAATATTTTGCTTTTTCATTCAAGAAGGATTTCTTCAAATTATTCATTGTAGCCGGTGTGAAATTATAAAAGAAAAAACATGGATTAAAACAAATTATAAAGCATTTAACAACGTCGTTTTAATTATATTATTACATTGTATTATAAAACTCTCACATGTTATAGTAAACTTATTCAAAAATCTTTGGTTCTAACTGGGCGGTGAAGCTCATTGTTAGAGAATTTGACATGTGAAGTTTGAGTTACATAGGCATAGAAAATGCTTGGTGTCGTTTGTTGTTTTTTGATATCATCTGATCTCAGGAATGTTTTGAAATGTCAGTCCTAATTGTACTGCTCGTCAAATCTACAATTTCTTTAGTCAATGTCAAATCTATCAAAATTGGTTCATGTTATTAGACTAATTCATGGATGATTTGCAATAGAGTAAATGCAGCATAATAAACATGTGAAACATTTAATTCAAAAAAGAAAAGAAAGAAAGTGAAGGACTAACCGTTTGGATCTGAAGAAGATTCACATGATTAGAGCAGCGACAGTTTGCAAAAGCAGCCACATCAAATCAAACAAGAAAAAAAAAAGAAGAATCAGCCTAACCACACAATTATTATATTTATTTATTTTTTAAAAACGGCAGTAATAATAGAGCTTGCAACCTTTTTTAATTATTCTTGAAAAAGAAAAAAAAAATCTTTTAACGTTTATTTTCACACATTAAATTCCATGTTTCTATAGTAAGGTCTTAAATAATTGCCTCTCTTAGCTGACCAAATTAAGAAAATAAATATTTGAATATGCATTTATAATAACTTAACAAAAACGTGTCAATAAAAAATAACTTACCAAAAACTACAGAGACTCTAGCCAGAAATGTAGAGAAGTTTCACAATTTAAATGAAACCAACATTACTTAACTTATTGGAAATGCGTGCGGGATTTGTTTTCCGAAGTTTCCATAAAGTTGAAACACTTTCCATGAAACTTATCAAATAAGAATAAACCCCACAAAAATACACTATTTATTTGTTTGAATACCCATTAAGTAGTCAATTCCTATAACTAGATCCTTCGCTGAACGTATCATTTTGTCCCACCGCTCCAAAAATATGAAATATCTTATAGGTTATAACTTGTTACGTGTTACGGGTGAGAGTTAGTTTAAAAAATACACCACACTGATAATGAAGATATAACCCTATAAGGATGAAAATAATTTGGGTATAAAAAAATAGTGAGTACTTATCGTTATTTATTAAATATGAACGTTTTAAAACTGTTAAATTTAAAATTATCTTTTTATATTTAATAATTTAATAATTTAAAAGCAGATACATTTTAGTAGATATTTTTTAGTTTTCATAAAAAAATTGCCAAAAGTGGGTTAAAAAAGTGAAAATTTAGGGAAAAAAATAATAAAGTGAAAAAAGAAAAAGAAAAAAGGGAAACTGTACCATTCATCCAATTCTTCTCTGGTTGAAAATGGAAGGCCGTTCTCTGCCACGACAACATGCTGTTGTTCCACGGAAACGCCGCCGAGTCTCCGACGCCTCTGACAAGCCGGTTCGTCTTCTCCGACACGCCGGCCGACACGCCCCGTGACAAGGCCGGCCTCACCGTCACAGTCGATTCTTCCAATGTCGACGATGACAAAGTTGATATATTCTCATGTTCACGATCATGATGAAGAACTTGCTGTACTTGATCGATTTTTGTACCGATTACGGCCGCCACTAAAGCAACCATGAGCAACCCAAAAGCCACCGCGACCAGCCCTTTAATGGGTCGTCGCCGTTGGCTATCCGGCGCCTGAGCTCTGTCGTCATGGAGAGGACTGTACGACGTCGGAATTATAACGTCCGGTGAAGAAGAAAGGAATGGCTCTGTGTCCACCATAACTTTATGTTGTGGATAGGAAAAATCCAAAAACTAAGGAAAGAAATATATAAAAATAGAGCGACAATGTCAATGGCGATTGGTTTTGTAGTTGTTATAAAAGAGAGTTTTTTGGTTTCAAATTTCAATGGTGGATTTTTGGGGGGAGATGATTAAGGTTTTTAGAGAGAGAAAGAAAGGTTTCGCTGATGACAGAAGATTTACAATTGGTTTGGTTTCCCAGTCTTAGAGGCACCTCTATATATATACATATATATAGGTATAGATCATATAGTGATGTTAATAAATGATGATATATATAGGGTAAACTTTGTAGATTTGTTACTGTATTTGCTTGGCCGTTGAATGGAATTTTTTTTTTTTTTTATAAAGGGCATAAATTATGGGACAAGAAAATTTGTGATTAATTAGATCCCCACATGGATCATGTGAGAATTTTCATTAAAGAATTTTGGACTGTGGTCATTATTTGGGGTACATATGTCGTCACTGCATACCTTTTTTTTTTTTTTTGGTTTTTAGAAAACGGTATTGCCCTTTTACTTTTATTTTTGGTAAGTAATTATGGGCCAAAAAAAAAAAATAAATCGTGGGATGTTTCATTCTTTATTGGAAACATATGCTGATTAGATTCCACGTGTGTTCTTGCAAATCCTATCATTGAAATTAGAAACAAAGCGTGGTAGTTGACAGGGTAATATTAGGTCAGATTTATACTGCTGTCATTTCAAACTTAGAATTCCTTTCTTTGATTATTAATATTCCTTTTGTTGCAATTTAAAGACGGTTTTGTTAGTTGACGGGATACAGTTTATTTATTTCTTGAGTACAAAATTTTACTTTCTTTTTTCTCTCATTATGCTGTAAGTGTGTTATATGTGCAATTAACTTTAAGTGTGTCATTAAAGAAATTCAAACTATATTTATATGTATGAACATTATATATTTCAATTGTTAAAATATATGTTGTCGGTCTTTCAAATATATATATATATATATATATATATATATATATGTGTGTGTTGTCGGTTGGATTAAAAAAAAAATTCAATTGGCCGGTTTTCCAGAATTTCAGGCAACCCAAGCCAAGCTTATTGTATTGAGATGATGATGATGATGATGATAGTAGTAATAATAATAATAATAATAATACCAAAATTCAAACGGGACGGGTTTTAGCAGACTGTTCTAAATAACTTTTTATTGCCTATCAGGTAGATCTATAGATTTTTCAAAGATTTAATAATTCAATCATAAATTAGAAGAAAATTAAGACAATAATAGAGGAGCAGCCAGATCATAAAAAGCTGAAGACATCATCGCTAGTGTTTAATAAACTCACAATTAAGAAATATTTTATTACATTATTGGTTTAGGTTTTGTAATCTCCAAAGAGCTGGGGCAAGACAGGCAATTGCTTGTCGTAATCAAAGATTAGTTGAAAAGGCAAAAACATGGTACAATTCACTATTGGTCTTTTTGGGCCCTCAATTTAATAAACAAATTGTGGCAATTTGGCAAGACAGCATTGCGTGGGATTCATATGTATATATCCACATAATAAAATTATTGGAGTAGAGATGTTCCTGGCCACATGTAAATGTTGATGACTAAGCCTAAGAAACCCATTATTTTTATCTACAAAAATAGTAATAATAATAAAATAAAAATTCAAAGCTTGATTGCTTTTTGTCTCCCCTTGGTTTCCAATTACTTCACATTATTGAGCAGAAAAAACAAAACCAAAAACAAACGAACCAAGATCCCAATACTTTTGTTCTTGTCCCCCTCATCCTTTGTGAATGGTCCACATGCCCACCTCAGTTTTCACATGCCTTCTGTCCAAGAAAATACAGAATATATTGATTTAGAAAACTTTTTTAAAAAATCCAAATATAGATCAATCAATCTACATTCTACAGTAATATTTTTAATTTTAATTTATATATAATAAAAACGGGAAAAAGACTGATCATATATTCAGCTCCCTTTTGGTATAGTCTTGGAATAACAATGGGCCCACAGACATAATCAATTAGAACCATGATGTTTTGATTCAAAGCTTTTTAATAATTGACATGGTTTTATGGTTTTCTCAACCCAACAAATGGCCAAAAATTAGCCTAACACCTGTAGCCCTCTCAAGTACTTAATTCTCCATTAATTAATTAATCTCTCTTAGTTAATTCATTCTTACATTTAAACATCTCTTAGTTAATTCATTGTTACATTTAAACATCTCTTAGTTAATTCATTGTTGCATTTAAACACGAAACCCATTGGAACACATGTTAAACACGCAACCCATTGGGATACATGTTAAGTGTCCAAGGGCTTGTGGAGAGATTAATAAAACAGCAAAAGTTATAATTCAATTATTGACCAAACAAAGAATGTTAAGACCTAATCGACCATCAATCACATCATGACCATTTTGATTTGGAATCGTCAGGTCTATAATGTGCCAGGGTGTTATGCCTTTTTTACCACGTCATGAATTATTAAATTTTTCTTCTATGTCATGGATTATATCATTGGATCAAATGCATCGCCGAACAGATGGACTAAAAGTAATTTCCAACTTTCTCTCACGCGTTTGGATCTAATTATTGCAATTTAATATTGGCAATAGTTCAGGTTTGTCCCTGATAATAATAAGAAAAAAAGGAATATGGGATCAAATAGAAGGGAAATGAATTCTACCCATTTGAAAGCACAATTTAAACTATAGTTAATTTACGATTTTAAGTATGATTTTAACTGTGTTTTTTCTTACATGTTATAATACTTTGGTTTAAACCCTCAGTTCAAACTTATTTCCTAAATAACATAATAATTTTAATGATCAACAAGTGGGAATTGATTGTATGGAAAGGATATATTTCTAGAATTGTCTGACTTTGAAATATTCATGACAATGGTTTGAAAGTTTCAGAGTTACGTGGTAACGTTTAAGTAACTGGATGAGCAATTAAGGTAGATGGGCAAATAGAAGTAAACAAGAAAACCAAAGTCATCCTCCAAGCACATTAATTACGCTTTTCTTTTTTGAATATTTCTCAAGGGCTATTAAAAAATCTGCCAATCACTTGAGGAAATGGGACTTGATGACCCAATAATCGATCATGAGAAGGGAAAGACATCATAAAAATAGACTTATGGATAAAAAAAAAACAAAGAGAATTTCTTCACGCATTTCTTTCACATAGCGTGCACATAATTCTGCAAGAAAGCCAAAATTAAGTTATCTCCATGAGAAATATCTCTTAAGCTCTTTTAAAATATGTTAGAAGTTATAGATCTAGAAAAAAAAAAACTATACATATTGAGATCTAGGTGGATGTAGACACTTTTATTTGTAATAAAAGGTTTGAAAATACCAGAGGGAGGGGGAGAGGAATTAAGAACCTCCTTGTGGAGAAAGAAATCGTGGAAAAAAAAGTAACTTCTCTCCAACGGAAAGGAGACTCAAAGTTAATTTTAGGATCTTTTACGACAAAGATATACTATTATAGTGCATGTTTTTGAATGTTAGAGTTGTTAAAATTACATGAAAATGTAAATATATATAAACCTGATAGAACTTGATACAAATTTGATAGGAAAATTTTCATAAATGTCATATTTTAGGGTTTACTTTTTATAAATGCCACACATGTTCATTTATGGCACAACTTAACGCGCTATGTGAATGATAGTATGGTATAAATTTTTCTAAGTATGGCATAAATAAACACAATTTTTAAAAGTATGATATAACATGTAATTTTCTCAATTTAATAGTTCAAAATAGAATTCAATCAATAAGTATTACTCTAGCGAAAACATATTATTTTGTAAGCGGAGACTGAAGAAGAAAAGGAGCGATTTATTTGAAATAATATGGAAAAGTAAAAAGGTACTTTGTATTGTTGTCTCTTGAACTTTTAATTTTAACAAGTTACACTTTGAACTTATAAATCTGTAGCAAACAACTCCATTGATATTGATCTCAGTTTTTTAAAGGAAAGTGACATGAAACTTGCACATCAATCATTGATTAATGATATGAATGACAATTACTATATTTTAGCATAAATTTATTATAATTAATATCTTTAGCTAAGTTTTTATATTCAAAATAGAAAATTTTGAACTAATTTTTATTTTAAATATAAATTTAGGTTAACATTAATTTAAAAAAAAGAGCTAGCTCTATAGAAGTGCATAAAATATATAAGATCTCAAAAAATAAAGATGATTGAAAATATGCACATATTGTAATTTTCTTTTCATGATATCTGAATTTGTATTTAATAATTAGCTAAGAGCAATATATATGTATGCATGCATGCGAAAGATACAAAAGATTGAACTTGATAAAGCCACCAGCATACTAGTATATATTTCATCTCCACTCTCACTCGATAAAGAGATTAAAAAAAAAAATTTTAAAAAGGTAATAGAGAGAGAAATTTCTATTCATGTTCCATGAAATATAATTGATGTCGTTATTATGAAGCAGCTAGCTAGCAGAACAAGGCTTGTCGTCACTTTAATTAAACTAATAAGAATGTGATAAGGGCGGAGCAAAAAAAAAAAAACCTTAGTTAAGAAGGACAGAAGACGTGACTAAATTAATTAGGTGGGATAAATAAAAAAGATAAATTATTTCAAAAAAGGTTAAATACAATTTTAAAAGAGAAAAACTAAGTTTCATAAAAATTTATTTTCAAAATAATATATATATATATATATATATATTCTAAGTGTGGCGGCCTATCCTCGTTTGTGGTAGCTCCTCCTCGAGTGTATAGTTGGAAGGAGAACGTGGAGCCTAGTTAGTGAAGAGCAGTACTCAATTAGGGTCCCACAGATTTTAACTTTTTTTTTGGACTTCTAAGGACATATGTAGTGTTGGTTTAACTGTTTTTGATGCCCATACTATGAATGATTCTGTCCATAATCAACCAACTCTATTGCAATGGTCAAGCCCCAACTGACCAGGAAATTATTTAATTGGGTCCCTTAAATATATGTATAGCAGCTGGCATACTGAGACGTACCATGTTTATGTTAAATGTACCCTGCACTTTATCATTGCAGTGTGTGATCAGTTGTCTTCCCTACACATATGTCACAATAAGCAACAAAAACTCTTGGAAGTAACCCAGTAAAATTCGTGATCAACAGTGAGAAAATTGTCTTTCTAATAAAAAAAAAAACAGTGAAAAAACTACATGACTTAACAGTGAAAAAAAGTCTCTAGCACAAATGTTTATGAATTTCATCAGTGCAAGTGTGCAAGTATTGATTGTGACTAAATGACATTCGATAAAGAAAAAAAAAATTGTTGTGATAGAAAAGTTCATATATAAACTATATTTATTCTTCTTGTAGTGATTGTATTTATGATCCATGCCCATCAAAACCTTTTACTAGGCAATGGCAGTGAATGATGCAGAAATTAGAAGCTGTCTAGTCCAATTTGAGTGAATACGAATAAATCCAAAATGTCCATCAATTATGTTTACGAAGCAGAAATTTCATTTCATTCAGATTTAGTTGTATTAGGGAAGCAATTTCATTTAAATAAATTGAACATAATAATTATAGATTTTGTAAAATATAACAGATGTAGCAAATGCTTTATTATAAAAAACGAAACAGTCAAGCCATTATTTCTACTAAAGTTGGTGCACTCTTTCTAATTCGCGTGAAAAGGAGATCATAAAATCGAGCCTCACAAGACATACATCTTTGGCTCTTTCAAAATGCCTTTCGTCTATGCCGTGTCTCCTTTGATTGATACAATAATAAATATGTTGTCGATGTAAATATTCTAAACTAATTTGACACTCAAAAGTTACAAATCTATACAAGAAATCACACAAAAACAGTAAACCTAAACAAATTACTACAACCAGGTCTAGTTTTGAGTGATTTAATCCTATCGCTGGTCTAAAATGAAATCTAAATGGACGTATGATCACTATTGGAAAAACTAAAACTAACAAATTTTATCGAGAGAAATCAATCCCTCTAATTCTTTTGATTTTGGTAATTAATTAATGAACTAGAAAGGGTTGTTGAATACTGTGGAGCTAAACTAAACAAAATGAAAATCATTAGGATTTTTTTTTTCTTATCCAAGTTAGCTAGAATTTCCTATCCTTTAACCTACACCTCAAATGGGAAAATGGCAAACGCTTTTGATTGCCTTGAGATGCTCTCGACCCACCATCGACGTCAACAAACACCAATAATGAATAAAGCGTATGTAGGTAAACATTGATTCCATATGATGGAATAATTGACCAACACATTTGCATTATTGTGTATACATGCATGACATATGTTCCCTATTTGATTGGATTGATTTTGGGACCACGGTTCCACTTCCAGATTTTTTTTTTCCTTACTTTGTTATTTTTTGATAATTTTCATGTCTTCTGCAAATTTCATTGAAGGAAAAAAAAAGAAAAGGAGTGATTGGTCACAAAATGACAAAGATGTCTTGTTCCTAAAGGGCGGGCACTAGATGTGAATCAAAGCATATTTTGAGGAAAAATGATTCAAGTGAACTTTCTAGGGCTGTCTCACAGTTATATAGAAGCAAAAGTCTGTTAGGTCATCTTGGTTTCATCTATATTTTCAGGTCCTGTAATTTTTGTTGGTGGGCATATGTATTTTCCTAGTTTTATGGCAAATGAGCTTTGCTTTGACGCTATGAGACATACAATATATAGATTCAGGAACACAATTAGTTTCAATTCATCATCATCGTCATCATTATTGTTGGGGTGTGCTTGGCGCCGTCCCCGAGGAGCAGATCCCTAGTGGCTCGACAGATGCACCGGGAAGCACAATCTCGATCCCCAAGAGCTCGGCTAGTCTATCCGAGGTGCTCTACAAGGCCCCTGCTAGTCGCGACGCAAACTGTCGCCTCCTCGGGTAAGACACATACTCAAATCGGATTGTCAAAGCGTGTAAATAGGTAGTCACTTACCATAAGAAGCCAACAGATGGCCCTGTTTTCACCGTCAGATGGATGTTCCCCGACGAGGACTGTGATACATGTCACCTACTTTCTGATAGGCCTTGATGTGACACACTCATGGGCAAAACATACCTAACACCTGGTTCAAATGACAACTTATAAATAAAGCGTATTTACTGCAAGTCAAGGCCAATGTGCTCCTTTTCGACTAACTAGCTCCCATTCTCTACCGAGTAGCGCCTGCCTTGGACGTCAGAGAGCCTTGTCTTGTACCATATTGGTGTCTTTTTTTACCTCCGAAGTGTCCCTCTTTTTATTATAGGTACATCCAAGCAGGCTAAAACAAGCTAGAAATAACCATCTGAGCACCGTGTGCAATCGTAAGTGATGTTGACTCGTCACCATTAACTGATAAGCATCAACAATTATTATTATTATTATTTATTATTTTGTACAGCGTTTAGCTTTGGTGGTTTAAACAGTTTTTCATTGCTTTTGAGCTTTCTAAGTTGTACGGTTTTATTGTGGGGCTATGCTTCTCTCTTTTTTTCCCCTCGTGTACGTACCTTTTTTTTTTTTTTCAATGTACAACTTCTTTTTCATTGTTGATTAATTCCCTCTTCCTCTGTGAGGTTCTTTACATTGCGTTTCGTGGCCTTGGATTGTTTTGAACAGGTGCCCGATTAACTGTGCGTTTTAATGTAAGAAATTAAAAAGGTGGAATTGAACTTTATCATCCATTTTAAACCCGTCCAATCATCAAAAATTAGAACTTACATACCAAATACGCTATCATTATTTTTTATATATATATAAAAGGATTAAAGAATATGGCTGAGGTTTTTGTTTAATTTTATTCTTGGGTGGATCTGCTCATCGTGACGAATGACAACTACAAGGTGATAGAAGCCCATTTGAATGCGTGTGGAAAAAGAAGACCACCACGTGCTTGGAGTTTTGGGGGTCAGCATTATTGGCCTCATGTTGACGTTGAATGATTCTTGCGATGTTTTGAAAGCTAAAAATGTTTGAATATTCTGTTAGAAATTTCAAGTACCACACATGCCACGTAGCCTTACACATTAAACGACACTATTTCGAGAAAACAACAACAGATCAGAAAAACATGAACGACAATATTTATGAACAACAACACGGGCAACATATATGGAGAGACAAGGAACACATGTTACAAACGGTAACATACAAAGCGTTCATTTGAGACGCGGGTTTAAATTGGTGTGAGCGGATAGTTTTAGACTTATATGATTTAAACTGTGGTTTAGAATTGACATTGAAGGTTACCAAACATCTCTAGGGTCCATTGTCTTTTTTTTTTTTTTTTGGCTGCATTGTTGAGTAATTGTTATTGCTTTTCAATTAGCTACACCGGCTCGCACATGATCATGTCTTGATAGAACTTGTGTTTGGATAGCATAAGAAAAGTGAGGAAAGGAGAAATAGAGTCATAGGTTTGCATGGTTCAATTAACCATGAGAATTTAAGGGGTTGAGGGAGTCAAAGTTCTCAAAACTGGAGATCTTCTCCATTTTGAATCATTCCCATTGTTTTGAGCCTCTGCGTTATCATGTTTACCAAACGCCAGTTTAACTTGAATCAATAGTTTAACGTTAACTTTAACTTAAAAACACACACACACACACACACACGCACGCACACATCCTAGTAACGACATTTAGCAAAAAAAAAAAAAAAAGAGTGATAATATATGCTTCGTTTGACAATGTCATTTCAATTTATAGTTCTAATTGTTACAATGTAAAGCTCTCACATAATACAGTGTGCTACAGTGTAAAACAAAAGTAAGTTATAATGTAAAACTCTCACATACTGCAATAAATTAGTTTCAATTATATGGTTTCAACTGATTTTTTAAACACACTTAAAAGGACCGTGAGAAACAACATGAAATTTGCAAACAAGACAATGAATTTTTCAGACACGAATTTGGGACATATCTTTTTAAGTAATTTGGGACATTTCTTGAAGCTCAATGATGACCCCCAAAAAGAGTTCTTTTTGACGCTAGGAAAAGGATATTGGTCTCTATTTCTACAAGTTCTTAAAGACCTATTTTTGTCAAAGAGAACCTAATGTATCGTGTGAACTATCATTTCCTTAAATTAGTTTATTTAAGTGCAATTTTTCAATGTAGCGTTCAGTAACGTCGTTTCAACTATATTCCAACTGTTATTGTTGAGGTGTTAAGATCCTCGGCCGGAGCCTTACGGACACCTCGAAAGTATTGCCCCCTGCTCGGGGAGAGATCCAGCTCGGTATTGTCTCCCGCGGGAGGAGCGCGTCCCCCAAAAGTTGAACCCGTATCCTCTTGAATAAGAGACTCTTAGAGTGAATCTTGGGTACCAATCCATCCAAAAATGTTAAATGTGTAAAGCTTTCACATGCTACAATAAGTTGATTCCGACCTTTAATTCTAATTAACTTACTAAACGCTATTGTAAAATGTCCACAAGGAGAAGTTTTTTTTTTTTTCTTTTTAACTTCAACAGTAATTGCACGAGTAAAAAGAAACAACCTAAGAAAAACTTTTATAAAGAATGGTTAACCGTGCATGCAATATATTATGCTGTTAAATATCCTCAAATGTAGAAAATTTTATGTTAGTGCAACTATTTTTGAATAATTTTATTAAGTTTAGTCAGAAACTAAAGCCGTAAAAAAAATGATAAAAAAATCAGTGTAAAGAGTAAATTTTCAATAAATAAATAAATAAGTTCACAGCCCAAATGCCGGTGTTAACGGCCTTCTTTTAAAATCGATGGCATGATCGATGTCGTAAACACAAAAACGATAACGTGCTCCAATAACAACATCAAACATAAAAACGACAATGCTAATTGAACGACAACAATAAATAAACGACAACATATAATACACACGACAATATGAAAAGAAAATGAATAATTTAAAGTACAATAAAAAAAATACTTTGAAACGACAAGATCTTCAACAACAACAGTATGTAATTCAAAATGACAGGCTAAAAGGTCTACATCTTACAATACAAACTACAGCAACATGTGAAACGTCAGTAATATTGCAAACAACAACTTTAAAAATTAAAAAAAAGGGTTAAGAAATGACATTAATATCGGTAAAAACAAATTTAATCTTTTGTAAATGACGAGCCTTTGAAGAAAATAAAAGAAGGGAATGAATTTGACGCGTGAAGGTAAAGAGCACATCACATAGAAATTGAGTTTAGTCAAGGAGAAAAGATTGAGCATGTCCCATCTTGTCCGACTTTTGCATAAAAGTAAGAAGGTAAGAAGCATACAATGCTCAAGTCGTTCATTAAGCAGAGTTTTTTCTTATTAGTTGAGATAGACTAGGATTAAAAGCTCCAACGGCGAAAAGTTGAGAAAGGAAAATATTAAAAGTCGAGAAAGGAAAATATTAAAAAATGAAAGGCTCCTCTCTTATTTCATCAGGAAAGATCCGGTTGGCAAGAGTGACAAACTCAGCACTAGAGTCTACAAATTGGGTGGTGGCCAAATCTTTCCAAACAACTCCTCCACTCGTCTCGCTTGGTTAGCATTACCTTCCAGTCCTGTGGCTAGAAGCTCCACGGTTGCCGGCCCCATAGCTGAAGCAAGGCTCACCTGGTCCCACTTTGTGAGCTGAACATTCAAAGCAACTTCAGTCAAGTAGCTGATTAAGGTAGCTCAATAATCGACTTACAGCATAAAATCTAGCCTAAAAGAGGCAAAAATGTGAATTGGAAAGGAAAGTGGACCTCTTCTTTACTGAAGTTGTAGATGGCAGCATTCTCTGGAGAGAGCCTCCTCGCAAAAGAATACTTCTCACCTGGAGCAGTGAC
The DNA here is from genome assembly GCA_025403435.1 of Artocarpus heterophyllus. NCBI lineage: Eukaryota > Viridiplantae > Streptophyta > Magnoliopsida > Rosales > Moraceae > Artocarpus > Artocarpus heterophyllus. The sequence continues at coordinate 338,920 of CM046344.1, forward strand.
AGATTCTTTGAGGGATTGCAACACTTTTAGTGGTGCAATGATATAGTCGATCCTATAAAAGGGGAAAAAAATCAGCATCCACAGAAAAGTATCCAAGTCAAAATAGTCGAGAATGTCCAATTAGTTGTGTTGTATATACTTACCCAAGGAGACTGAACAAATCCTGCTTGTTACGAACTGCCGCAGCCATCAACTTTGACTTGTATCCATATTTGTGGATGTAATTGTAAGCCTTTGTCACCTGAAACGATCAAGAAAAGAATAATCATGTCACGAAAGCAAGTTCTTAGGCAATTGTCTGTGGCAAAGTTCTTGCATCACCCGCATGAAGAAAATGATTGAAAACCGTTAAGAGACAAGAAAAGAAATTTGGCTAGAAAGGTGTCTCAACATTCAGTGACTAATGCCGTTGTATGATACAATAAGACCTCGAAAGATTTTTTCCCTATAAAAACAATAAAAAGTAGTTATGAGATCAGGATAATAAAACTGTTTAACTAACCAATGCTATCCCAGGATCCTCTCCTCTTTTGAGTGCAGCTTCCACCTCAGGGTCACCAGAATGGTTACGAGCCCAATCCTGAATAATAAAATGAACGTCAATAACGTGAAACTGAGCAAGAGATTGTCAGTAAAGAACAAATGTAGAAGATTACCCTGAGGCGACCAACAAATATCTGAATAACAGATGCACCAGCTTGGGCTGCAGCTGCGGCTTGAGCAAAGCTAAGGAAACATAACAAAAACATCACGATTCAGGAATTAAGGATTAAGCTGAAACTCAACAAGAATGAAGATGATTGGGAAAAAGGAGGGGACATTAGAAGATAGAAAAAGTTGATGACATTAAAATAGACGAGCATCATGGCAAAGCTACGCAAGAGAAGCTAATCTGCTCAGTTATGGAACAAATATAAGACCTGTACACAAATGTCAAGTGAGTTTGGATGCCCTCAGATTCAAGTAATCTTGATGCCTCTATTCCCTGAGCAGAAATGAAATTAGTGAACAGTAGCAGAAGGGTGAAAAACTAAGAGCCTTCATGCATGAACTGAGAATAAAATCATCACGATTACAATATAGGAATATTTTACAGGAAACTTACTTGCCAAGTTGAAGGAATTTTGAACAACAAACGCTCAGCAGGCACATTGATTTCATTATATAACTTCAGCAAATCATGGACCTGCATTTCTTGATAAACTACTTGCATCAGACTTCCATCAAGGCAATAGCAAATAAAGCACTGGCATCAGAGTGTCAATATGGTCGACATGCACAAACAACCATTTGCTACCCAAGAGGGCAAGCACACACAATCAAAGAAAAGTGAATACAGAATACGTTCCCTTTTCTCATTTGGGCATCAGACACCTCCAAGGACATGCACCAATCAAAGTTTCAAGAAAATGACATAGTGATGATCGGATACAAAATAGATTTTGACACCTAAAGTTGAGTCGAATAAGTAGCTTGAGATAAAGCAAAAACCCCATCAACAAAAGCATTTTGGAACGTCAGAAACTACAAACTTACTGAAACCAACCAGACAACTTTAAAAAGGATATAGGATTGCAACTAAAACAAGAAAATATAACAAAGGCATACTCTGGCACAACAACTCACATAAAATGGGTCCCTTTTATAGTGACGGAGCCAGGATTTATTATTAGGGGGCAATTTTTTCATCAAGGTTATATTAACACGTAGAGAACTATTAATTTTAAGGGCAAGAACTATTAATTTAAGGAATCTAAGTCTAATTTATACACATACCTACTATATGAGAATTAAAACCACCAATTAAAAAAAAAAAAAAGAGAAGCTAGTAGGGACCATGCCCCCCTTCTCCGTCATTGGCCGTATGTAAAGAAAACTATACCTTTCTAATTATTCCATGAGTGTCATACGCAAGTCGTGCATCCACCTCGGTTGAAACTCGACCAGGGACCAGTTTTGCCAAATCACCACCAACATTGACTAAAGCCTACACATCCAGCCGAAAATTGTGTGAACCAACTAATCCATTCACCCAAATACATCTTCTTTTCCAATTCCAACAACCAAGATTGTAATCATGCCAACCTTGTTAGAGAAGCATGCCATCTTCAGCTCAGAGTTTTCCAGTTTACAACACTCTGAATCTGCCAAAGCCATATCCACGGCGTTCTACCAAAAAAATTAAAAGAAAAAGAAAATAAAAAAACCAGTAAAAGCAAAGTTCACATTTTTGTTCTCAAATTCCATGAGATTGAAGATCTTACCCTAAAAATGGTGTCCGGAAGGCCGCATATTCCCAAGAGGAGCGAAGAGCTAACTGTGGCAGCAGTTGGAGGAAACCTGCATCACAATTAATTGGCGAAAATTGAAACTGAAATCTCTAATCAAAAAGGCTATTTAGCTCCGATTAAAAGATTATCCGAAATGGAAAAATATGAAAATAAGTGAAGAAAGAAAAGACTGTATACTTCTCGAAATCATCGAAAATTACAGTGTCGGGAACGATCTCGCTGAACAGAGAAACGGCCTCTAATTCAGTGTCAAAGCCTAAAATTAACGGAAAAAATTAGAACTTCAGAAGTGAGAAAATACAAAAATTATCTGATTAGATGATGACGATGATTTGAAATGTGCAAATGCATTGAGGAGAAAGACAGAGAGAGGACCAGTGTCGAGAGAGGAAGGGGAGCCAGAGGAAGCTCGGATTGGAGAGAAGGATTTGGGGAGGTTGAAGAAGATCGAATTGGAAGCTCTGGATCCACCGGAGAAGCTCAATCTTCTGCTTCTTCTCTGAGAGCGAAATCCAAGGTGAAGAAGAAGTTGAGGAGAAAACAGGAGATGACGAAGAATAGAAGGATTGAAGATTTAGAGATGAAGAAGTTACCTGGAGAGATGAAGAAGAAGATGAAGAAGAGGAGAGAGCTGAAAATGGCGGAGATTGCAAGGACACAGACGACATTGGAGACACACAGAGAGATCAAAAATTTCAATTGGAATAAAGAGCATAACAGTGAAGTGGATCGAATTGTTTATATATTTTCGGGGGATTTTCAATCTTATTAAAAATTTCTATTTATATAACACGTAATTTTTCTTATAATTTGTTTTTTTTTTTTTTTTATGAAGTGTAATACATCTTATCACTAATACGTGTAAGGCACATTAATAAATAAATACAGACTCACATAACATATTAATTTTGCAACAACAGGAGTCGTAGGTTAAGGTTAGCTATAGCAGTTTTGGCATCAGCTTCTCAAGGGAAATGCAGCCTAAAACACCCTCTTTCTCTTTCGTCGTTTGGGACTGGCATTTTTAAGTACCCTTTTTTCCTTTTCCTTTAACGTGAAAGTGCACTCAAAAGGATATTTTAAATATTAATTTTGCAATTTCGAACCTTAAGTGGACATGTTTCCCCCTAGGCTCGGCCCATGGGCCGTTTGCCCTAAATAAGCTATTTCACTGGGTTTTGCCTTTTTGCTCCCCCCACTGCTATAATAACAATATTATTATTATTATTATTATTCTTAAATTAAAGAATCACAAGTTATGCTACACTTTAAACAAGTTTATGTTACATTATTATTTATGTTACACGTAAAGTTGCGTCATAAATAAACATATATAATATTCATAAAAAACAAATATTAAAAGATGACATTTGTAAAAATTTCTTGTTGAATTATGATGATTTAATAGCCTTTTCTTATTGCTTTTTCTTTTTCATTTGTCTTTAATGAGATAGATTATGATTATGATGAGATTCATTTTCAGCGAGATAGATTATGCTTATCATGAGATTCATTTTCAGTGAAAATCATACAATCTGTCTATTAGATAAAAATAATTCCATTGCTGGATATATTATTCAATAGCCATTCCAATAAATAACATAACTAGGCCTGCACTGGAGGGGGAAAAAAAGGGCTTTCCCAAGGTGCCAGGAAAATGAAACGAACAGAGGCATTTCTTTCTTTAGCCAGTAAAAAAAATATAGTAATGATTGAAAATAATAAAGACAACAAGAAGGCAAATGCAGCCACTTTCTCTTTAGTGGCCTAGAAATTATTTACTAAGAAAGTATGAAAATCTTGAAAAGCTAAATATAATTAAGCGCTTTCAGCTTCTTCATGCTCCTTCCATCTGGCCAGGGACTTGAGGAACTCCATGACCTACCACATAATTTAGAGATATCTGTAACGACAACTCATTATAGGCATATTTATAAGGGATATTTTTATAAACGATATCTTTTTTTTTTCTTTTTAAAATGAGACCTGACACATAAATATGTAATATAAATGATATTGCGGTGCAACCTATTTAAATGTAACATGAATAAACATATTTTTTAAGAATTGTAACACAACATGTAACTTTCTCTAATTATATTAGAAGTAATAACTCAAAGATAGGGCCAAACCTCGGATGGATCTTTCAGAGAGTAGAATGCTTTGGTTTCTTTTGGGGCTGAGGTGACTAGAATTCCATAGCCTTTGTTCTTTTCCCTCAGAACCTATAAGGAGAGTTAAGAGTATTTTGCCCGTTGAATTAGACCTGTATTGTTCATTAACATTACGCAATACAGTGCTGAAATCTAACAACAAAACTGTTACCTTGAACGCATCTTCGTCGGTTTTGTCATCTCCTATAAAGATCGGGAGCACTTCATCTCTACCACTTAACCCTGCACAAATTATGTACAATTATATAAGACATATATATATATATTTAAAAGAAAAATATTAATCATCTCCTGTGGTGATCATCACCGAATTTTCACACGAACATATAAAGTTATGCGAGTCATTGTGTCATAATAGGATATGTGAATTTGGAACCGATTAAAAAAATGTGACCCTAACGGCTCATATGGAACTAGCTTCACACACAGAGAGGAGAGCATACCAAGAGATTCAAGCAGGAATTCAACTGCTTTTCCCTTATTCCACTCAATCACAGGGCGAACCTCTAAAACCTATAGCAAATGGAGAAAGAAGAGGTTAAAAGTGAAAACATTATAATAACTAATTAATGGATTAATAAAGAAAATTAATTACCTTACGCCCATGAGTTAATCGCAAACGAGGGTAGTCTTTTAGAATATCATGGACAAACTGTGCAACCATAGGCCAATTCTGATAACAAACAACAGTTATTACTTGTTTTATCCAAAACTACCCTTTAAAAATAAAAAGATAATTGATATAATATATGGTTTGATTAGGAAAAACATTTCATGTCAATATCGTTTTTACCTTCTCATCTACATTACGGTAATGTACAGAGGCACAAAACTTGTGGTTTTCAACTTTTGCGCCTTCAATTCCCTTAGTATTCTCGACAAGGGTTCTAAAAACCTGCATTAATATTATCGTTTGGTTTTTACTCTCTCTAGATGAATAAAAATAATATATTTTATTAAAATAATAAAATTACACACCTCATCGATCATGGGTAAAAACTCTCTAGCGGGCTGGAAGAGCTTAAGCTCCTTACCCTGTCAAGATTGAGTTGATTAATGGGGCATTAAAGAACTAAAATAATGAGAAAGCAGAATTATGTTTTAAGAAATTAAACAAGGTTTTACAAATATATAATTACCTTTTGATGAGTAGAATTGACACAGTTGGGATGGTCATCTGACACTGTATTATTATTACTATTGACAGGGCCCATGATGTCCATCCCATGACTACCAGCATAATAAAGTTCTGTTAGTCCTACCAATTCAAAAACCTGTAAAATAAATAAATAGATTATAGAACAATTTGAAAAAAAAAAATTCCTCGTAATTTTCAGGCACAGAAGAATATTATTGTAATGCAAGGGAAAAAAAAAAAAAAAAAAGAGCAAAAACACTTAGATTTTTTTGGTAAGTTCTCTAAGAACAACAAATGCCATTAAAAAGAAAAAATCTTATGAAGTGTTTAAAGGTGCGTTTGGTACGAGTATTTGAGTAGAGTATTTGAACGAAGCAAGGTTTTAAAAGGCAAAAACGGGAACCGAGGCGTTTTGTCTAATTGACTCGAAGCGTAAGCCTCAAAGCGGATTAAGGCGTAAGTCTCGAATGCAAAATAAAAAAATTTAGAAAGTTGAATAAAATTCATAAACATCTCATAAGCCTTGAGGCAAAAACGCCTCAAGGCGCATGCCTCAATGAAAAAAAGCGTAAGCCTCATTCAAGCCATTCAAGGCTTAAGCCTTGAAGCGTTGATCAAGCGCCTCAAACTGAGGCGAGCCTCGAGGCGTATGCTTCGAACGCCTTTTTAAACCATGGAACGAATATTTAAATTTTTGTGAAAAAAATACTATAGCAAAATTATTCGAACAGTGATTTAAAAACCGAAACAAACACACTCTAAGAATACCGTTGAAATTGTTAACTTTTTTAGTATTTTTTTTACATGTTATAATATTTTTTGTTTTAATTTACAGTTCAAATCATGTTCTTAAACGTCCTAAAAAAGTTCTCTATATACCTTATCACGGCTTCTTCCACTTATGATTGCCGTTGGAAAATGCAATGCCAGATTTCTCACAGCAGAACGCATCTGAATTTACAAAGACAATAAGGAGTTTTAGTTAGAAACTTAAAACCAATCAAGGAAAAAGAAAGAAACATAAGAAATCACAAAAACTAGTATTTATTCTTACAGCATCAGACATAAGGGCAAGATCTGGATCATCTACAATTGGAGAAAGAGTCCCATCATAGTCCAAAAAAATTGCTATTTTCTTGTTCCTCGCACGCTTTATAATTTGCCCAAAACAGTTCAGTGCTGATGGATACTTAAGCTGCACCATAAAAGCAATGAAAGATATTCATTAAAAAATATATACAAACATATAAAAACACATCTATTTAGTCCAGCGGTAATTCCAGACCCGTCTCAATGTTGAGGTCTAGAGTTCAAATTTACCATCCACGAGGAATAAGCGATCCCCAAATCATCTGTAGCGGCAGCAGGCTCAACGGAGAAGTCCATGATGAGCTTCTTCCGGGGGGGCGAGGACGCTTTCATTGCATCCAGCCACCCGTTGGACCGGACATCATCGAGCTTTCCTGGCTTTTTCCTTGGAATCGAGGTGTACTTTCCGGAGGCAGAAAACGACGGTCCTTGCTGCGAGTAAGGCAACAAACCGGAAGGGATGCCTAGCCTTGACTTGTTCACCGGTGCAGGATCAGTGAGAACAGGAGATGAATGATTTGACTTCAACTCCATTGGATTTGATTGCAATGTACTTCTATATACTAAAACTAAGAGAGCTAAAAGAAAGATTACAACTTTTACAAATTATCCCCCAAACAAATATTCCTTCTCTTTTTGTTTTACCCAACTCTTTTGTCAATGAAGAACCACCTCTTCAATGTTTTCTTGTCACTGCTAGTAGGTGAGAAGTTGTCCATTAAGCAAGGGCCTTTTCCTGAAAACTGTTAAATCAAAATAATGATTGGAAAGATTTTTAAACTTGAATAGAAAGGGCATGAGCCAAAGAAACAAAAACAATATTTTTGTTTTCATAAATTACCTTCTCATCCCAACAACTAAAATGCATTTATTGAAGATAAATCAGCATTCTTCTCTCAGATTTTGGACCCAGAAAAAGTGCACACCTGTATTTAGAGCAATGGTAATGGAAAATGAGTTAGATTTACTTGACAAGGATTTTCACTTATCTAATTAGATGCACTTAAATAGATAATATTGGAACTGATCTTAGAAGATGTAAACATTAAAAAAAGAAAAAAAAAATTTGGTCAGAGTGAGATATTAAAATCCATGTATTGCAGAACAGAATCCATTTCTAAAGGCGAATTGACAGGCTTCCTTCTGACTTTCTACCTAATAAAGGAGTAAATCAAAACTCAGGACCATACATAGTCAGGATTCAAAAGTATAAAGAAATCATTAATTAACATATATGCACATGTGAATGGATTTTAAAAAACAATATCACTCTGCCACTATAACTAAAAAAGGCAAAATGAGTCCCCAAGCTTATCAGCAGTATCAATTTTGGCACCTCAATCAATAAAACTCTAATGTTTTTAGATGGTTTTTTTAATGCATGTCGATCCCCTGACTCATTTGTAAATGACTATATTAGATGGTGGCGACGATGTGGTGTTGTGAGTAAAAATACTTATAGTTAAAGCGTGGAAGCATTTGTGCTTTTTTTAAAAAAAAAATTTTAAAGTGTATTATGTTTCAATTCAAAATTTTAAAGTGTATTTTGTTTCAGTTTTCTCTATTTCTCTCAAGCATATACGTAACACAAGCCTGTTCAAAAAGGACTGATTATTCTATTGAAACAACTTAATATAAGTGGGGGGCAAAAGTCAGAAGCAAATAAAGAGCTTTTCACCACAAACATATGAAAGCAGAAAAAAGTGTTTTCTTTTTTTCTTCTTTGTTCCACATAACATTATTTTCTTAAAAAAAAAAGAAAAGAAAAAGAGTTATGGATAGAAGTAGGAGATAATTTTTATATTTGCCTCACGCTTAAAATTAAAAAAAAAAAACTAACAGAGTGATATTTATCACATAATACCATGAAAGCTAAAAACATATATAAAAAAATTAAAAATAAAAACACCCTTGTGTCACCTTTTTTTTTTCCTAACTTTTGTTTGGAGGAAAAAAAAGAAAGTACCAATATAAAAACTAACAACACTTTTGGTTTACAAGGTTCAACAGAACATTTGAAGATAAATTTAAATTTTTATAAAAAAAAATATTATAATAAAATGGTTCGAGACGTGATTCAAACATATGAAACAAACGTCGACTAATTGTGAATAAAAACTAGACTAGAGTGCCATGGATTGAGATCTTGCCTCAAAAGTTTCTATCAGGTTTTTGTTTTTTGAAGGGAAATTTTCTATCAAAAGATGGGAAGCCATATCCACATTAAATTGAACATTTAAGAAAGAGAAGACAATATCATATATGCAGCCCATACGACATCAATTCCCAGGTCCCAACAAAACATACGTTTGTATACAGACAACACGTATATAAAAACACATCATTTTCATTATCTCCACGTATTCTTCACATCACCCACGATGACAAACAGTACCATTTCTCATTTATATTTTTCTACTTTATAATAAATGAGTCTATTATATAAACTACAAGAATACATAAATGAATTATAAGCTGAATTTTCCTCTTGTCTCGAAGGCATATACTAAATGCATATATAAATTTATATATATATTTGGTAGAAAAGAATTCATAAATGTATATATAGTTATATACTTGTTCCCTCTATCCATGTGTATAATATATATATATATGCATAACCAAATAAAATTATAAGAGAAAGTGCACCACAAAAATAAAAATGTAACTTAATTTGTGGGCCAAGAAAGGCACGCATTAAACTATAAAATTTTTTATATAATAAATTAAGTAAATAAAAACTCTTGTACTTAGATCCAAAACATCAGCCTCTCATTTGCATTATTATTTAAGAAAAATTATAATTGCCATGGTGACAAGACACTACAACCACCAAACAAACATTAAGAGTATGTTTGTTTCATGTATTTTTTGAGCTCAAATAACTCAAATTTAGATTCGAGTATTAAAAATCTTTCAGATACGTGTTTATTTCCTCCAAAATCTGAATTATTTAATACTCAGATATCTTTGCTACAATAAAAATTAAAAGTCTCTCTCATATATTTGAGAAAAAAATCATAAATTCTTTATTTGATATCTAATTGAGATGATTCTTTTTTCACAATATTTTCACTGAAGAAAAGAATAAATCAAGATTTATATTGCATATTTTTTAAAATTATTAATATTAAGATTTTATAAGATTTATTAATAAATCAAAAACTATTTTCATTGCCTCTCTAAATATAAATTTCAATTTTATTCTATACTCAAATTAAAACTTAAATATACATTCAAACGTTAATTCAAAAAATAATTCAAATCACTAACTTAAATTAAATTATTTATTTAAATTTATTTATTAAATGACCCTTATACACTCCCTTGATTAGCCCCTCCACACATGCAATTACTTTTGTCCTAAAAAAGCAGAAAAAAAAAAGCAGAAACTCAAAAAAAAAAAAAAAAGGACCTTTCTGGAACTAAATAAGATTTTCTCATGAACCAAAAGTCAAGACTGACTGACAGGAATTTCTCTGCTGGAAGGAAACAGCCAACGTTAAAAATTGGCGACTAAAAAAGGGCACTTTAGTGTACTACCCTTTTAAAAAGCCTCATCAACTTTTTTCTTTTTCTTTTTTTTTTTAATTTTTAATTTTTTTTTTCAATAGCAAGTTAACATCAAGGAAGCTGACAAGACTTTGGCTGCGAAACTCCCACATCTCTTTCCTTTCTTAAATCAACCGAAAACGATAAGAAAAATTCTACCCAATTTTTTTTACCTTTTAATGTATATGTGTGTATACAGATTAGTCCTATAGATATTCGCAAATTGCAAAAGAAAAAAGGAAAAAAAAAAAAAAACACAAACTATGAAATTGAAAAGCCATTTTAAAGCCTGTTGAAGAAGGAAAGCTAACTGTTGAATTGCCTTTTATGAGTAAATATTATGAATACCAACAAATATTTAAAGAGCGACAAAGCAATAAGAGATCAGATAACGTAATCGAAAATAAACGAGACAAACTATTAAAAGCTGATCAGAAACTTTCCATCTAAATCTACTATTGTTGAAAAAAAAAAAAGAAAAGAAAGCATATGAAAGTACTAGATCTTTAACGTTTCACATGAAAAGCAAATCTTTTTAACAGAATATATATATATATATATATATATATGTAATAACGAACGAGAGAAAAACTCAGAAGTGGAGGTTACCTGAATATTGACGAGTGAGTTTTAATTTTTCTTGTCAACCAAACAGGGAAATAACTAAGGTAGGAAAAAAAAAAAAAAAAAGGAACAAAGAAGAGATCTTTGACAATGCAGATTCGGAATCAAAGGAAGAAAACGAAAAAACTTGAGACTTGGGATTGAAGAAAGCGGCGCGAGCAGTTTCCAGAGCCAATAAATGGAATGGAATTGGAATGGAATTAAGCGAAAAGGAAAAAGAAAAAAGAAGAAGAAGAAGAAGAAGAGAAAGAAAGCAGAGAATAGGAATGAAGAGAGAGAAAAGAGCGAGGAAATAAGGAAATCTTAGAGAGAGGAATGGAAAAGAAAGGAAAGAAGGAAGTGAAACGGAGAAGGGGTGGTGTTCTTTATAGAGTTGAGTTTGATGAGAGAACTCAAATCAAAAGCAAAACAGAGACGTGCTTTACAAGGCAAAACAAAGCCCCTCCCTCCTTCTCTCTCTTGGCTTTGGTTGTTGAATGAGGAAACAAAACACACTCACCATCCCACCTCAACTTACCATTTCCCACTTTTTTTCAGCTACCGGTTGTTCACGTTTTAAATTATTAGGCGTAAAGCTCTTGCGTCCTACAATAAAAAAATAAAAATTTATTATAATATAAAATTTTAATATATTATAATTTTTAAGTTTTTGTGTCAAATTTTAACAAAATTTTTAAATATATCAAAAATAGAGTCTGTTAGAACTAATCAAAATCTGTTAAACATAATTAAGATTACTTTTTTTTCGAATCTCATAAAAATCTTTTTGAGTTTTCATTAAAGAAATTACATTTTTTAGGGGTTAAATTTTTTTTTTCAATTAACAACTTATACTTATTCAAAAAATACTTTCTTTATTTTTTTTGTATTTTTAATGACTCTTTTTGTTATAGAAAAATACTTTTACTAATTCTTTTGAAGAAAAGAATTGTTAACTAGTATTTTTGTTTGATAACATTGAATCTAGTCGAAATCTCATCCAAATATAATATATATATATATATATATACAAAACTAATAAACCGTCAATTTGAAACAGAATCTTTACTGTTAGAGTATGGTAAATTTCTTTTATTAAAAATTTTAATCTGCATTGCCTAATTTTAAAGGCTTCCGTTACATAACATTATTTTAATTTGAAAGAATCAGATTCAACTTAATTTGATAAAATTTTAACAATTCAAAAATAATATTATTTCTTTTACCCTTGGGCAAAAGTCCATCATAGAGTTCAAAAAGAGTGTATTATTTGCAAGCGTATGGTCTTAAAGTCGTTTACGCTTCATGTTAAATTCGAATTTGATAAAAATTCAATAAAATTCATGTTTTTAAAATTTTAAACATTATCTTCTGTCTTTTTATGGTTTTTTTTAAGAGGATTTTATGGTTCAAAATTGTACCACATGAAGCGTTTTTTATTTATTTATTCTTACCTACAACAAAATTTGCATAGCTTTTTCTAGAATAACTTTTCCATGTCTAATGCAGGGGAAAAAATAGAAAAATTAGAGTTGAAAAAGGATGGACACGTGGAAGATCTTAGCTTAAACAAGGCAGAGAGGACCCTGCAAACCCAAACACGTGTCAGTGTGGGTCCCACAATCTGACGGACCGATTTCGTGCGCCAGTCGCTTTCGCCCACAACTGGCAGACGTCGGTGGCTCTTTCGCGGGAGTTTCAGTTTCAGCTCCCCCCACCCCGCCCTTTTTTTTTTCCCCTTTTCTTCTTTTTCTTCTTTCTTTTTTTGCTGTTTTCTTCTTTTTTCTTTTTTTTTTTGGGAAGGAATAGCGAAAATTAGAAAAACACCTTAAACAAAAAAAAAAAGAAAAACACAGTTCAAAAAAGAAAATTAGAAAAACAGAAAACGACCGAAAAAGTGCACGTGGCAAACGAAAAAGGCCAATGGTGTCACGTGCGAGAAGGTTGTTAAGATAAGTAGTTTGAATTTACGGCTGCGAATTAGCACGGATCTCGTGTAAATCGGCCTTTGCTTTTACTCGGTCATAATATTTTTTTTAAAAAAATTTAGGGAAAAAATTAAAAAGATTATTTTGTATTTATTCTTTTGAAGAATTATGACACATGCTATGAGAGGTTTTTGAATTGGATGACATTAAATATTAAATTAAAAGGTTTTTACTCCCATCACACCAAATACATTTAAATTATGAAAAATATAATAATTTGAAAAAATTTTGAAGAAATTTTTTTAAACAAAGGGAATTTAAAAAAAAAAACTGATAAAAATTGAGTGGTTAAAAGTGTTTATATTATTAAAAAAATATTTTTTACATCTTAAATTCTCTAGTTTTTTTATTTTTAATTTTGTAGCAGGGATGGAAATGGAAATTAAGGGGGGGAAAGTGAATGAGAAAGGGGATGAGGTCCACTTACAGTTGGGTTTTTTTTTTTTTTTTTGGGTTAGGTGATGGCGACGGATTCTTCTGTAGTATTCATGAATTGAAGAGGTTTGTTAGGTCAACATGCCTAGGTATGAAGAAATTTGTGCACTCTCTTGGTTTCTTTTGATATAAAAATGTGGACCATCTTAGCAGTTGATTTCATTTTTAATGTTTCTTCTTTACTAAAAAAAGTTTGAAACTAAATTCTTTTTTTCTTATAAGCAAATCTTCTTCTTCTTTTTTTCCACTTTCGGTGAAAAGGGAACGAGTTATATTCATCAAAAGGGAAAAAAAGAAAAAGAAAAAAGGGGAAAAAGAAATTATTGGAGAGATTGGATTTCCGATGTATATAAAAATCTCTAGGCGGATTCAATAATGTATTTGGCCTTCTAGTACCACAGATTCGAATTTTCTTTTAGAACTTTTACGACTTCTTTTCTTTTTCTAATTATAAATCCCAAGATTGTTAATGATCTTTTCATGTTTTTTTTTTTAGTGATCTTTTCATGTTTCTTCTTTTTCTTCTCCCTCATTCTAATTAATCGGTTTGTTGTCATGTGAAAATGGTCATTTAAAGGTCATATTTTAATTAGAAATTGTAAAAAATATCACTTTTCAAAACTAATTGTAAAAAAAAGTCAAGTTTTGGAAATATTTGTAAGAAATGTGAAATTTATTATGTAAATAATATATTTACCTATTTGTTTATATTGTAAATAATTCTTATTTATATAACAAATAGATTTGTGATCTAAATAATGTATTTATTTTGTTTGCAAAATAAATATTAATAAATAAGTTGTATTTATATTGTACATTTAACATTTACTACAAATACTTTAAAATCTGATATTTACTTCAAAAATCAAACATTTCCCTCATTCTTCTTTTTTTAATCCCCAAATCATTTTTTTTATGAATATCACTGGCTTTGTTTTGCTTTATTTTTTTTAGTTGCCTTATACCGATGTTGATTATTGACGCTCTTGTTTTTATTGGTTTGGTTGATGTATTTAATTAGCTGTTTTTCCTTTCTCTTAATCCTTCAACTGATCTCTTTCTTTCAGGTTGCTTAATTAAACATGTAATATATAAGATAGTATTTGTGAATGTGTGTTTATAGCTAGCAAAAGGATTGACAAATATTAACGCTTCAATTAGATCTAGTCTATGGGTTAGGTTAAAAGGGAGATTTCATGTTCAAATTCTGGGAACAGTTAGCATTATATCAAAATTATATATATATATATTAATGCTTCATGAGTACTGGTGTATCAAGTGGACAAGTTCTATAGTTAGCTTTTCGAGGGGCTGAGAAGACAAGAGCCAAAATAGGATATTTGTGTAACGATCGCTATAACAGCAATGATATTTACTACTCAACAATCTATAACTATATGCTATAATATCAATTAGTCAATAGAGGCTAGTTTATAGATTAAGATAATATATAAAATAAAAACCTTGAGATGCTTTTAAGAGTACATTTATATATAGTTTAGCTATTGTATAATAATTGTATACAAAGACCCTTTTTTTTTTCCAAGTTTATGTATAAGAAAATTATAACCATAGATTTCCTAATCTTCTTTTGGTATTTTTTATTAAGAGTACATTTATATATAGTTTAGCTATTGTATAATAATTGTATACAAAGACCCTTTTTTTTTCCAACTTTATGTATAAGAAAATTATAACCATAGATTTCCTAATCTTCTTTTGGTATTTTTTACTTGAGGGAAACAGTGCTGAGACAAATTTGAATCATTAAATTAATCACAAGGTTAAGAATTGTTAAAATGTGTAAAGATATGAGAGACTAATATTAATTGTAATATTGTTCATCTGGCTAAATGAGGATCATGTGTCCAATATAGATAGCCAACTTTTAAGGAAAATATACCTAATTTTCATGAAAAAGCATTCAGTAGTTGGAAAAGAACTAACCAAACAATTAACCTCTTCTTTTTCCTTATCTCCAACTTTTTAAATCCTTTCGCTGAGCTTGCCATTAAAATAGCCACTGTTAATTAAAAATTTAAAATTTTACGTTGGCTTTCCCACTTTAGAGTTTTAGGCCAAAGTCTTGCTCTCTTCTTAAACTTC
Organism: Artocarpus heterophyllus; assembly: GCA_025403435.1. Classification (NCBI taxonomy): domain Eukaryota; kingdom Viridiplantae; phylum Streptophyta; class Magnoliopsida; order Rosales; family Moraceae; genus Artocarpus; species Artocarpus heterophyllus. The sequence continues at coordinate 354,296 of CM046344.1, forward strand.
CTTTCAAGTTCCACTAGTCAAATATATATATATATATATATATATATATATATATATATATTGTATATAGTTTACATATCAATGAAAACGTGGAGATTATTTTATTTTATGTTAGTGTGTGCTTACTTATATCTATATCTATATATCTACACACACCCAAACATGCCTACATACATATATATATACACACACACACACAACTTTGCGATTCGACTGAAGCATGCTTATTTATTTTTTTATTTCTTTGGGACTAAGCTTTTAGCAACCGCAAGTCAAGGGACATCAAACCTTAAAAAGTCAGCCGATTATAACCTACTCATCTGTCTCACAACAGAGATTGGTGCTCAACTCCTAAGAAATTCAGCAGTTGTAGCGTCAAATTAAGCAACTGAACTGTTGTTGTTGTTGTTGTCATCAATATAGTTTTCATTTTATATGGTATATTGGCATTTGGTGTCCGGTGATGATCTTAGGAAATCTCACATAACTTATTTAAACATTAGAGAGATTTCCTATACACGTCTTTTAGGAATTGATTTTGAAATGTGCTGCTTACGTCCACATGCCATGTAAACGGTTGATCAAGAGCATGTAAAAAAGTCAATTAGCATTGCATCAAATTATTTATCGAATATTAATATCATGTGTAAGTATCTTGACTTTCAAACGTGGAAAATACTGCGATTAATCTATATAAATATGTCACACATGATTAGTGAAAGTATTAAAAAATTAAAATGATAATTAGCATTCTACACCTGTGATTAATTGAGTATGATACCCAAACATCTTTGCCAATTTTTTTAAGAGAAATATGATATTACTCAAACATCCTTGTTGGGTACTCCAAAGAAAATAATCGTTTGAGTAGTTGCAAGTTTGACTTAACGGTTAATTAATACCTATAGCCCACTTAAAAATATAGTTGTCTGAGTAGTTGCAAATTTGACTTAAGAGTAAATTAACACGCATTCTATTATGACATTTAATGTTCGAATTTTTTGATCCCAAACTCTAAAAAGAACAAAGGAACAAGATGTCAAGCCAGACACCTTATGGTGGCACCTCTTAATATTTATTTATTTAATTACTTGTAAAAGAAAATATCAAGTAAAGGCACTAAGCCAGCTACCAAACATAACATGGTACAACGTGACAAATAATTGTTGATTAGATGTTGTGTGGCAAGGCAACATTGGGACCAGAACATCTTTGAAAAAAAAAATCAAATATATTATTTCTTTCTATAATATTCTTCTAATTTTGTATTTCAATTTAAAATTTCAAGGACAAAGATTACTCGTGTGATCTCCCTGTAATTCCCACTTCATTCTGTACAGGAGTGGAGTAAAAAAAAATAATAGAGTAAAGATATGATTAAACTAATAAAAAAATAGCAAAATTGATTATAAAAAGGACGAAATATAATTTCGATAAGGGAAAAGGGCGAAATGTAATTTTAAAGAGAGAAAAATACAATCTTTATGAAATTTTATATATAAAGTTAGAAGAAAAAAAGTTCAAGAAAACAGCCATTCATTTCATCATTACAAACCCTGGCCTTTTTTACTTTAAAGTGCTTAAATTTCGTAAATACATAAATATACACAAAAGAAATGAGCAATATAACTCCTTTTCAAATTAATTTCATCATTTTGTGATGTTAATAACCCGTAGAACTATTCCACGTTAATTTGTTTTAGTCCGTTCAGTAGTTCAAACGACAGACGATAATGGGTGACGTTGTCGAGATCCATCGCTTATTCGCTTGGCAAGAAAAAAGAACGAAAGTCTGGTATCATGGGCATTTTGCATGTTTGGTAAATCATGAATAGGGACAGTTAGTTCAAATATAAGAGATGTGAAAGCTTTAAACTGTGGACTATTCGAACTAATGAGTTCAAACCGGTGCCAAACATGTTATGAGTTCTAATTTCTTCCAAATGGCAAAGTCTTAAAGCTTTTTAAATATCACTAAAAAACAAACAAACAAGAAAGAAAGCAGTGGCAACGAAGGGGGAAAAAAGTTATAGCAAAATAAAACTAAACGCCTAGTGGCATCACTTTTGTTGATGCTTATCGGAGTTTCGCGGCGGATCAACACCACGTGCGATTGCGTAAGGTGCTCAGCTTTTCTCTGTTCGTCTCTCCCTGATCGGGTAGACCTGTGACAAGAGGAGGGACGCTTCGGAGGCAAGGAAATGACAGGTCCATCAACAAATAAGGACTCTCCTATGCTCAAGGCAGGAGTTGCTCAGTAGAGAACGAGAACTTGTTAGGTGGGAAAGAGCATGTATGCTAGAATGCCATAAATGCATCCTATTTATAGATTACCACTTGGACCGGGTGTTACGTGGGTTTTGCCTATAATCTGAGTGTCACATCAAGGCATGTCGGGTAGCAGGAGACAAGTGTCACCCCCATTTGTCGATGGATTGCTTCTCATCCGACGACTAGTTGTTTGCCATCTGTTAGCCACTGATGACGAGTAGCAGCCCACTTACACAAGTGAAAAGAATCCGACCTGAGCTGGTACTCAATTCGAGGAGGCAACCTGCTAAGGTGCAGCCCAAAAGACCCTGAAAAGCACATCGGACAAGAGATCCAGGCTCATCGGGATCAATAGTAACCTTCCCCGTAGCTTTGCCGAGCTATTTGGCCGACCACCTAGAGTACGGCTTCTCGACGGTAGCGCCGAGCTCAACCTCAACAACTTTCAGAACAAAAAGGCTTTTTTGTGAATATGATCTACCTTTGCCATTTTTGTTAATGTTGTGACTAAAAAGAGAATTGTAAGCAAAAGTTGGATAATTTCACAACCATTCTACCTAGATATGCCAAATAATTAAACATGCATTCAGGCTTTAATTATACTATCCAAAATTCTAGCTATATCAACCGATTTAAAAACACATGCTACATAGAATAACTAATTTGTTGTAGGGTAAAAAAATTGCTACTAGTAGGTCACAATTTTATTGTTGTCTAATTTCGTTAAATTGTTTTTTTAATATGATCTAATTGTAATATAATCTAACAATTTAATAAAATGTTTGGCAAACTGGTTGGAACTGAAAAAATAAGTTCAAATACTAAAACATGTAAGAGTTTTAAAATGTAGCTATTTTTCACTTTATACTATTGATGGTTTCAAACTAACGGGTTCAAATCGATGTGCCAAAAGAAAGTAAAATTAAAATGGTATTTGGAAGCATTAGTTATAACCAATAGTTTAAACTAATTTTGATTGAAAATATTGCAGTATGTGAAAGCTTTACATTGTAGCATAATTTTTTTTTTTGATGCTGTAACATGTGAAGGTTTTACACTGTAATAACTAAAAATTTTGATTTTAACTCACATTCTTAAGCATCACATATATCTAATAAATTAATAGGGTACTATATATATATATATATATATATATATATATATTACTAGGTAATTCTCTCTACAAATTATATACAACTTGCAAAGTTTGGCTTAGGAAAATTTTGCAATGGTCAATCCTAATTTATTCTGACGTGATTTCACTAGCTACCTCCCGTACACATTGTCGTCATACAGAAATGGAAAGGAAAATCTTGGAGTTGGAGTGTTTGAAGGTGTCCCCATTAAGAGTGGAATTATTGCACTCTGATATGGGTCGCTTTAGCAATGCTCTACATGGAAAAAGGGGGGGCAACAACTTTCTTGGCATTGTGCATGCTTTCACGACCAAATACGTAACATGGTGTGAATGGGGTCATAATAATTGATTGAATGAAAACATTTAAACGACATTAACGGTGCCTAATAACACTACTAAAAGACTGGAAGCCCCAGTTCCAAAAGAGACAGAAGGTGGGCGCCTTTTGGAGCTGGGGGCTCCGCAGAGACTCTTAACTTTAATTGGAAAGTGAATTCGAAAAGCATCAAGACATGAAATTTACCTTTATATTGTTCAACCGCTACCACATGTTAAATATAAAAAAGTTGATTAATATAAGGGTTTTGTAAAGACTAATAATGTATTATTAAAGACGCTGCACGTTTGATATACATACATCCCATTATGATTCCCTACAAGAATAATTATACATATATATAAGGCCTTAATGTTTTATAGTTGTTTTATAGTTGTTCCAAGTTTTAGATTTTATAATCCACACGTGCGTTAGCTTAGTGATTGACGATTGTGGTTAAAACTATAGTTGTGGTTTAAAATATAAGCTTTTATATGTTATAGTAAAAAGCAAAAAATTACACCTCTCAAATGCCTAAGTGTTCTTATTAATTAGTCACTAGTGAATATTTGAACATGCTATCATCCTCAAGCAAGATAAAATTAACAGAGGGAAAACAAAGTAAAAGCAAAAGCAGGTGTATTTTTTTTTTCTTCGGCGGATCATTAATTATACTTGAATTCAATGTTTACCAAACAATAATTTGTCCATTTTAGGGGAAAAAACACGTATGCTTTTACCCTTTTGTGCTGCGAGTTGATCAAAGAGATTGATCAATTCTTGTCTATACATATGTGCATAACAATTAAGTGGTCGGCAACTTGGCAATGGAAATGTATGGATAAGAGAAACACAAAACTATAGAAGTACAAATGAGTTTTTCAAAATCAACTAAAACTTAATTGCATGAATCTTTTTAAGCTGTAGTGCATTTTTGCACGCAAAAATGTAACTATTTTTGGAACGAGGCCTCTTTTGATTATTTAATTAAAAAAGTATATACTCTTGTGAATTAGAAGTTCTATAATTTTATCTAGAATAAAAAATTTGTTAACGGAGAATAAATAACAACACACAAAATTTATAATGGCTCACATTTGATGTAAAAGTTACGTCAATTTTCAACCGCAACAAAATAATTTACTATGATAATGACGAAGTTTATGAGAGAAAAATTACATACACTCTAAAATTTTTCTCTAGCCTCTCTCTCACAAATTTTCTGAGTTTCACCCTACAAAGAAAAAAAAACATAACCTATTTATATATAGTTTTTCAAAAAATAAATAACAAAACATAAAAAGGCAAAAAAAAAAAAAATAGAAGCCCTTGCTCGCTGACACGCGCAGCCGCACACTTGTGCTTGCACGTTCCTTCGTCTTGCAAGAGGCTGTGGTGCTTTTTGGCACCCCCAATCATGGGTTCTATCCCACCGCTTGGCCACATGCCCTTCCTTGTTGTATTAGGATGATATTCTAAAAGGTGTTGAATTTAATTCTACACTTTTTAACATATTCTTTACTATTTTTATTTGTAAAATTTTTTATTTTTAGTATTTTCTTTTTTTTGTTGTGGATTTTTATTTTTATTTTTCATTGTTTTTATTAATAAATTAGAGTGAGGGGTATAGCTCAAGTTGCCAATAGATGCCAACCTAATCATACGTGCTAAGCTTTTTAAATACCAGCTGCCCTCTCTCTTTTTTTACTTACATATCAAAAAACAAAACTATCTTTAAAGTACAAATTAATTAATCATATTTTTCAAAACTAACTTTACTTACTTGGTTTCAATTACTACATTTCTTTTAGTCTTTTAATATTGACTTTACTTACTTTGGTTTCAATTACTACAATTCTTTCCGTCTTAAGAGAAGACTACTAATTCGATTTTAAAATTCTTACTTCAAATATGCCGATCTTTTGAATTTTTTCAATATTAATGGTTTGTTTTACTACACACACACACACATATTAATGTCTTCAGCCACTCTCACAAAGAAAAAAAAAAAGAGAGAGAGGTAAATTTAAAATATTTTGAGCAGTAGGCAGTTCATTAAATTTGTATATAAAGTTGCAAATGTTTTAACCTGTATATATAATAAACTGCTTAATTAAATATCTTTGGTCTCAAATAATAGAGCTGTAACTTAATAAAATTAATAAAGTTGCCGTAACAAATTCATATATATATACACACACATGTATGTATGTATGTATGTATGTGGGGAGACTTTTCCTTCCAAGAAAGGATAAGATTATCTCAACTAAGCATGAACGGGCCAGAAAAGTAAATGACAACAAAGATCATGCTTGATTAAGAAAGAAAATATTGTTACCAACACTAGAAAAGATTAAACAAAGTAAAATATCAAGCAAAATTCTCTAAAAAAAGCATAATATTGAAAATAAATTTCCGAAACGAATGAAAACTGTGAAACTTTAGTACAACAATAATTTGAAAATGACATAGGTATGGCCATTCCATTCAAAAAAAAAAACACAAAACTGAAAATAGAGTACTATACAACAAGAGATATTAAGGAGCTGTACCGGTACCACCAGCCAAAACATACGACAATATAATCAATTGGCTCGTTATATATAAATTTGATATCTGTATCATCACCATGACACCATCCAACCGGAACAAACAAACAAGTAAAAAAAAAAAATACTAAATATAAGAGAAAAATCTCTTCGATGTATCAACTTTCATATTTTGTCCTTCACCAATCAGATAAGTAGCAAAACAATAACAAGTGTATTTAACAACACAGTTAGAATAATTTTACTATAATATATAAAAGTTTTATATTATAGTTTATTTTTGCTTTATATTCTATCATGCAAGAGCAGTTAGAACGATATTTTCTAAACAATATTGTTAAACACTAATATTTCTTATTTTATTCATTTGTTTCATGTTCAATGAGTAAACAAATTGTTTTTAACAATTCACAAATATATATATATATATATATATATATATATATTTATGAGTCACGGGGAGAGTCATGCCAAAAAAAAAAGAAAAAAGAAAGAAATTGTTATTAGATGCGAAAGTCAACCACCAAAGGAAGTACGGTCAATAGCCACCTCGGATACACGAAGCAAATCCTCGTCCTCGCTGTAAATGACAAAACCCAGAAGTGGGCCCCACCCCCGAGTACATTTGGCCCTTTATTATTTATTTAGTTTTTTTGAATTAAAAAAATATTTTGGGCCTCTCCGCCAATAATTGACGTTACAGATGCGTCCACCGTGCTTTGGCGATCAAGAAAGCCAACCAACCCAGTGACCAAAACCGCCCAATGCGCAACCTGTTTTGAGGTGGGTCCCTCAAAGAAAGTTTTCGAGCTCTGAGTCAGCGTCGATGTGGTGCATTGAGATGCGATTCGAGTCAGGGCTGACAAGGACGAGGCCGCTCCACCCCTCACAGAGTAAAAGAGGGCACGTCCGGAACTTCATGGAAAGCACGAGGAGATACTCTTCTTCTTTCTAAAAGAGGAAACAAATTCCCTCAAAAAAAAAAAAAAACAAATACAAATTAACTATGAGAAATTTAAAAAAACATGAATTTTAGTTTTGTAATTAAGTGATTGTGTTACATTATCATAAAATGTGAAATAATTGATTCTATTAGTGATATATATATATGTAATTAGAGTTGTTACGTTATTATATAATAATTTGAATTGTAAAGCGTCTTAATTAAAGGAAATAATCCCACAAAAAACAGAATCTTACAATACTACAACATAACATAAAAACACACTCTACCTTCTTCTAATATAAGTCATGATTAACATGTTTAACACTAATATATAATTAACTCTAAAAAAAAGCTAATTTTCCAGGCTTACTGAATGATTTCAAAATCAAAACTTCATGATATAGGATATGATCTGATTCTATTTTAGCATATTTGAGGGAAACTATTTCTATGTGGATCCTAAGAATATTCTATTCCAAACTCATCAAATTAAAAAGAAAAAAAAAACAAAAAAAGTATTTATATTCGGCCAAGGTCATATACAATACAGCTAGCTCTGCAAACGTCGATATATAGGACGTGGAAATTGCAGCATCCATGGTGTACACAGCGATGCAATTGACTTCAAGCAAGCATATTTATGATTCAGTTCAACTTATTGACTGTTGAAATCTCTCCTTTTTTTTTTTTTTTTTTGCTATTAGAAATCAATTAATGACTTTTCTGGAGTAAAAGACAAAACGGGGTCTGCATGAAAATCTTTCGTCCGTTTTCATGGATTGGATTCCTTTTAATTCACGTCACAACGAAAACAAGTCAATCATAAGAAGGGCAGTGAAAAATGGTGCATTTGACAAATAAATAGTGCTATCTCGTTCCGATCATAATTAATATGATGTGAAATCTAATTAATGCTAGAGTTTACAACTTGGTTTCCATCTCATCTAACGAATTATTAAATGCCTTCAAAGAAGTTGCCAGAATTAACGGCCACGTTGATGAAAGGAAATTTCAATAATTCACACTCTATCATCTCTTAAGCATCCGTTTGCCGAGTGCAGTTTGAAACTTTTTTTTTTTTTTTTATGGTTTTAATAAATTTTGCTAAAATATATTTTTTCGCAAAATTTCAATAAAAAAATGATTTAAAACACTTTCTTAAACAAATGATTAATGATGAATTAGGGAAAATATTTAATTAAATTCAAAACTGTATTATTTCGTAAAATAATGAGATCTAGCTTATTTGTCAACAACATCAATATTTCTGCTTCCATTTGTGTATTTAATCTGTCGAAATTATTTCTTTCAATTCTCTATTAGCTAGGCTTCAAACTTTATTAATTTATATACAAATTCAGACTGAAAATTTCAGTTCTAGATTGTAAATGCGATCTTATTGATTAATAACATTTCCGTGTGCATTTTTACATGTCATTTTATCTCCTAATATTAGCTATCCAATTTAAAATACACATGCAAATATATATTACACATATATATATGTATGTATATATATAGACATATTCGACGTGTCAATTAAAGTAAAAAAAAAAACTGACAAATTCCGATCAAAACCAAATCAAAAAATCACTTTTGTTTTTAATTATTGGTCTTGTCGGTTTAATTTGAGTATCTATTTTTGCAGTTATTGGTTTGGTATTTTGAAACCGAAAATAATGCACAAATGAAGCTTAATCTCATATTTTTGTAATAAAATTCCCTAACAAGATTTCTATATTAAATTTAATGCTATATTATATCAGGTTTGTAATAAAAAAAGTACATTAGTCTATTTCATAACACAATAATTTTGAATATTATCTTATGGATAGAGAAAAAAAACTTTATAAAATTTGGATATTGATATTGTAGAGTTAAATAAAACATTTTGAAGATAACTGAATTTTTTTTTTTTATCTCAAGTCCGAGTCACTATGCGAAACACAACACATTAGGTGCTAGTGAACCTAAAAAAGTTGTTAATTATTGGTCACCCTGGATTAGAGTGGTCCAGGCTCTTTCGTCGGTCGTTGACAATTGACAATAAACTATATACGATATGATATATACACACACACACACAATATATATGCGTGTTTATATATTAACTGGCTAGCCAGGTAGCTTGATTAAGTCCACTGCCTCTTACAAATTAACAACCCTGTGTTAGGCGTGCTCAACTGGGCAGGTCATATAATGGCCAAGAAAGAGTAAATATTAGAATTGGACAATTGACAGATATATATACATTCATGTCTCTAGGTGTGATAAAATGGACAAAACTTGCATCAATTATTTCAAAACAACCATGTCGGCCACTTTAAAGATACATGTGGTCTGTGTCACGTCATATACATGCATATATACATACATAAATACATACATACATATATATATATATATATATATATATATATTGGCTCGTGCATGCATAGATGCTTTAATTAACACATATGCATGGTGCTTATAATTAACGTAACAACAATGCAAATTCTATTAGTAGTACTACTCCTGCTCATGAAATTCTGTTGCTCTCTGATTAAGCACAAATGATATTCTCCTCTTCTAGATGAGAATGAATTAGTTTGCATGTTAGAGTTCCAACTATCTAATATGTTGTTTGGAAATATGGGAACATCAATTTATAAATCAAACACAATTTGCTTTTAGATTTTCTGGGAGAACGCGATAGCAAGTTATGTTTGAATCATAAAATTGATGTTTAAACGGTGTTGCCAAACACCTAAATGAAACAAGGGCAAAGTAATTAAAACGCAATTTCAACTCTTTTTTGCAATTAATATATTTCTTAGACAAAAATACATTATGAAAAATTGGTTTGAGCATTTTCAAGGTATAGGACCCATTTGGCATGATGCCCAAAATGGGGTCGGAGGATTTGGAGTTTCATTGTTGCTTCTAAGTACGCTTAGGTTGTATCAGAACGGACAAATACGTAAGATATTTCATCATAAACTTAATTATGTCATATATTTTAGAGCTGTACATAAACATACATACATACATGCACACATATAGATTTCATTGTTGGAGTCGGCTTCGTGGCGTCGCACTCAATAGTTTCTCGTATATTAAATTGATATGCATGATATATGAGCATATATATATACACACACGTAGGTGAAACCGTTTCGTTCCATGCCTAGAGTTTCGTTCACATAGTTTCGTTCCCACTTTTTTTTTCCCCGTACTTTGTGTCTTTTTTTCTGTTTTGCTTTTGTTTTGCTTTTTTTTTTTTTCCTTTTAAATTCTTACTATATTTAAAATATTTTTTCTTTTAATTTGTCTTTATTATCCTATAGACTTTGTTCGCATTGTCAACTATTATTTCATTCATAATACAATTTATCTAATCTTTCATGTTGAAGTAGCCTTTTTTTAATATGTTTCTATAAAAAAAATTAATATGATTGTCTCAACTATTATTTTTTATTTATTACTTTTTTTTTAACTTTTCTTACGATGCTTATGTTTCTTTTGGGGGAAATTTTCTTGCACAGTTTGTTTCTTTTTTATTTTTGCATTTTGCTTTAGAAACAATTTAATATTTTTTGTTTTATTTTTTACAATGTTATTTTTTAAATATATCATAAAAATATTTTCTCTTAATTTGTCTCTATTATGTAATAATTTCTTTAAAAATATCTTCGCTTAAATACTTTATAGAATATATTTTTTAAACATGCTTTTGCTTTTATAATTGCACTGTCGAAATATATTTTATCCTCAATTACAGGGGTGCCTTTTGCTTCCTGATTGTTCTATCATTTTGCCCTCGTTAAGATAACTTTTTGGGTTTTTATCATTCCGTACCCTATAAAAACTATAAAAGAAAATAAATACAAATAATATCAAAAAAATGAATAAGTCCATATATATGGATTTTTCTAATGAGTTTTGTTTTGATTTTTCATTATATTTTTTCAAAATTAATGAATTTATAAATAAAAGGGTGAAAAAGAAAATTTCACATGCAAACTCGGGGGTATTGAACGATATTTTCAAAAGCTACAAAGTGTAATTTTAATATTTTCTAAATAACAGGGTACCAACATGATGTTTTTCTAAAACACAAGATATCAAAATAATAATATCTTTCAAATAGGCCCCTGTTTATTTTACAATTTAATTTCTTGTATGCTTTTATAAAATACCTTTTTCCTCTCAACACGTCCTTATTAATATGTTTTGGGTTTTCTTAATTTACCCACTACAATATTTTTCCCATAAATGTGTCCTTATTTAAAAGTTTTTTCACATTGCCCTTTCAACATTACTTTTTAATAACTACATGCTCTCTAATTTGTTCTTATTGTCGTAATTTTAAAGTGTATATTACTCTTGTTAATATAATTTTGTTCACATGTGTTCCTGCTTAATTTTTTGGGTTCTTTTATTTTCGTTTTGCTGGAAGATCCTTTATAGGATAATCTCATTTTTTTTTAATGTACTTCTTTTAAAAAATTTCTTTCTCACATCTTCTCATTGAAATATATTTTTCCATATATGTACCTATTATATTTTTTTCTTGTCTAATCCTTATTATTCTAAAACCAAAGACTCATAAAAACGTTTGAGTTGGTTTGTATAAAATTACAACTAACAAAGATCTTTTGTGTTAAAAAAATATAATAATCAAAATATAATATGTAGATAAAACCTATAAAATTACTCCCACGTGCATAGCACGCGAGTTTAATTGGTGTATATATATATGTGTGCGTGTATATATACACCTAAGATCAGACATAAGCCATAGTACGTGAGACGACAAGTAGTGATCATGTGACGCCCCGGAAAGGGGTCTGGGAGTTTTAAGTAAATAAGATGAAATAAACGAGGTAAATATGTAACGCCCCCCTTACGAACGTCACAGATGTCGTTACATACTTTCATTTAATACTTTACTTAAAGACAAATCATATAACTTAAAGATAGTTTGAAAACATAACCCAAGATCCATGCATGCATTTTTTAACAAAAAAACATTCAATAAATTAAACCTTATTAATAATGATAATAATAATTTACTTGATCTTAAACATTCTTTAAATTGTTAGCCAAAACCGTAAGAATATAAACAAACATTCAAACCATGTTGGAAAACATACTTACAGTTCGGCATACCGAACTTGAGGGTTCGGCAGGCCGAAGGTCAAACTTCGACAGGCCGTCCAAGATAAACAAAAACTTTTCAGAAAAACTTAATTTAAAGACAAGTTCAATATTTCAACATGCGGAAGACCAAATTCTTAAAATGATAAAATAAAATATTAAAACATAGTTCTTGTATTCTTTAAAACTTAACAAATAAATATGTTCTAATAATAAATCATAGCTTAAATCATAAGACTTGCTTCTTTGGCGTTCTTCCGGTTACAATTCATCTTGCTTAGCACACACGCCTTTCTACGCCCTCCGTCTAGTCCATCACCTTCTTACCCTTATCTGCAACATGACATAAACTGAATAAGCTAAAGCTTAGTAAGTACATTGTAATCTCACAACTTAAAACATTTATGAACATCATCATCATCATACATCTTAATAGTGCACTAGGCACATTCTCATAGGAACATATCTTTCATTACTTTGACCATATTAAAACTTATTTCATTTCATCTTAAGGGCCCAAGTGTTACACCATAATCATCATTGTAGGCGCGCTGTCATGAGAGGAAAAGGGTAGCTAATCCTAAACCAAACATGACATCATAACATATCATAACATTGGTGTGCAACACTTATTAGGTGATACATATATATATAACTTTCATGCTTTGAAATACGTCATCATCATACATGCATAACTTTATGAACATCAAAATATTTCATAAGAAAACTTTAAATGAAACCATCATAAAATCCATCATAGAATAATTATCATTATGCACATAATTTCAAACCTTATAAAACATATCATGTTACAGGTGAGAATGTACTTACCTTTTTTTTTTAGCTAGCTTACTTAACCTTAAATGTATCGGTGACGACGCCGCGGTCTCGATGTGCTCGTTCCTTAGTGTGTCCATGCCATTTATTCATTTAAAGATACAAAATAAAATTGATACTTATTTTCATAGAATAAAACATCCATTCCATATAACATCACACATACATTCATCTCTTGCAAACATAATTCATAACATGCATCCATAACCATAATCATCAAAACTATCAACAAAAATATATTTCTGACCTCCATGAATTAAAAATTTAATAACTCAATATTCTCATATAATTTAAGTACCACACTTGGCAGGATCCAAAATAATACATAAATATATTACCATGATTTTTCATTTATCATAAAAATTTCATTTAGTATCTAAAAACAAGTCTTACATATCAAACATGAAATCTGCCAGCAATAGTTAGGCAGTGAACTACTTCAAACTTAGGTCCATTTATTATTTTTCGACATCACAGAAAAATCTACAATAATTAACGTATAAAATAGACATATAGAACTCTAACATATCTAAAAATTGGCTTCAACAAAAATTGGATTAGGTTAAAACACACATTTGAAATCAGAAATAAAACTAACTTAGGTTTGACAGGCAGTGAGTAATCTTTAGTAAACATTTTCAAACAATGAAAACATATTACTTTAAACTCTAAAATTCTTACTAACAACTTATTAACATACATCACAACCAATCATCATCGTCACATTTTTAGGAGACTTCGGTTGAATGCTCGTCAGCTGTCATCGGTCTGCCGACTGTACAGTTCGGCCTGTCAATTCCATGAAGTCCGGCCTGCTGATGGTTTCCCTCAGCCTGTCGATTATTGAGGGGCAATTCAGTCTGCTGATCCTGAAGGTTCGGCCTGTCAAACTGTCATCACATACAAGGATACATCATATCATAATGAATCATAAATAAGCATACAATGTAATGAACACTTGAGCACATCAATTATACGTGATCGTCACCTGTCATAACACTTAGAATAAATAGTTAGTAACATAAAATCATAAATCATAATATATATCAATAAGAAAATTACTTAACGTTGTTAATAACTTAACATAATCTATTACATAAAAATAGGTGGGTGTTACAAAATAAATAAAGAGTAAATAATTATATGTAGGAAGTAAACAAATATCATCAGAAACAAATAATATCATCGGCGGTTACCGTCACGTGAATACCACGAAGGTGGGGCCGAGATCTTATTCTCATTCACCATCACATGGATGCTTACCACAAAGGTGTGCAGGTAATTAAAATACAATAACAAGAAAAATAATACAAAAATATTAAAAATCATCGTCTCTAAGATAAATTAAAAATATACAATTGATAGAGACCGAAAAAGACATTAACACCGGGACAAGTTATACAGTACACGCACATACCATAATTCTAAAGAAAATACTATTTCAATCCAAAGAGCTAGGTTTCGATCCTAGGTTCATCCTTCCTCTTCAATCCTGGAAGGGGGATTTTTAAAATAGGAAAACGTGAGCAGAAGGCTTAGTAGGATACTTAGTTAAAAACAAGTTATTTTAAAATAGTAATCAAAAACAGAGAATTGTTCACAAACTGTTCTATTTGAGATGAATCTCAAAGTCTTAACAAATCAATAAAAACACTTACTTTAAAGCAATTTAATAAAACATCACCCTACGGGTTTTGAAAATCTGAAAGGAATATCAAAAATATAGTTCTTCAAAATCAGAGACATTATTTTCATAAATCATTTAAAAGGTCAAGCATTTAGCCCAAACAGTTTAAAAAGGGCTGCCAAAGAAAGGGATAAAATATATGTATATACTACCTTATTTGAAATCCAATAACGTAAGCTCCAAATAAAATTCAATGTATACTCCATATATGTTCAAGAGCTTAAAAACTACATTTAAAGTCAAAAATCATATTTAAAAAATATCATTATGTTAATTTAATTATCAGTGTGCCTTTATGATTCAAAATAATCATAATCCTTTTTAAAACATTTCGAAATCATTAAACATTGAAAACCTAAGTAAAAAATAATTTTTCAAGTCCACAGTCGGCTTGTTGAAATCTTGGTTCGGCCTACCGATCTGCACAGTTTGGCCTTCCAAACATCCAAGGCTGGCCTACCGAACTTTCCCCAGGTTCGGCCTGCTGAGCCTATGAATCAGGCCTGCCGAACTGGCAAAATCTAGGGACCCAAGACTTCGAGTCTCGACTTCCCCAAACTCAAAATTCAAATTTAAAACCTGTTTTTCAGTTCTCAAATCATGAAAATCATACAGAAAGCATAAAAAACCATAATAGAACAAATTTAAACCTTTTTTTTTTCAAATTTAAACTCAATTTCACCTTTGATTTAAAAATAAAAGAAAAATATAAAAACTTGATTAAATCAAATTTTGTTCAAATAAATCTTAGATTCATTGTAAAACAAGTCCTATAAGCTTAAATTAAACATTATCTAAGCTCAATAAAGTTCGGATTACAAAATACATCAAAGATTCAAAACGAAAATTAAAAGTTTTAGAGAAAAAGGGCTAACCTTTAATCACTATTTTTGGATAAAAAATTTAATGATTGAACTTCAATCTTTGCTCAAATCCATGAAAATGAAGCTTGAAATCAAAATTTTTGAGAGAAAGAAAGAGAGAGAGAGGGTTGAACACGAAAGGAAGAAAGAGAGAGGGAGCGTGAAAATGAAAAAGAAAAAGGAAAAGAAAAAGAAAATAAAGGCCCAATGGCATTTTTGTAAATATGAAAAAAATATAAGATAAATATGTCATTTGATATTTTAACACTAAAAATCAAATTTTAAATATGACAAATGCAACAAAATCTCCAAATGACTAAAGTTAACAACAAAATTTATACGGGTATATTTAATAATTAAACTTAACATACCTAACTTTACTTTAAAATTCAAGGGTGTTACAGAACATGATAAATTTTGATTGGTGCATGGATAACATATTCAATTCTTAATGGCAAAATAATGCAGATATCTAGCCATACACTCGTTTCATTAATACCCTTGAGTCGTGTTCGATATAAAAGAGAAAGCCAAGAACATCAGTATTACGACAAGAAAGTTGGCCAATCTAATTGAAGGATAACATTTTAAAACGAGAAAATTAATGAAAAGACAGCTTTTTTATATTAACTTCTCGACATTATTCATTTCATGGCTTGTGTTTGTATTTCTATATTCTCAAAATTAAATCTTTTTTCTCTGAATGCCAAATACAAGTGGTTGAATATCACTATATACATATAAAATAATTCGGAGGCAAGGACACATCAGATTCATGCATTTAATGAGACTACGGAAGCTATGAAAGGTAAGTTTAAGTACTGATCAGACAAGCTAGCGAAACAGATTATAGGCCTAGTTGTGAATATATGTATACATATAGATATATATATGTATATTCTCCCCATTCATTTCCCACTTGTTTAGGAACCAGAAAAAAAAAAAAAAAAGCGTCATCAAAATCTTTAGATAATTGCCTGATCTTTCAATGTCCCCAACTTGTATTTTTTTTTTTTTAACCCTGTAAACCGGGAATCTACCTTGTGAAAGAAATGCGGTAATTTTTAGCATTAGCAATATCTTTCTAATCAATTTTTTTCCCTAGCATTAGTCTCACTAAAATAATACTACTGTTTTGAAAATTCAAAAATCAAAGGGCCAGGAAACTAAAAAATTGAATTCAGGAACAAAAATGTCTCAAAGCCACCAAAAGTTCAACAAGTAGTGCTAAAACCTAACTAGTTGTCAAACATGTCATAAACTGGTAAGTTTTTGTGAACTATTACAAATAGCTAGTGAATTACACGACGCATATACAACGATAGGTTAATTTGACTTTACAGCAACTCAAATAGTAAATTACACGCTGCGTATACGCATCAAAAACCGTCATTGTATGTTTCCACATACGACTCTTAATAAAAGGACATTTTCCACAATCGTAGTTTTATCTTTTAACAATGATTAACAACCGTCATTAAATCCCTTATTTGTTCTAGTGATTGTAGTTGTACTACAACCTAAATTTGTTGAGGACAATAAGCGATATTGGTTCTTCTAAATGAAAGCCATAGATTAATAGAAGCTTTAGAGGAAAAAGAAAAAAAGAAACCAGTTTGACTTGCATATATCATCAATACAAACTTGATCACACATGCAAGTGACAGACAAGCAGGCTTTGTAGTTAATTTGATTTGCATATCTATTCTCCTCCTCAGTCTCCACTTGTATATATATTAAACTAAAAACCTCGTCAAATTACCTCAAAAGTGAAGATATTTTTCTTCTTACCATATTGTTCCCCAACTTATGTTTTTCTTTTGTTATTAAAAAAATAAAATAAAATAAAAACCCTCAACAAAAGACACTAATAAAACTACTACTTGATTTAATAAGTTTTAACTTTTGATCTTTGGATCTCTTCTTGAAAAGGATCACTACATGTACATGATACGACATTATTTAGATGTATATCATCAATTAATAAGTTCGATTTCATCTCTAAATTAGTTTGAGTCGCAACTTGCTGTTCGGTAAAATCCACTAACGCAAGTGCACGTTATCGATCAAGTAATACAATAGTGAGTAAGAGTATCGTCTCACAGGGACTGTTGTATAATAATCTAACTAAGTACTAAAATTGGATTAACTCTAAGGTTTATCTAGTTGATCATATGAGGTTGTGATTGAATAAATTACTGAACTAAAGTACTAAATTAAAAATAAAAATTGCAATCAATTTCAAAAGATACTTCAATAAGACAAGGCGTTAAGGCATTTGATTTCACCATAATCACTAGATATGAATTTCATAAAATTATGCAACCCACTCAATAATACACATGTGATGACGGAAATTTCTAAATTATTTACTATCTTATCTCTAGGTATAGCAAACCTATTCAGTTTATTAACTCACTATATCTCTATGTGAATTTAAATAAATCAAAATGCATTAGGATTCATGAACTTTCCAAATGAAGCCACACAAATAATATGGTATATCTCTATCCATATTTAATTCATGGTTATATGTTAGATGAAGCATTTGCATAATTCTCCCTTCTCAGTTTTGAACATGCACATCAGATCATTTAAATGGTAGCTAATCATTTAAAAGCATTAAACATAATAACACATAACTCACATGAATAAAATCAATTATGGTGCATAAATATGAAATTCACATCGTCATGATTAGGTTACATCATAGCCCTAACTAAGAAAATTAGAACATAATTGAAAAAGAAATAAAATCTGAAAATTTAATTGAATCAAACATCAAGAGTTAAGAGAGCAAGAAATTCTGTCACCAATTCTTCACTTCTTACTCCGGAATGCTTGACGGCTCTTAAAAAAAATAAACAACGCTCTCCAAAATTAACTGATTACCTAGCTACCCAATACTATTCTATTTATACTACTCTTAAGTTAACAAATCCCTTGTTTTGCGTCCAAAAATCGTGGTTCAGTATCACTCTGGCGCCGCGGCCCTTCTTTTCCAGCGCTGCGGCGCTTCTTCTCTGTTTTTTTTTCTTCTTTTCCGCCGTAGCGCCGCGGCGCTCCCTTCCCAGTGCCGCGGCGCTGAGTTCCTGTCTTCTCGCTGCTCATGCTTTCCTTTGGGCGCCGCGGCGCTTCAGCTCTGCCAACAAAGTTGGTCTCGGATTTCTTGTGCTTTTGCTCCCTTTTGTTTTGTTTTCTTTCTTTCTTCAACCTACATCAATAAAATCATGCTTTTATGAAAAAGTTGGATGTTTCATGTAATTTTTCTTAAGAACATAGTAATATTCGTTAATTAAAAGTGGCCAAATAACTCTCTAAACTAGAGTTATCAAAACCCCCCAAACTAACTTTTGCTAGTCCTCGAGCAAAATCAAGAAGTAACACAAACATGGACCAATAAATCCTTCAAGATGTTTACGGGATGTGGGACAAGGCAAAAATGATTGGCTGGTTTAACAAATGTGGGTGACAAAGAAAGAACGGTTAATGCATCAAGGCTCAACAAGGTGACTAGGGATATTTAACCAAGGTTGGCTTGAACGGCTCAAACGATCCAAAAATGGCCTAAATCATGTTTTCAGTCAGATGTAGCCTAGGATTTCGCCTCGAGAGAAAATCAGATGAATTCTAAAACATGGGTGAACATTAATGGACATACACACAATTCAAAAATTCAGGATTTTTGTGCTCAAGAAATAGATCATAAATTCAGAATTAGAATTAAACAACAAATCCATCACAAGTTTAGACAAAATTCATACCTCCTACAAATTTTAAGACATCCAAATAAAGGATTCAATCATATCCAGATTCATCAATGCAGGAATGTATCACTTCAAGTTTCAAAAAGGGTGAACACAAGTTTTAACAAACAAAAATTTTTGTTTCCCCCCCAAACTAAATAGAGCATTGTCCTCAATGTATAAATAAAGAAGAAAAGGTAAGGAAACCCCCTGAGTAACAAATGAGGCCAATTGGACTTGTGCAGCCATGGGAACTCCGAGAAGTGATCTGGACAACAAGGAAAACAAACAAAACAAAAAACTTAAGAAATTGAAAATGAAAAGAAAACCGAAATAATGAAATAAAAAAAATTGGCAAGTGAAATTAAGGCTCAGGGTGATCAGGAAAATGCGGTGGAGGTGGAAGTTGAGATTCATCCATGCCCAAGTGTCGAGCAATTGCCCGCGTCATGGCAATATTATATTCTAGGCCCAATTCCAAACGACGCAAGCGATCACTGATTGGTAACTCAGGGGCAGGTACAGCAGGCGGTGGAGCTATGGGAGTGACTTGTTCGGGCTGAGGGGGTTGGCTCGAGGCGGAGGCACCAGTGTCTTGCCGAATCGGAGGGCGTACTTCTTGGTCTCTGAAGCTTCCCACGACCTTTCGGTTAATGATTTTCATGGGTTGCAATAATTCTTCCTCTTGGTCGAATGGGACTCCGGCGTCGAGGCATAGGCGTGTGATGAGGGAAGAGTGACCCAAACCACCAGTCGTGGAACCCATAGCAGTTCTCATAATACTATCTTGGATTACTTTTCCCACATCAATCATTTTACCTGTAACAATAGCAAATAACAAGGCAGCTCTGTCCTTGGTAACATCAGAAAAGTGCATTACAGGCATTAATTTCGATGCAATAAAATACAACCACGCTTTGTACTCCTTGTTTAACGCGGAGGAGGGAAATGACACCGCTTCACCTCCCCGTGTTAATTTCCATGTGGTGCCTGCAGTAGCTATGGTGCCAAGAACCTCCTCAAAATCTAAATGTTCATTGAGGTATTCATAATAATCATCATTATCAATATTTCGAAGCCCATAATACCTGTTAATGGTTGTTTTATCAAAACGAACCATCTTACCTCGTACACTTACCTGGAGGTTAGTGTGCTCTGGAACATTAGCATAAAATTCCCGGACAAGTGGGACTACAGCCGCCTCAGGTTGCTCAAGAAATTTGGTCCATCCTCTTTGCATAACCATATTAAAAAGACTGTAGAAAAACCATCGCTAAAGTCTAAACCCCGCTCCGGTACTACAGTTTTCTTAACAATGGCAATATTATGTCTTTTTCTCGCGGCCTCACTCACAAACCGAGTATATGGGGTGGAAGATGAAGCTACAGTTCGTGTGCGCTTAGAAGCCATTTTTTTTTTTTTGAATGGCACACACGTTAAAGATTAAAACCTAACACCGTCAAAATTTCACTTACCAAAGAGCGCCTATATTAAAATCTAACTATGAATCAAGAAAGAAAACCTAATAAGATCAAATTACAGAAAAAATAAAAATTCACACAAATATAAAATAATAAACAAAATAAAATAAAAAATAAAAAAAAATACTCAAAGATATGGAAAGGAGGCAACTTACTTGAAGAGAATGATGAACCGAAAGGGGAAGGCAGCCACAGCTTTGGAAGATGATGATGGCAAAGTTTTCTAGAGAGAAGGAGGAGAAGAAGAAGTGGGAGAGTTGTTTATTTTTAGAGAGAGAAAGTGTAACACCCCTATGTGGGGGTTAACAGTTTTAAATAAATAAAAATAATTTTAAATTTTATATTATTTAAATCAATTAAACAATGCCCATGGGTCTTTAAACAACAAGAAAAATAAAAATAAACGTTTTAAATACAAACCACAGTTTTTAGTGTAGCACCAAATATATATAATTACAGTCATCATCACCATAGTACAATTCCCAAATAACTTAACACAGCCATAAAAAAAAATAATACAACTCTTACATGTTGTAGATAAGTTGTAATTAAACAGGGTCTTCTAACACGAAAACAGCAAGATTGTTTTCGCTTATTCCTCTTCAAATATGTTGCACTGAGTTCCACCTGAGATATGAAGATATGATAGGGATGAGCATCGACATGCCCAGTAGGGAAATCATGACTCACCTTATGGTTTATCCATTACCACATTAAAAACTGCATGGTTAGTAGGTTACATCATATTCCAGATTATGAGGTTTATTATGATCACATCTTATGGATACCGTAGTTAATCATTACCAAGTGTCATAATTACACATTTATACAAATATTACCAATCATCATTGTTCCTAGGTATCCATGTTAAATTGAGTATCACTCAACTCATCGAAACCCAAATGGGCGTACTTGATCACCCTATAAACATTTCAAGGGTGTTCCGGTGAGGGGACATCAAGCCCCGAGTCCTCACCAAATCGATTCCTGTACAGTGTGTTCTGGGACTTTCAACCCAAGGAAGCGTCATCACCTTCCCCCTATTTTTCCTTTTAGGGTATTCGTGCCCAAGGACGTAACCGTCGCCCTTTTTACATCTCACTATTCCTTTGTATTCAATTTATATTTATAGAGTCAATTTCCTAACCATGCTTCTCAATTTATAACATATGTCAAATCATTATATTTATCGTTATACAATATACATATTTTACAACATAAAACAATCAAATTTAATTTACCAAAACCTCACAAAAGATGAGTAATAGAATCCCTACCTTCAAAGCTTAACAACAAACTTTTATTCTCAGAATTAATTAACGTTAGCTCCACACATCCTTGACCCTAAGGCAATGCATAAGGACAATTAAAACTAAAGCACAACGTATAATCACATTCATAAGTGAATTATGTGTAAACCCGTCTACTAGTGCCATTAAAGTATTTTTATGCAATTGTTCTTTAAATACCAAGTAAACAATTTTTATCTTAAACGCAATATAAAATACATACAAGCAATTTTTATGTTTTAGTCTCTAATAAGAATTCATAAATCATTTAGGATAGTATTGGAAAGGTTGTAAGACATTAAGAGACTAGAAGGTGAGCAAAATTGGGTTTTTGGTTCAAGTTAACAGCTAGTATACCATGGCAACTTGGTGGTATACTTTTGTAAAAAGGCGGGTTCACTATCTACAATTAACACACGGGTTAACAGGTGGTTTACTTAAGATAGACGGGTGGTTTATTACCACTAGCAGGTTTATTAGTTTCTAATCCGAAAATTGAAAAATTCATAGAAATTAAAATACAACTCCGATTTAGGGTCATGATAGCTCATTGGAAAGCTTAGGATGTCTACTTTTTAAATATGCAAACCAATTTACAAAATTCATTTTCATTTAACTCCAGAATTTTAAGAAATAGCCACTGCCCATAGAGGTATTATAAAGTTTATGGGATGTCAAATTTTTCTTTAACTTAAAGCATATTATCCTTGTTTAAAATCTCAAAACCATTCCAAAATATGCAACATGCATTATATAATCAGAATAAACATATTCTCATGAGTTTTATACCAAAATCATTATCAAATTATATCTCTAGCCTTTCTTGTAAATAATGATGAAAACATGTTTAAATTTGCTCTTTAAGCTCAAAACATTAGAACATCAATCTTAAAGTTATGGAAACCGGTTTTAAACATTCCTAACATGTTTCTAACATTGTCATCAAACCAAAATAAAAGTTGGTTGTGGGTTGTAACTCAAGACTCAAGTTTTTGTTCATAAATGTTTAAGGATGCATGTTAACATAACTAGAAATTTGCATGAATTTTGAACACGAAAATTATGCATTAAACATGGAGAAAATACATACTAAAAACTAAGTTTAGATTAAAGAAAACCTACCTCAAAACTTCTTTGAAAAGCACCAAAGTTCGGGTTAACAATCAAGCTTGAATTAACTCTAAAACCGCCTCGATCATGGTTGGGAATTATAATTGTCTTGGCCACAAAGAGAGCTTTGTGCTCTATGTCTTTAGTTAGAAATTTGAAGTGAGAAAGGGAGAGAATGAGAACTAGAGAAGAAGGTGGTGATAGTTAAATAAAAAGATATCAAAATGCTTAAGAGGAATGGGATGTTTACGGGGGAAAGTTGTAAGAAGAAACAAAAGAGTCTTAAAGGAAAATATCATCTTGTCTCCCATGAAGATTTTTAGCAAATCATGCTAACATAATTGAGGGGACAATTGGAGTGAATTATAGAAAAAGATAAGGAAATAATTAAAGAGGTGGTTGAGAAAATATCTCCATGTCTTTTATGAATTGAGGGAAAATAATTCAATGTCCCCTTCGGATACCTTTAGCAAAATAAGAAGAAGGCTATATAATTGAGCAATAATTTAGGGAGACAAGATTGGTAGAAGTGTTGGTAAATTTTGAATGTTTCTTAGGAAGACTTGGTAAGAAAATACTAAAGTGGTATTTTTTTTTTTTTAATGATCATAAACAACTTAGTAATTTTTAATAGTCACATTTTATTCATTAAATTTTACAAAATCATGCCCGTTAAAAATACGGGTGTTACAGAAAGTAAATGGGTGGAATGAGAGAAAGAAAAGGGGGATTGTTAGGTTTAAATCCACCCCCCCTTTTTTTTTTTTTCGGAATCACGCACACAGCGCCGCGGCGCTTGAATTCCAGCGCTGCGGCGCTGTCGTTCTGCCCCCTTTTTTTTTTCATGGCGCCGCGGCGCTCTCCTTCTGCCAACGAGATTTTCATTCTCCAAAACAGCGCCGCGGCGCTCTCAATTGAGGGCTGCGGCGCTTGGACTCTGCCAAAAAACCAGTTCACCAGCGATTTTTTTTTTTTTGATGCTCCCTTATTGACTTCGACTAATGATAATGTTAAACAAAAATAACCTAAATTATTTATTTATTATTATTATTATTTTTTTTTTGAACATGATAAATAAGAAAATGCTTGGGTTGCCTCCCAAGAAGCGCTTGCTTTATTGTCTTTAGCCAGACTGTCTCAATGTCACTTGGTAGGAGCTTGTAATTCGATGGTGGTTTTATTCCTGTTAACTCCACCTCCAAAGTAGGGCTTCAAGCGCTGACCATTGACCTTAAATTTGCCTTTGGTATCATGTGCCACCTCTATTGCTCCAGATGGAAAGACTTGTGTTACTGTAAATGGTCCTGACCACCTAGATTTCAGCTTACCTGGAAACAATTTAAGGCGAGAGTTATAGAGCAAGACCTGTTGACCAACTGCAAATTCTTTTCTGAGAATGTGCTTATCATGCCATCTTTTCGTTTTCTCCTTGTAAAGCTTTGCATTCTCATAAGCATCAAGCCGAAATTCATCCAGCTCATTTAGTTGCAGCAACCTAGCCTCACATGTCAACTGCGCATCAAAATTCAAACATTTAGTTGCCCAATAAGCCTTATGTTCTAGTTCCACTGGCAGGTGACATGCTTTTCCAAAAACTAGCCTGAAAGGGGACATCCCGATGGGAGTTTTGAATGCAGTCCTATATGCCCAAAGTGCATCATCTAACTTAATAGACCAATCCTTCCTAGAGGCATTTACTGTCTTCTCCAAAATCCTCTTGATTTCCCTATTTGAAATTTCCACTTGACCACTAGTCTGAGGATGATATGCCAGTGCCACCTTATGTGTAACCCCATATTTTCCCAAGAGTGCCTCAAATTGCTTACTACTGAAATGCGACCCTTAATCACTTATTATTGCCCTAGGGGTGCCAAATCGGGAAAAAATGTTCCTTTTCAGAAATTTGACCACGACCTTAGTGTCATTTGTTGGTACAGCAGTTGCTTCTACCCACTTAGATACGTACTCAACGGCTACGAAAATGTATTCATTACCAAATGAAGGTGGAAATGGTCCCATGAAATCAATACCCCAAACATCAAATAGTTCACACACAAGAATGTTGTTTAAAGGCATCTCATTTTTCCTAGAAATATTTCCCATTCTTTGACATCGATCACATAAGGCTACATAGAAATATGCATCTTTAAAAAATGTGGGCCAATAGAAACCTGATTGTAATACTTTAGCAGCAGTTTTAGAACCACTAAAATGACCACCAGCCTCCCCATCATGACAAAGTTGTAAAATGCTTACCATTTCGTCCTCAGAAACACATCTTCTTATCACCTGATCTGCGCAAACTTTAAACAAGAAAGGGTCTTCCCAAAAATAGTGTTTAACATCAGAAAAGAATTTTTTCTTTTGTTGATATGACAAATTAGGGGGTAGAACATTACTTGCTAAAAAATTTACCAAATCAGCATACCAGGGGACTCGTGGGGATTTGATAGAGAATACCTGCTCATCAGGGAATTCCTCCAGAATTGGGCTGCCCACTTCATCATGATTGGGAATTCTGGATAAGTGATCTGCAACTAGGTTCTCAGTTCCCTTTTTATCCTTGATCTCCAAATCAAACTCTTGAAGCAACAATATCCACCTGATTAACCTGGGCTTGGATTCCTTCTTTTCAAGTAAGTATTTCAGAGCAGAATGATCAGAGTAAACAACTACTTTTGAACCAATCAAATAAGAACGAAATTTATCAAAAGCAAAAACTACCGCCAGAAGTTCCTTTTCTGTAATTGTGTAATTCAGTTGTGCTCCCGACAAGGTTCGACTAGCGTAATATATGGTTTGAAAAATTTTATTCTTTCGTTGGCCCAACACTGCTCCAACTGCTGAATCACTTGCATCACACATGAGCTCAAAAGGTAAATCCCAATCAGGCGCTGCCATGATAGGTGCCGACACAAGCTTTTCTTTCAAAGTGTTAAAAGCCTGCAAGCATTCATCAGAAAACACAAACGGGGCATCTTTAACCAACAAGTTAGACAAAGGTCTAGCAATTTTAGAAAAATATTTTATAAATCGCCTATAAAATCCAGCATGCCCCAAGAATCCGCGAACGAGTTTGACAGATGTGGGTGGAGGCAATTTTGCAATAACCTCCACTTTGGCTCTATCAACTTCTATACCGTCTTTGGAGATTTTGTGTCCAAGCACAATCCCTTCCTGCACCATAAAATGACATTTTTCCCAATTCAAAACAAGGTTAGTTTCCTCACATCTTTGTAACACCAATGCCAAATTATGTAAGCATAAATCGAATGATGTGCCAAAAACAGAAAAGTCATCCATGAAAATTTCAATGAATTTCTCAACCATATCAGAAAAAATGGCCATCATACAACGCTGAAAAGTTGCTGGTGCATTACAAAGACCAAATGGCATCCTTCTATATGCAAAAGTGCCATAGGGACAAGTGAACGTGGTCTTTTCTTGATCCTCGGGTGCAATAGGGATTTGATTATACCCTGAATATCCATCTAGAAAACAATAGAATTGATGTCCTGCAAGTCTTTCCAACATTTGATCAATAAATGGTAAAGGAAAATGATCTTTTCTAGTGGCATCATTTAATTTCCTATAGTCCATACAAACACGCCACCCAGTAACTGTTCTAGTTGGAATTAACTCATTATTGTCATTCTTTTGAACAGTCATACCTCCTTTCTTCGGCACAACTTGCACAGGACTTACCCATGAACTATCAGATATAGGATAGATGATCCCGGCATCTAATAGTTTGATAACCTCAGCTTTCACCACTTCTTGCATTTTTGGATTCAGACGCCTTTGGGGTTGAATGGTGGGCTTGTATTTCTCCTCCATAAGAATTTTGTGCATGCAAATGGAGGGGCTTATTCCTTTGATGTCTGCAATCTTCCATCCAATTGCGCCTTTGTGCTCTCTTAATACCCTAAGCAGTTTTTCCTCCATAAGATCTGTCAAAGAAGAAGAAATAATTACAGGTAGTGAGGAATTGCCATCTAAATATGCATATTTTAAATGAGAAGGTAAGGGTTTAAGTTCAAGAATAGGAGGCTCTTCAATTGACGGCTTAGGCCTTGTGATGGACTGTCCCACTTCTTCAAGTTGCAATGCCTTATGCCTCGGAATTGGTGGATTTGCCTCCATAAAGTTTACATATTCCCTTATTTCCTCATTCTCAACATCCGTACCAGTAGATTGGGTTAGACAAGCTTCAAGCGGATCCTTGAAAACATCTTCCTGAAAAATCTTAGATACCAGTTTATCAATAGTGTCAATTCTAAAGTAAGAATCATCAGTTGAGGGATATTTCATTGCTTCAAACACATTAAAAGTGACATGATCATCTTAAACCCTGAGAATTAATTTTCCTTGTTGCACATCTATCAAGGTTCTTCCAGTTGCTAGAAAAGGACGACCTAAAATGAGCGGAACCTCATGATCTTCCTCCATTTCTAGAACAATGAAATCTGCAGGAAAAATAAACTTGTCAACCTTTACTAGTACATCTTCCACAATACCTCTTGGGTGCTTAATTGTTCGGTCTGCTAGTTGAAGTGACACTGTGGTTGCTTTAACCTCTCCCAAACCTAATTTCTTAAAAACAGAAAAAGGCATTAAATTGATACTAGCCCCTAAATCACATAATGCTTTTTCGAAATAAGAGTCACCAATAGTACAAGGAATAGTAAAACTCCCTGGATCTTTTAGTTTAGGTGGCAACTTATTCTGCAGAATGGCTGAACATTCCTCATTCAATTTTACTGTTTCATAATCCTCCAGCTTCCTTTTGTTGGCCAAAATCTCCTTCAAGAATTTTGCATAGCTAGGCATCTGGGCTAAGGCATCTGCAAAAGGAATGTTAATATGCAATTTTTTAAACACCTCAAGAAATTTAGAAAATTGCTTATCTAATTTGTGCTGCTGGAGTCGTTGAGGGAATGGAATGGGAGGCACATAGGGCTTGGGATCATCAGGAAAAAGCTTGCTCTTGCATGTTTCCTTGGATTGCTCATTACTCTCTTCTTCTTGTTCAATGTTGACCTCCTGTTTAGCATCCTCTTGTCCCAATTGTTTGCCACTTCTCAAAGTAATTGCCTTTATGTTCTCAATAGGATTCTTTTCAGTGTTGCTTGGCAAAGAACCCTGTGGTCTACCTGAGATCATATTAGCCATCTGTCCTATTTGCATTTCCAGATTTCTGATAGATGACTCTTGATTCTGGAGTCTTGCATCTGTACTCTTCATGAAATCTTGAGTGGAGGTCGCCAGCTTAGCAACAATATCTTCCAGATTCGGCTTTTTCTCCTCCTGTTGCTTGAATCCTGGTGGTGGTCTCATCGCATTTTGATTGCCCCATGAAAAATTCAGATGATTTCGCCACCCCGGGTTGTAAGTGTTGGAATAAGGATTATTTTGTAACCTGTTAAAATTTCCAACAAAATTAGCATTTTCAGAAGGTTGAGCAAAATTGTTACCTACCTGGCATTCATTGCTGGCATGTCCTCCACCACAAAATTCACATACGGCATTCTGAATTTTCATAGCTGAAGCACTCATATGGTCTATCTTTCTGTTAAGTGCTTCAAATTGAGCTGTGAGTGCAGATAATGCATCCACTTCATGAACTCCTGCCGTTCTCCTAGTTTGTAGCCTTTCAGTAGGCCACTGATAGTTGTTTGATGCCATCTCTTCTATTAAATCAAAAGCCTCCTCAGGTGTTTTATTATTTAATGTCCCACCTGCAGCTGCATCAATGGTAGCCCGGATACTTGCACTAGACCCATTATAAAAAGTTTGTACCTGCATCCAGACTGGTAATCCATGATGTGGGCACCTCCTTAGCAGCTCCTTGAATCTTTCCCATGCTTCGTATAATGACTCATTGTCCATCTGCAAGAAATTAGTGATATCGTTACGCATTTTTGCAGATTTTGCTGGAGGGAAAAACTTACCGAGGAATTTTTGGGCCATAGTATCCCAGGTGGTGATTGATCCTGCAGGAAGAGATGTGAGCCAATTCTTAGCTTTATCCCTCAGCGAGAATGGGAACAATCTCAGTCTAACTGCATCATCTGACACTCCATTAAATTTAATACTGTCACAGATTCGAGAAATGCATCAATGTGGGCGTTTGGATCATCACAAGGTAGCCCACCAAATTGCACCGATTGTTGAATCATTTGGATGAGAGATGGCTTGATCTCAAAGTTGTTCGCTTGAATAGCCGGCCTCCTAATGCTTGAAGTGGCACCTTGAACAATTGGTGCTGCATAATCTCTCAAAAGTCGGCGAGGGTTTTCAGCTTCACCTGCATCCGCCATTTTCTTAGTGCGATTTCTCTGTTCTCTTAACAGTCTTTTGAAAGTACGCTCGATTTCTGGATCAAACTTAACAAGTTCCCCTTGTTTAGTTCTTCTCATACACCAACGCACTCCTAAAAAATGAACAAAATAAAAGAAACTAGATTAAATCAAGGGTTATCCGGTATTAATATTAATTAGTATTAAACAAGTAGTCTCCGGCAACGGCGCCAAAAACTTGTTCGGTAAAATCCACTAACGCAAGTGCACGTTATCGATCAAGTAATACAATAGTGAAGTAAGAGTATCGTCTCACAGGGACTGTTGTATAATAATCTAACTAAGTACTAAAATTGGATTAACTCTAAGGTTTATCTAGTTGATCATATGAGGTTGTGATTGAATAAATTACTGAACTAAAGTACTAAATTAAAAATAAAAATTGCAATCAATTTCAAAAGATACTTCAATAAGACAAGGCGTTAAGGCATTTGATTTCACCATAATCACTAGATATGAATTTCATAAAATTATGCAACCCACTCAATAATACACATGTGATGACGGAAATTCCTAAATTATTTACTATCCTATCTCTAGGTATAGCAAACCTATTCAGTTTATTAACTCACTATATCTCTATGTGAATTTAAATAAATCAAAATGCATTAGGATTCATGAACTTTCCAAATGAAGCCACACAAATAATATGGTATATCTCTATCCATATTTAATTCATGGTTATATGTTAGATGAAGCATTTGCATAATTCTCCCTTCTCAGTTTTGAACATGCACATCAGATCATTTAAATGGTAGCTAATCATTTAAAAGCATTAAACATAATAACACATAACTCACATGAATAAAATCAATTATGGTGCATAAATATGAAATTCACATCGTCATGATTAGGTTACATCATAGCCCTAACTAAGAAAATTAGAACATAATTGAAAAAGAAATAAAATCTGAAAATTTAATTGAATCAAACATCAAGAGTTAAGAGAGCAAGAAATTCTGTCACCAATTCTTCACTTCTTACTCCGGAATGCTTGACGGCTCTTAAGAAAAATAAACAACGCTCTCCAAAATTAACTGATAACCTAGCTACCCAATACTATTCTATTTATACTACTCTTAAGTTAACAAATCCCTTGTTTTGCGTCCAAAAATCGTGGTTCAGTATCACTCTGGCGCCGCGGCCCTTCTTTTCCAGCGCTGCGGCGCTTCTTCTCTGTTTTTCTTCTTCTTTTCCGCCGTAGCGCCGCGGCGCTCCCTTCCCAGCGCCGCGGCGCTGAGTTCCTGTCTTCTCGCTGCTCATGCTTTCCTTTGGGCGCCGCCGCGCTTCAGCTCTGCCAACAAAGTCGGTCTCGGATTTCTTGTGCTTTTGCTCCCTTTTGTTTTGTTTTCTTTCTTTCTTCAACCTACATCAATAAAATCATGCTTTTATGAAAAAGTTGGATGTTTCATGTAATTTTTCTTAAGAACATAGTAATATTCGTTAATTAAAAGTGGCCAAATAACTCTCTAAACTAGAGTTATCACTTGCAAATGTGTATAAATATGTTCTCTTTAATTTAGTCATGATCAGTCGATACATATAGCTGAAATGGAGAAGAAAATCAAAACATAGCATGCAGTACTGTATAATTAGTATATATGCTTATCATGATATGGATAAAGACTGCAAACACAATTCCGCCAGAGGTGCTGCTGCAAAAAATAATGGTTTTAGCTTTATGCACATATATAGATTCATCACATGATCAACTAGCTATGTGAGTGTGTGTGTGTATATATATATATGTATGTATCAGCTTAGTGATACTAACAATAGTATCTTTCGGTCCAGGTGACATCTATAGCATACATTAACTAAAACAGCATAATTATTAATAATAGACCATGTGCCATATTATAGGAGATGTCGCGTTTTTTTTTTTTAATGGTCATGGACCGATTTGAGACAAATAATTGAGCTTAATTTCCCTGACTTTAGACCTCAGTTTTCTTATTTCGTCTCCATCTAGCTACTTTTTATAAATATTATTTCTTTTAAATTGTATTGGTTCTGATCATGAGCAGCTTGTTGCAGCCCAATCCCAACTTGGAAAATAAAAAGGTTTCCGTTTTTGTAACTCGGTGGAGATCTTAGGATTTGTGTCAGTACACTGGATTATAAACTGAATAACTTGTAAGAAAGAAAGTCATAAACATACATATAATATAATTTATGATAGAATGTACGTAGTAGAATATAATATATATCATGTCCTCTGTATGTGTATTAATTACACACAATGTGTGTTTATATATGTGCATATTATTTCACTAGCTGGCCAGCCAGAGCAATAAAATCTCATTACTGATGATAGTTAATCGGCTTTATTCGCATTGATTTTAGGGTTATTTACATTTTTTATACCGTATATTTTAGGTTTATTCAAACAATATATCTTAGATTTTTTATCTCAAAAAATTTATACTTTCAGTTAGATTTAATATATAAATTTATATCTTTGCCCAATCAATCTTCAATTTTGATCTAAAATTACTAAAATAACCTCAAATTAAAAATAAGACAACTTTAAAAACTCAAAAAAACTTTATATTAAGGTTTTTGCCTTCAAAAATATATAAAATACCTTCAAAAATAGGTGTTTTGTGTGTTTTTATTTTTGTTTTCTTTTTATTTTTTGAAAGTTTTAGTTTTTTGATATTTTACTTGAAGATAATTTGGTCATTTTAAAGGTAAAAAATCAACTATTGAATGAGGTAAAATAAAAATTCGTGTATTAAATCTAATTTGAAGGTATACATTTGATGAGATCACAAACTAAATGAATAGTTTATAAATTAACCTAAAATATAAGGTATAGATAGATAAATATCCTTTGTTTTTAATTAGTCCAAAAACTTATAAGCTTGTTTTTGGTTAGAAGGATGGAGAGTCGAAGTGATGGGGATTAATGAGCAATATGGAGTGAACTATAATTATTATGTTTATTTTCCGCCAAAAAAAAAAGTTATCCTTTATATTATAGTTATTTGTTTCAACACTATATTGTCCATTTTAATAATTTTTCTTGACTGGTAACATAGTCTTTTTTTTTAGAAAGATTATCTGCTTGAATTCAAATGTGATTGATTTATTGAATCCTTGTACTAATAAAAGGATTCAATTTGGTGAGTCCTCTCGCCTGGCACTTTTCTTATAAACTACCAAACAATAAATTAGGTGTCTTCTACATTTCTTCATTCCTCCATCTCAACCTCCACCAAAATGCGCTCTAAAATGAGCTAGATCATGTGACCTCTTACATTTCTATCTAATTAAATTTATCAATATGATAAATTTCCATCTAATTAAATTCGTCAATATGATATCATGAAGCAATGCCATATATAGCACGAATTAACTAAAATTAAGACTTTGTTTGTCTTACATTAATTTTAAACATGCCCATCGATCTTTCCATATCTACTTCTGTATTATCATAAAATTATGATATTCTCTTTTAAAGAAAAGCACAAGAACGCCTTTATGAGAAAGTGCCTTTTCTTGTCTCCCTAACATTGAGGCCCGTTTAGTTTGATTTTCAAAACAGTTTTTGTCATTTTTAAAAACATAAAAAATGAAAATAGTTTCAAAACGTTGTTTGATTAGTATTTCTGCAAAAATGAAAATGAAAACAGTTTCAAAAAAATCCCACTTTCTCTATAGATTTAAAAAACAAAAAAAAAAACTTGTTTTCAATTTTTTTTCTTCCTTATTTTACTTTTAAAAAAACCCAGCATAAAAAAAAAAAAAAAGCACTAGAGCTCTCCCCCTTGCTGAAGCCCAACTCGCCGCAGCCCCCTGCCTACTGCCCTAACCCCTCCCCACCATAGCCCACTGCCCTAACCCCTCCCCAAAGCCGGCAACTGCAACACCAGCATCTTCATGACGCAAGGGCAGCTCGCGTCGCTGGTGCTCACAATAGGAAGGAAGCTCGCGCAGATCTCGTCGTCGCCGGGCCTGCACGTATCGTCATCCAAACCCCCACCCATCGCCAGCATCAAATCTCCCACCACAACTCCGTCGTTGTGCGAATACCCCTAAGCCCAGCTCAATCTCCATCACGCGATTCACCCAAGCCCATCCTCATTCTCTGTCTAGCAAATCCCTTAAGCCCAGCCTCGTCTGCATCGCGTGCCTCTTGTCATCACCGCAGGGAGGAAGCTCGCGGATGGCCTTCGATCTCCACATCGTAGGGAGGAAGCTCACGGAGGGAAGCCGTCGAGCCTGGGCTGGCTCCATCGTCGCCGCGGCATGAGTCATCGATCTCCATGTCGTCGGCGTCCTGCCCTCACCGGAGCCAAGGAAGAGGAAGAGGGTCCTTTTTGTTATGTTAACAAAAAAAAAAGATTAATATATTAATAATTAGTGTTTAAAGGTAATTTTAATAAGTTTTTTAAAGTTAAATTTAATAATATTTACATTAATAATTTTTTATTAAAAAAAGTTTTATTTTAAAAAATACACATCATATATAACCAAACACAATTTTAAAAATAATCTCAACATATTTCTAAAAATATTTTTATTTTTAATTTTTTTTTAAAAAATAAAAAATAAAATAAAAATATTACCAAACGCCTTAACTTATTCGACATTATCCATTTCTAAAGGGCTGGTCAAAAGGAAAATGTCTTACTGTGCGAGTTTAGGAGATAGTGGGTTTCGGAGTATGGACCCTGGTTGGTCGGACGAGTTATTGGGCCGGATTTAATTTGGGCTTGATCGGTTGTTGAAGCCCACAAATACTAGGCCAGGTAAAGTCAAATGACAAGAAACTTTGTTTAGAAAACATGTTTGAATCTAAATAAAAACTTAGAACTGAATGATGGCTAACATTTACACAAAGAAATTTGTATATCTTAAGCATTTTAGAATAGAATTGACAAGCAAAAATTTTTGTTACTATAGTGTAAAACTTTCACATGCTATAATGATTAAAAAAAATGAATTATAATGTAAAGCTCTTACGTATTTCAATTATACTACGCTTCCCAAACACTCTATTCGTTTTGTAAAATGATATTTACTATTATTTTCCAAAAATTATCAAACTTCATAATATGTTCTTTTTTTTAATGGATAACATGCTCTTGTTTAATAAATTAGTTTAAGCTAATCACGAAACTTCCAACTTTTAAACTGTCTTTTTTTTCTCAAAAAGAAAAAAAAATAAAACAAAACTCTAGATGAGATACTTATGTTATATGTCACCTATTTTATAATTGGAATGATTTACGTCGCATGTTCAAAAACTATTTAAAAATATGCCAGTGGCATAAATAATGTTTAATATAATGACCTAAATACCTATAAACTAAACCTAAATTTTTTTCTTTCTTTATTTCTTTCTCTTTCTCTCTTTGGATATTGGCCAATACATTAAGGGTATATTTAGGTATTTTCAAACTAAGTGATGACGTGGTTGTTATTTTTTTCTGTAAATATTTTTTTACTGACATAAATCAAACAAAGCTTAAAATTTGTTACATCTTTGTAAGGAGCCTACCTAAGACAACCTAAATCCAAGAGGACTTCTGATAGGCCTAAACCGCTCTTTGTCGAGCCCATTTTGGCAGCCAAGCGTGACCCATTTACAGACGAAGGAGAAAACCGTTGGCAGTATATAACGGTCACCGATCCGAATTTCTCTTACTCTCTCTCCAAGGAACATTCAACAAACAACAACAACAACAAGAAGAAGATCAAAGAAAAATCCCCCAAGATCATGATAAAATTCCGAAAGAAAACCGAAGGTGGCAGCAACCGCCGGCGTCCGTTCAAAGAGTACCACGAGGAGTGGTTCGACCTTCTCAAGAACCGGCTCCTCCCCGGACTCCGCCGCGCCATCCACGAGTCCTCCCTCCCCCAGCTCTCCACCCAAGTCGACATCCTCCGCCACCATATCTCCTCCTACTACGACGCCCTCGATCTCTCCGACGACGTCGCCCACCTCCTCCACCCCTCCGGTTCTTGGCGCACCCCTCTCGAGACCCCCTTCCTCTGGCTCGGCGACCTCCACCCTTACCTCTTCACCAACCTCCTCCGCTCCTTCCTCAACAGCGACGACGACGAGAACGACGAGAACGACGACGTTTTCCAGTCCGCCAATCTCCGAAACCGCTTTCTCCTGAGCAACGGGGGAGATAATGATGTGAACGAGCTCTTCAACCGGCCTTGGCACATTGTCATGGCGTGGAGGAATCCGCCGGCGAGTCTCATGGCGCGGATCGATCAGATCGAGTGCGGGGTCCGGCTGATGGTCCCGGCGCTGGCGGAGCGGGCGAGGAAGGCGCAGGAGAGGTTCGTGCAGGCGGTTGCAGGGGATTATTGGGGTGGGAGGAGAAGAAGGAAGAGGAGGGAGAAGGAGGCGGCAGCGAGGGCGGTGGTGGAGAAGGCGGTAGCGGCGGAGATGGATGAGATGTTGGGGATTTTGGTGGACGCCAATAGGCTGAGGAAAAGTGTTCTGGCGGAGATAATTGCAGCCACCACAGTGTACCAAGCTGCTCTGTTTCTTGAAGGTCTTGCCCAATTTCTTGTTGGGTTTAGGGATCCTGATTTGGTCGCTGAGTTTGAAGCTTGCAAGACTCCTTTTAATTAATCATTTGAATTAGTATATAATGATGAGGAGTAGAATATTTTGTTTTTTCTTGTTCTTGTTCTAATTGGACATGATCCGTTGGTTTAATTTCAGTGTTTTTGAATTATTTTTTTTTACCAGATTAGTTACTCTTGTTATATGCTTGGTGATTGTTTTCTTGA
This sequence comes from Artocarpus heterophyllus, assembly GCA_025403435.1. Classification (NCBI taxonomy): domain Eukaryota; kingdom Viridiplantae; phylum Streptophyta; class Magnoliopsida; order Rosales; family Moraceae; genus Artocarpus; species Artocarpus heterophyllus. The sequence goes on from CM046344.1 coordinate 390,789, forward strand.
ATGTCTACTTTTTGATGGTCTTGTAAGTAAATTCGGTTAGTGGAACTTTTGGATTCAATGCTCTTGTGAAGATTATATTCAGCTTAATTGTTTTAGTTGATTACTTTAGCCTTTGTTCTACGTAATATTGTAGAAGAATATAGCCTTTTTGGCTTTTTCACAAGTCGCTAGATGGCGTTCTTCTTCTTTTATAGAAGGCTAATGTTGAATGATTTGGATACCTTAGAAATTTATTGGTTTTAACTTTCCTTGTCAATTGTAACTAAAATTTTGTCTTTTTTTTTGGGTGAGCTATTGGGTTTGTTTTGAATATCGAAATGAGATTTTTTTTTTTTTTTTGAGAAATGGTGTTGTAATCATTCATGAAATTGTGTTTGGTTGATTTTGTTTATGAAATTGTGCTTCGTTGTTTTTTTAAAGGAAATTGTTTTGAGTACATGAAAAAGTGAAACTTTATTTGATTATATTTTTGAAAATATATGTCGTGCATGTAAGTTTTAATGAATAAAAGTATAGTTGACGACGAATAAGCATGAATTTTAATATAGAATTTAGAATTATCTTCAGAAATTAGTTATTTAGTATTTGAGTTATTTTAGTTTTATCTAAAGCCTTCAATTCTTCCCTCAAATTCTCTCTCTCTCAACTCTTCTGCTATTAAAAAAAAAAAAAAAGAAAGGAAACCAATCGCTACTTAAACCATTTTCAACTTGCACACGTTGGAAAAAGGGAAAATGCCGTTCCAAAATTAGCCCAAACAATTCTATGGGCCAATATGTGTCAATGGCCCCTACAAAAGATGTCGCCCAGGAACACTTTGAAATCTGAACACATGGAGTCATCACTCATCAAATCCCTATTTTTTTCTCCCCTTTTTTGGGTTTTTTTTTTTTTCATTGTTGCTCTAAAACTTATCTTCATTTACAAATTACTTTTTCAACTATTAATTCTGACAAGTTGCATTTTAATTTGTAAATTTATAGTAAATTATCTCGTTGATAGCAATGTTAGTTTTTTATGAAAAATTTACATATGATTTTTATATAATCATTGGTTATGAACATGAAAGGTCTTTTTTAAGAAATATTAACCCAAATTTACATTCAAAATAAAAACAATTTAAAATTTTCTATGGTAATGGAAACTTTATTAAAAATATTATTTACAATAAATTTAAATTAAAATACATAAAAATGACTATTAAAATCATTAATCAACTATTTATGGGTAATTACACGTCAATTTATTCAAAATAATAACACCATTATCAATAGTTTTCTTTTTTGAACTACAAGATGATGAATTGGAATTCATCATTTTTAGATAGAGTCAACAGTAATTTATTGTTAAATTATGCCTATAACTATACTTATTAATTAAAATTTTAAACAATAAATTATAAATATACTATAAGTTTAAACAAGAAAAAAAATATATATCTTTAGGAAATGCCGGCGCATTAAATGGAAACGATTTATTTATTTATTTATTTTAAAAACCGGCACCGACATTTCCGGGGTTAAACTCCCCTCAACTACACATGCCATGCAGTTGATCCTATAATTCTCAACAAAACCATTCCCTCTTCTTTTTTTCTCTTTCCTTTCAACAAGCGTCAACCACTCTCTCCTCAACTTTATCAAGACTCCAAACGTAAATAAATAAAACACCTTTTCGTCCACAAATCAACAAAGAAAAACAAAAAAATAATAATAAAATAAATAAATAAAAGTTACTTCACCATTTCCTCAATACTGTTAAAAAAAAAATAAATCAAAAAACAAAAAAAAAATGCAGAAGATCATTTCGTCAACACGCTGTGCGACTGTGTGAAAAAAAAGTCCGACCCTTTTCTCTGCAACACCCAATCTCTCTCTCTCCTCTCTCTCTCTTCAATGGCCTGCAAAAATTATTCCTTCATCTTCTTCATAATCTTATTCCAATCCATCTTTTGTCAGAAAATCTCTGACAATGATCAAAACCAACAACAACCCGACTGCAGAAACCGCCAGATCCACATCCGCCGTCTACCGCCGCGCTTCAATCTCGATCTCCTCACGAACTGCTCCGAATACCCGATCTCCGGCGACTTCTGCCCATTCTTGGCCAACCACGGTCTCGGCCAGAAGACCCATAACCGCTCCCACAGCTGGTACAGAACCGACCCGATGATGCTGGAACTCGTCTTCCACCGCCGTATGCTCGAGTACCCATGCCTGACCTCCGATCCCTCCTCCGCCGACGCCATCTACCTTCCTTACTACGCCGGCCTCGACTCTCTTCGTTATCTGTACGGCTCCGCCGTGAACTCCAGCGCCGACCACGGCCTCGACCTCTTCGAATTTCTGCAGACTGATGACCCCGGCGCGTGGGGAAAACGCGCCGGACATGATCACTTCCTAGTGATGGCTCGGCCGGCGTGGGACTTCTCCCAGTCGCCGGAGGCGGATCCGCCGGTTTGGGGGACGTCGTTTCTCGAGATCCCCGAGTTCTTCAACGTCACGGCGCTCACGCTCGAGTCCCGCGCGTGGCCCTGGCAGGAGCAGGCGGTTCCTTATCCGACGTCGTTTCATCCGCCGAATCTTGCGCTATTGGACGGGTGGGTGAACCGCGTCCGCCGCACGCGCCGCTCCACTCTCATGCTCTTCGTCGGCGGAGGCGGAACCGTCTCCCCCTCCTCCGCCGGAACGCCCAACATCCGCCGCAGCATTCGGGCAGAGTGCGACAACCTAACCGCCTACGCCATCAACGCCGCAGGCTCCAACGTCGGTCATGGTTACGGACCGTATGGAACAAGTTACTCAGAGGTCTGCAGAGTGGTGGACTGTTCGAACGGAGTTTGTGAGCACGATCCGATCAGGTACATGAGGGCGATGCTGGAGTCAAGCTTCTGCCTCCAGCCTCCCGGCGACACACCGACGCGGCGGTCGACGTTCGACGGAATCCTGGCTGGCTGCATTCCGGTGTTCTTCGAGGACCAGTCGGCGAGGTCGCAGTACGGATGGCATCTGCCGGAGGCGGAGTTCGAGGAGTTCTCCGTCACGATTCCCAAGGAGGAGGTGGTGTTCAGGGGGCTGAGAATCATGGATGTGTTGAAGGGGATTCCGAGGTCTAGAGTGAGAAAGATGAGAGAGAAAGTGGTGGAGATGATGGGGAGGGTTATGTACAGAAGGCATGGGAGTTCGATGGGTTTGAGAGGGAAGAAGGATGCTTTTGATATCGCCATTGAAGGTGTTTTGAGAAGGATTTCAGACAGACTTGCACAGGCTTCTCTTCTATATTAACCGTTTTCTTCTTTAGCATTGTTTGTTGTTGTAAATTATTAATTTTTCTTTTATTTATTTATGTAAGTTATTTAATTAACTGCATGCAAACACATGCAGTGTGAGAGTTCTATATAATTTTCTCATTTTTCTTCGAGTTTTATGATTGATGTCTTTACCAGCCAAAACATTTTGGTAATGTTTTGGCCGTCTGGAACAACGGTTTTAGCTGTAAATTACAACTGTGAATGGCTATGTCATGGTTTTCAAATTTAAACTACTTGGGTTTCTAAAACATCCGCTGGTTTCGTGTTGCAAACATGCATTACACTTGTATGTCATGAGAATTTCAATTAGATATTAACGAGTTGTTTAACATATGACAAAAAATACCACTAAACTACTAGTTAAAATTGCTCTTCAAACTGAGATTGTCAAACAACCTTGAGCCTAACGTGCACATATGCGAATTCAATAAAGTTTTCAATTAAAATCTAGCCTGTGCAGTATGAAAGGAGTTTGATGACGTTCAAGAGAAAGCACAAAGGTTCTTAATAACATAAAAGTATGTTTTTGAGTTGAGAGAGAGGGAAAAATAAATAAATTTTATTGAGGGAAAAATAAATAATAGAAAAGAAGCGTCTAAGGCCAAACCAACAAATGGGCGGTGATGCAGAACAATATTCATTACACATGGGAACATAGAAACAATAACTGCAAAACTGGTCTGGTTTTTTGTTTTTAAGAAATTCTCTTTTGGACTTCGTTTTGTTTTTGTGAGAGGTGAGCAAAAGAGAGGTTGATTTTTATTATCCTTTTTTCACCCTTACTATCCCCATCTAACAATAGCAGAACCCCAAGTGAGACCAGCCCCAAAGCCTGCAGCTGCAATGGTATGGCCTGCCTTCACTTTCCCACCTCTGACAGCCTCATCCAATGCCAACGGAATCGAAGCAGCGCTTGTGTTGCCGTAGTTTGCCAAGTTTGATATGACTCGCTCTTGTGGGATTTCTAAGCGAGTTGCAACCGCATCTATGATCCTCTGGTTTGCCTGTACCAACACAATGATCAAAAGAAATTACGTTTGTCTTTACAATATGCGCCTCTCTTCTGGTGAAAATCTTGCATTTAGATCTAGCTTCCATACCTGATGAAGCAGTAACCAATCAATGCTGGAAGGAGGAATGCCAGCCCGTTCGAGAGCACACTCAATTGACTGCGGCACGCACCGCACAGCAAAGCGGAACACCTCTTTTCCATTCATCTGAATGCATGAATAGTTGGACCGTCGTGGAGGGAAGTCCAACACTGAACCGTTAGTACCCAATGCATGATCTGTTTCGTTCTCTTTGATGCATGCATTTAAATGCCTGCATCACATGAAACGAGTTGTTTCGGTCACAAAATGCCCATCAAAGATAATACGAAGAAGAAAGAGAAGGATAGACAAATCAAGACCTTTGGCCATCACCGTCACTATGCAAGTCAAAACCAAATAAACCATCTTCTTCGCTGTCACAGGCCTGTATGGTAATTTTATTTTAGTAAGAAAATGAGAACAGTAGTTTTAATTTTTATTTTGACACTTAATAAACCAAGGTGGGACAACAATCTTCTTTTTTTTTTTTTTTTTTTTTTTTTTTTTTTTAAAGGAGAGAGACAACCATCATCTTATGCTGCTCTTCAAAATTTAAACAGAAACCCCACATATCACAAAACGGAGAACAGGCTTGCAGACCAAGCATTACTTCATGCCCTGATTGCTAAAAGTTCTAATAAGTAGCTCAACAAAGTGGTAATTACATACCAAATCAGATAGAAACTAACCACTGTTGGATTGCAAAGGAAAAAAAACAAATGCAAGAAAAAGAGAGAGAAACAATTTTTGAAGGAGACTGCGTTTTGAAAGTCCACGACTGTTTAAGAAATTTCTTAATCTTCCTTCACTATAGAACCTATGTTACATGTCATAACATAAACTTGGATCAAATGTCACGTCTAGGAGATTTTCTTGCTCTACACAGGTGTTAATCAGCAAGATGAAAACTATTTACCTTGATACATGAACTATCTTTTTTATGAAACAAGAAACTTTATATATCAATAATTATGTATGAATCGATAAGGGAGAGGTTCCCTCGGACCAAAAAAAAAAAGAAAGATGCCCATCAACCCACTTGCTAGCATCACATATACACTATCAAGTATCAATGTAGGATATTATAGTGAATAGTGATAACTGTGATATGCTGAGATGTATTTGTACATTGAAAACCTGAAAAGGGAGATAATGACCTGTACTAATACAGCACCAGCAGCATCCCCAAAGAGTATACAGGTTCCTCTGTCGGTCCAATCAACATATCGAGAAAGCGCATCAGCTCCAATCACCAGAACATTTTTAAAACCACCACCTTTATGCATAGGCAGACTTTTAGTAGTTGAAGACAATAGAAGTAGCATTAAATTTCTAAATTCTAAGAGCAAGAAAGCAAACTATTACCCCGAATGTGACAAGCAGCCGAAACTAGACCCAATACGAATCCACTACACGCAGCGGTGATATCATAAGCCAAAGGGTTTCTTTTGCAACCAAGTGCTTTTTGGATCTGAGAATTGCAATAAAAAAGAAAAATAGTAAGAGCATGGAATAGTACAAAGGTGGTTCTATTATAAATTATTTGGGAATAAATCAACACAAGCACTCGAGAAAACAGATCTCATAGCATCTGTAGAGTGTCATCACAATCTAAAGAGCTCAATAATCCTCCACGCAAGTGAATAAACTGCAATATCTAAGTTTGCAGGGCTAAAAACAAGGCAATTGCTCGATAGCCAACGGAATAGAATGCAGAAAACCAATGATTTCTGTTCTATCATATTTCATTTGGTATGTGTGATTGTAGATACTAGACAGAAAGAGAAAGAAACTTGAATATATAGCTCAAGAAAGTTAGGAACATGAAACAACGTTGAGCAAAGTTTGCCTTTCCTGCTAACTTTTTTTTATTGATTATATGAAACATCAAACGCATATAAACACAAAAAGTTGGTAGATGGAACCAAAATCTTTATTATTAAAAAAAAAAAAAAAAACCTTGTCCTACTTTTGACTTTATACTCCAAACCAAGCACTAAGAATGACAAAATATGGAAACCTAAACTTGACAAGAGTTTCTCACGATACACAATAGGGAAACTACTCTTTCAATTGCCATGATGCTTCAAAGCACATGACACATTCCAGTTTCCTCAAGTTATTTAGACATGGAATACAACAACAAATGGTGCATACACATCTTCGGATGATGAAAGGACAAGCAAATTCTTAATAATTTCTTCTTAATCCAAATTTGTGCTACATCTAACATCATATACCTGAGGAGCACTGCCAAAAAGATCCTCTGGTGTGGATGTACACATCAAGACTAGGTCAACATCATCAGGATCAACCTGTGCCATCTCAAGTGCTTTCCCTGCTGCCTCTACAGATAACGACGTTAAGCTATCTTTGCCTGTAAGAAAAATCATCCACGTAGAGAAAATTTGAAATTATCAACCGCTATTCAATATTAGAAGGTCATTTCAACCAAAAGTTCCATAGAAGAAATAACTAGAAAACAACCAAAGCTCATCCAAGAAACAATTAAAATTAAGTAGAAAGAAGAAAAGCCACCCAAGATTAATAGAAGCATCAAACTTATGGTACCTGGCATTCCTGCTATAAAAACTGACCTGATAGGACCCGTCGATTACGAATGCCAGTACGAACAGATATCCATTCATCAGACGTCTCGACTATTTTCGAAAGATCATCATTGGAAACCTTAAGAGTTGGTACTGCTGAGCCAGATCCTACTAACTTGCAGCCTTTACTAACAAGCCTGTAAAAGTATAATGTTTATCAACTAAAGGAACAGAACAAGAAAATACAAAGGTGGTCAGGTTGCCATTTCCAATTCCTAGAACAATACTAAACTGCAGTTGGAAAACTCAAATTATAAGTTTCAGAAAAACAAGCCACTTTCCATTTTCTTTGATTGGAAAGACGCCATGCTAATGGGTGATTAGTCTTCTCATGTTTTTGTGTTGTTTCTATTTGGTTGTTAAAAAATAAAATAAAATAAAATAAGACCTTGAGGACACGTTAGTTTTAAGCGAATTAGCAGCAAAGCTATCTCAATAAGAACGGTAAATTTCTCTCTCTTCTAACTCTATCCATTTCTTATATTCACTGCCCATAGCACTAGATTGGTGAAACGGAAAATCTTTACACCACAAACCAAGCAAAATTTATTCCCTCCAATCAACCTAAGAAGTAGAGAGCTTATGCATTCAGCTGAATTCCACTTACCACATTAAAATCTTCCTTCCCAAATAGAATCAAATTCGGATGTTTCATTGAATAATATATCTCAAAATCAGCAAAATTTATCACTAGTAACATAGCTTCTTCAACTAAGCGGTAATAATTAGCTCCCAATAACAGTATCCTTATTCATCATTAACTTCATAGCGTGTATACCAAAGATAAAGTAGATCAAAAGCAACAAAATTTATACTCTAAAAAGATAATAACAGCGTGATTCAATCTCATGTAAATAGTTAACTTATCTTTCTCATTTTAAATCAATAGACGCCTTAATGACAGGACATGCAACAGCAACCCAAAACATTACCTTCGATACAACCGAGGTACAAAAATGAAAACTTCAATAAAAAGAATGAAAACTTATTAAAATATAACAGAAATTGCTAAGCTTTCAAATAAAGATCCTAAATAGTTATTCCGAAACAATATTCATCCAACTGATAAACATTCAAAAAAGAAGAAAGAAAAGAAAAAATCAATTGCATGCGAAACCAAAGAGCCATTTTTGCATAAAACATAGAGAAATCTGAATAAGAAGAGACCTGGGCAGTCGAGATTCGGAAGGGGAGAGTTTCTCAGCGCCTTGATTAATAGTGCAGGAGCAGAAGAACACCCTTTTGGAGATTCCCTCGGAGGAGCAAAACCCAGATCGGTAAATCCCTATTGAAGGCTGAATCTTCCTCCGCAGACTCGGAACTGCGGGGCTAGTGAAGAACCCAGATGCATTGGCCATTGAAAATAATAATAATAATAATAATAATAACAAAATTAAAATATAAAGAGAAGAAGAAGAAGAAGAAGACGAAAACAAAGTGAGAGATTCGATGAAAAGGAGAGATCTTTTGTTTCAGTTTTGAAGATAATGGAATTAGAGAATGCAACAGAGGGAATATCTGAAGCCCGTTACAGAAGAAGAAAAAAAGAGAAAATATCTTCGGAGGGCCCAAGGCAGAGGAAGGACACAGGGGGGCGATTATGCCAAAAAAAAAAAAAAGGGAACAAATAAATTGAGGAGGAAACTCCAATGCTCTTCTCTCTCCCTCTTAATCCTCTCTCTCTTCATTGCAATATGTTAAAATTGCCGTTTCAAGCCAAGCAGGAGGAGGTCCATGACCAGGAGAGACAGTCATGCAATTGCAAAACGCTTCCCTTGGCTTCCCTATTCCCAAGTTTTGATTTTTTTTCCCCCTTTTTTTGGGTTCTTTTCATACAAATCCAAGTGGGCAGTTAGGGGATATACAGAGGGTCTGACAGATAACCAAAACCTGATGTCATTTACAATTAGAAAAATTATTTTTATCCCGTGCTTATACCACTGTTTATTTAATAATCGGGTTATAATGATATGGGTTAACCAGGCTCTTGCAATAAAGCTTTGATTTTTGAATTCCTTTTGCGTGGCCAGTCACTATTGGTCAAGCTTTGACTTTCAAAACTTGCAATTCTTCGTTTTCTTCTTCGAAGTATTAAGCCGATGCAAACTAAATTTACATTAATTTCTGTTTTTTATACATAAATTTGCATTAATTTCATGGAGAGAGCAAAAAGATCAAAAGTTTGTAGAGCTAAAAAGGTCCCAGTTTTAGCACTTATTTTCGTCAAATTTACACCATTATTTCACTTTATTATCATTAACACTTGAACTCTAAGGTGTTCTTGACTTGATCATTTTGGTTTTGACTAGTTGACTGACTGAATCAAATTTTAAATTTTCTAAAAATCAAGTTTAATCAAATTGATTAGTGGTAGAAATTATCTGATAATCGATCGCTGATGGTTGGTTCAATTAGTAACTTTGGAATAAGCCTAGCTAGTATACATGAGTCAACATATTTCACCACCAAGTCGAAAAGGAAAAAAAATGAAAAAAATTTGAAAAGATATACTTCAGATGCAATTCTCTTATTCTTAATTTCACAAACGATAAATAAAGCATCAGCATCCTCGTATAATCATAAACAAGAAAATTAACAAAGTTAAAAGAGGGAAAAGGAATCATCAACGTCTCAATGAGATTGAGAAAGGACAATGCGAGACAAGGCAAGGTGAAGGCTGGTTTGATGGCGATGATGACGGTAAGGACGGAAAAATAAGGGTGGGAGGAAAGCGATGTGGGAGTGAAGGGAGGGCAAGGAAAGATTGAAAGAGGGAGCCGCCGATGGTGACTGAAGTGTGATATGAAGCTCTTAAGATTTTAAAGAGGTGACAAAAGAAGTGTACAGTTCTTTTTTTTTTTCTTAAAAAAGTAGACAATTTAGTTTGGTTATGACCGAACTCCTAAAAGCTAAAACTGAAATTACTGAAATATAAATCATTCACGGGGAATTCAGCTTATTACGGGTACAAAAAGGCAGTTTTGAAGTGTTCATCTCGGGTTCGGGTATGCCATGAACAACCCCAGGACAAAGGTTAATTTTTTTTTTCCTAAATATGTTTGTTTTGTAACATGGATGTGAGAGAGATTACAAACTTGGTTTCCAAATTCTTATATATAGAGAGAGTTAATTCTAACTTGTATTTGTTGACCGCTAATTGTGTGGTTATGGGTTTGAATGCTTTTCACGTTATATTTTAGTTAAAAGCCGCTATATGTATTCTGCCATATGCAGCTAGGTTTGTATGGTTATGACTTACAAAAAGAAGAGGAAAACGCACAATGGTAAGCTTCAAAAGAAATTTTTGACTATTTGTGTTAAATATTAATCCCATCTAACTAAAAAAATGTGTCAGAATTGGGCAAAACATGATAAAATTTGTCATTGAAACTCTGAAAAAGCAATAAAATTCCTTTATACTCTAGCAAAGAATTCTCTTGAGAGAGAAAAATACACTATATCCCTTGCGATGGACACGTGGAAAGAAGGGTGATACATTTTCTCTTCCACGTCACGTTGAAAATTTAAATGTGATGAATTTTTCTTAGATTATGTTTCAGGAAAAATTTTAACTTAAAGTTTGAACAGTATATTATGATATGTAAAAATTTTATAGTGTAATATATTTTTATTTTATATCGAAGCATATAAAAAATTTATACAATTTTTTACTTTAAACTTTAAAGTTCAAATCACGTTTTCAAATAGCCTATTGTACATACTTTTTTTTTTCTTCTTGAAACGGGACCTGTCGTACATACTTGGAAGTAAGTTTTAGCTCACTTTTTGGTCGCAACTTTTTTTTAAGGTGGTTCTTTTTTAGCAACCTCTATTGCTTTCAGTATGCAACTACGGTCCAATTACAAATTGATTGATTAAGTCAACAATGTGTCTACGAGGTTGATAATGTACGTATAAGTTGCAAAAGTGATAGATTAATAAATCAAAGTAGTTTCTTTTAAAATCGTATCTTTTGACAAGAAGTAAAAACAACATGAATCAGATGTTCAAAGGTTGGTTGGCCGAATGCTCTCTCTAAGAATCATTGCACATCAGATGTTCAATGTTGGTTGGCCGAATGCTCTCTCTAAGAATCATTGACAAGATTTGCATTAATATACACACGCGCAGACACACGTGTGTGTGTTGAAAAGAAAGTATACACATGGCAAAAGTTTTTGAGTCTAATTTTAATGAGATAATGTGTGAATTTATCTTGTTTGGTAAATTCTCACCATCTACAAACCAGGGTGGAGCTAAAAAAATAAATTTCAATAAAGGGGCTAGTGCGTGTATTAGAAACTTCATCAACACCGTAGGAACTAGCCCAGCAGTTAGGATGAGGGTTAAAAGGTTAGGTCTCAGGTTCGATACTATAAAAGATAAGGGGAGATTAACATCATATATTTCGTAGTATAAGTCATATCATACAATCATACGTATACATAAATCCAGACGCACAACATACATGCATCTCATGAAGATGCATGGCTATATATCTTTCTTCAGTTGAGGCCAATGTGCTTTCACTTGCACATTGTTGCTGTTTTTCGTCTCGTAGTCGTTTTGGCGTTTATTGTTATTTCTCCTTTGATTGTTGTCGTTTCTCTAATTTATTCTTTTTTAAAAAAAATTATAGTTTCCTTTGATTGTTGTCGTTTCTCTAATTTATTCTTTTTTAAAAAAAATTCTAGTTTCCTTTCTCATCTTGTTTTCCAGTCTAATTATTTTTATGTTATTACGATATTACAATGCTATCAAGAAAAAAATTATGAAAATAATAAAAATAAAAACATCATGAAGAGAGAAAAAATCAGAAGAAAACGACAGCAACGTGAAAAACGATAGCATTCAAAAATCATTTTCATAAAGTTATTATTATTTTCCTGATGCAGTGACCTTTTTTTTCATTCAGGTGGACATCACAACGACAAAGTACGACAAATTTGTGCGTATATTTTTAATATCCCTGATCAGGTCATGTTAAGCTTGAATTGTATATTTTCTTTAGTATGTCGTTTTTATTGGCGAAGACATCACAACAAATTCTTGAACATAAAACGTATAAAATGTCATTTGTTCGCAAAAAACGAAATTAAAAGATTTTTGAGGTAAACAACACCGTTTTAAGCTCAAAGCTTGTGTTGTTTTCATTGAAATACAGTCATGACCATCTCAAAATAAACGACATGCTCCTTAAAAGACATGAATTTTATTTTTTGTTGACGTAGACAACTTTTGTTCGTTGGGTTTGGGAAATTAATTGAAATTGTTTGCTTTGCATTGTAGCATATAAAAACTTTGTACCGTAGAAGTTAGAACTGTATAGTTATAACAATATTGCCAAACGAAATAATTGCATTTTTATCAAACTAGTGTCTTCAGCATTAGCTTATTAGAAGATATATATATAGAGAGAGAGAGAGATAAAATCAAGAGATTTTTTTGGGGATATTGTACTCAACTAAATATGAATTCTATTTATAGGTTTATCTTCCTATAAGTAGTAATGTTAATTGTCGTGTTACCGCTGTATGGTTTACGTGCATGGATCTCACACAAAATTTAGTCATTCCACTAAAGAATATATATGTGAAGTTTCACTAAGGACGGCCATGACTTATATCCTCATGCGGGCAAAAGCAAACGAGTCCAAAGTTGCTGTCTCCTGATAGTTGTGTCTTTAGACAATAGATTTGGACTCAAGGCAAACTAGCTTCAAAGAAAAACAGAAAGGCTATTTAAAAAAGTTTAGCTAGCTGCTACGTTTCTAATTCCATGGCTTCAGGTGCGGAGCTAGAAAAATTGGTCGGGAGAATGCATACTAACATTATCAAGAAAAATTAAAGGAAAATTAGGCTGGATGGCCTTTTTGATGGCCTCTTTAAAATAAATGACCATAACTTTTAAAAATTTGGTAAATAATTGTTTATCACTGATAAACTAAGTTTATCTAATAAATTCCTTGAGTTTATCAATGCTAAACCTGATAAACTAGAGTTTATCATATAAACTCAAGTTTATTACTGATAAACGGCCATTTATTTCATTTAAAAAACTTGTGGTCGTTTATTTTAAAAGCATTTTAAAAAAGATCACTTCCCTCTATATCCCAAAATTAAATAAAGAAGATATAGAACCTTAGGGATGGAATATAACTTTAGAGGAATGGAGTATAGTTTTTATAAAATTTTATATACAATATTGAAAGAAAAAATTCAAGAAGAGCGATCACTTATCCTCACCCGCGTGTAACTCTACCATACATGGCGTGGCTTGGAACAAATGCATAGCATTTACTCCGCCTACATATCCAATTAGTGTCATATCTAATTTTGAGGCATGGAATCGTGTCTATAAACTCCTTACTGAGATGCAATAATTGTCCACACTTAGACCTTGTTGCAAATAAGGGACAGAGAGGTCAGAGGATTAGTATATATAAATTTTAAGAGTTCCGGTTATTTGATTGGAAGAATTGGGGAAGACCATGAATTGGATTAGAAGTTCTAAATCTTTTTGTTTGGAGAGTGAGTTCAAACCAAAGTTCGAACTAAAAAATATTTAACTCTATTTAAATTTTGTAAGAGAAAAAATTATAACAAACTTGATTTCAACCAAAATTTTAAACACATTAATTATAAGACTTACAATTTAAATGCTTTCAAACTTGATATGGTTAGTGAGTAAAAAGTTCATTCCAAACATCATACGGGAAAAGATAATTCTCTCACTCCATTTTTCCTGCCTATATGTATATACTTTCCCTCTTACCAAAATACAACCTTAACTTCAATATATATAATGAGAAAAATTAAGACGGTATATAAATACCCAATATAGTTGTTTTTTCGAAAACATATTTCTAACGAATATCAAAATGGCATGATCTATCGCCAGATTAGTTTGCTAGTTCGGATTGTATTTGATTTGACAAAAATTAATCCGAACTTTTAAACTACAATTTGAATTGAAATTTAAATATACAATCAAAGTTTTAATCTAAATAGGAAATCCAACTATAATTTATGTTTAGATAAGTGTTGAGAATTGTAGTCTGAAACATAAAAACTTTATTTAATTAAAAAATATATAAAAATTTTAAAAAAATTATTTAATTGTAAAATAAATAAGGAATAATAGTATTAGATTATAAGTACAAATAAGTGCGAATAAAATCACTGTTTAATATTAGTTCGAAATGTCAAATGATTGAAGAGTCAAGTTCTAAGACTTATTATTCAACTCAGCTTGAGCTATTAGTTTAATTTAAATTAAAAGTTTTAAGTTGGATTATTTAACTTAATATGAACTCTCAGTTTAATTCCTATTAAATTAGCATAGACGTCACCGTCCGACTAGACCAAACTGCACTTAAAAAAAAGAAAAAAGAAAAAAAGAGAGAAGCGGGTGATAGCGGGGTTTGCAAAGAAAGACATAGGTCAGCGGCTACTAAAGATTAATAGGATGTTTGAAAGTTGGTGGGAACTAATGGTGTGAATCACTTTTATTGTAGTATGTGAGAGTTTTATACTATAGCATACTTTTTTATTGTTACTGTAACATATAAGAGCTTTACATTATTTATAATTAAAATTATGGTGAAAACTGAATAGTTTCTACCACTGTCAAACACCCTTAAGTTATTATTACAACAAACCGGTTTGTGCCGTAATTCGCGTTGAATTCTCGGCGTTTGAAGGACAACGTTGAACCGTACAAATCCCAACAAAGATATAAATAATTAAATAATACCAACAAACAAAAAGCTTTGAGCAACAACCCAGTGAATAATTCCAGTCTTATTCCCCCTTCTTTTTTTCCCTCTTTATTTTACTGTTTACTCTGACATATGAGACCAAAAAGACACTGCAGATCCATCTGAACTGACCGCAGATTATGGTCGTCTTATCCTTTTTTTTTTTTTTTTAAATTACTTATCCTTTTTTTTTTTTTTTAAATTACATTCTTGTGCAACAAGTGTCGGATATTACAAGCGTTGAGCAGTCTAAATCTGGAAAAAAAAAATTGATTTTGATGTTCATATCATATCAAATATATATATATGCACACTTGAAAATTCCAAACTAATTGCTTCTCTGCTAGTGCATCTAGTGGTAATATTTAGTACATGCATTATTGTATATACATAAATTGTCCTTCCTTGTAGTACTGTTTAAATGAGGCCCCAGCCTCCCCTCTACTGAACACTCATTTTCTTCATTGATGAGTGTGTTTACTGTTCTCTTCTCTCTCTCTCTCTCTATATATATATATATATATAGGGCAACCTTAATTTCTAGATGGCACTCGTACGTATTGCTTTGCCTCCAATATCAATCACAAGCCTAAACGCTTGGACAAACATACAGCAAGAAACAATGGTGAGCTTCTTTATACTGAATTCTGAGTTCCTTTCCTGGCACATTTTTGTTCTCTTTTATTGGAGGGGTTTTGGAGGTTGGTTTGGTTTCTAATTATATTTCAAAGTCGCTTGAGAGTCTTCTAGGGGAGGAGAATTTCTTTAGGCCTTGTATGGTTCATGAGTTCACCAAAAAGAGTGAGAAGAACCTCTTTTGTTTGGACTGTTGTACCACCATTTGCATCCACTGCTTACCTCCTCACAGTCTTCACTCCCTCTTACAGGTTCCTCTCTCTCTCTCTTATATGTTAACTCAAATTGCAACATTTACTACAATTTGAACTCATAAAAGCGGAAGCATATTGGACCGAATGTTATCGCCTGCCATTGATTTGTTGCTCTGCATAATTTTAGCCGAATTTCTCACGGTTATTTTGGACTTTCTAAGCACTCCCAATTCTCCTTAGATGGTGTGAATTTTGTCTGAATTGTGTGTTTAGGAACCAAAACATGGGCTCTATAAATTCACTGTGGCCATCACACGATTATTTGGCAGTTAAGGGCAGTTTCCTCTTTCTTTCTTTTTTTTGTTCTAAAAAACTACCCTCCACGTGGGTCAATTAAGATTCAACATTCTCCTCACTTGGCTCATACTTCCCATCAACCATCACAATAAGAAACAAAATACATGAATCATGACGATAGGTCCTCTAAATGACGAGTATTATCTTCCATGTATTACAATATATATTGTCTCTTAAGATTTACCCATGTAACTTAATGAACAAACCCTATGTTTATTTTAGGTCCAAACTTTAGTGATATTTCTCATAAATAAATATGTGCACTTAACTGAAGATGAAATGAGAAAATATCATAATTATAGAGTTTCACAACAAAGTACAACAAATTACATAAGGGAACCAAGTCCCATTCTGTCCACATGATCCCTAAATTTTACTGGTGGCATGCCTTTAGTCAAGAGATCGGCATTCATCAATTTAGTACAAATGTGCTCAATGACCATTGCTTTATCCTTAACACGTTCTCTTATGGCTAGATACTTAATGTCGATGTGTTTGCTTCGACTACTGCTCTTATTGTTTTTAGTCATAAAAACAACAGCTGAATTGTCACAGAATATCCTCAATGGCCTAGAGATACAATTCACAATCCTAAGCCCAGAAATGAAACTCTTGATCCATACACCATGTGAGGTAGCCTCAAAACATGATACGAACTCGGCCTCCATAGTGGAAGTAACAATCAAAGTTTGTTTGGCACTCCTCCATAAAATAGCTCCACCAGCTAGCATGAAAATGTATCCGAAAGTTGATTTCCGTGAATCAATGCAGCCAGCAAAGTCAGAGTCAGAGTAGCCAATGACTTCCAAGTTGTCAGTTCGTCTATACATAAGCATGTAGTCTTTGGTTTCTTGCAGGTACCTCATCACCTTTTTTACAGCCTTCTAGTGGTCTGATCCTCGATTACTCTGATATCTACCCAACATTCCTACAGTAAATGCAATGTAAGGTCTTGTGCAAACCTGAGTATACATAAGACTTCCAATAGCTAAAGCACATAGAATGTTGCGCATTTGCTCTTTTTCAAGGTCATTTTTCAGGCACTGAGTCAAATTGAATCTGTCACCCTTCACAATGGGAGCTATACTTGGTGAACAATTTTTCATCCTAAATCTCTCCAAAACTTCGCTGATATAGGTCTCTTCAGATAGATCCAAAGTGCATTTATATCTGTCTCTGTGTATCATAATGCCTATAACGAAAGATGCATCACCCATATCCTTATTGTCAAAGTTTTTAGAGAGGAATTGTTTCACCACATGTAGGATACCCTTGTCATTGATTGCAAGTAGAATGTCATCCACATATAGAACCAGGAAACAAATTTTACTCCCACCGACCTTCTGATATATACATTGATCCATGTTGTTCTCTACGAATCCAAATGAAGAGATTATGTCATGGAATTTTAAATACCACTGACAGGAGGACTTGCTTCAACCCATATATGGATTTGTTAAGCTTACACACCAACTGCTCACCATTACTAGAGGAGAATCCTTCTAGTTGTTTCATATAAACCTCTTCCTCTAGTTCACCTATTGAGAAATGCCGTTTTCACATCCATTTGTTGCAATTCTAAGTCAAAATGAGCAACGAGTGCCAAGATAATGCGGAGAGAATCTTTCTTGGATACAAGAGAAAAGGTCTCCTTGTAGTCGATTCCCTCCTTCTGAGTGAATCATTTGGTGACGAGTCTTGCCTTATATCTTTCGATATTGCCCAATGAGTCTTTTTTCGTCTTATAGACCCATTTACACCCTATGGCTTTTGCATCATCAGGCAACTTGACAAGATCCCAGACCCCATTGGATGCCATAGAATCCATCTCATCCTTCATTGCATCGTACCAAAGTTTCGATTCTTAGGCAACTCATGGCCTGTGAAAAAGTTTCGGGATCATTTTTGGCTCCAATATTGTAGTCCGATTCTTGTAGATACATAACATAATCACTAGAAATTACTGATTTCCTTTCTCTAGCAGATCTCTTTAATGTTGGTTCAACATTTCCCTGAGGAATCTGCTGTCTAACTTGTTGCTTGATTGTTTCCAGTGATTCTTGAGCAACTTGACCTTCTAGATTATTATCAGCAATTTGTGGAACCTCAATGATCGGTTGCACAACACTAGGTTGAACTATAGGAGTGCTATGAACTATGATCAACCTATCACTTGATGTAGATGTTGAGCTTCAGTATGATCTCTTTTAGAAACTATGTTCCAAAATTGATCGCTCCCACTAATCAAGTCATTCTCAAGAAACTTGGCATTCCTTGATTCTACAAATCTAGTGTTGTGAGTTGGACAGTAGAATCTATATCCTTTGGACCTTTCGGCATATCCAACGAAATACCCACTAATGGTCCTCGGATCTAGCTTTTTCTCTTGTGGGTTGTACACTCTTACTTCAGACGGACATCCCCAAACACGTATATGTCGCAAACTTGGTTTCCAACCCTTCCATAATTCAAATGGCGTCTTTGGGACAACCTTGGTTGGAACTCGGTTTAATATATACATAGCCGTCTTGAGAGCTTCAGTCCACAAGGACTTAGGAAGATTGGAGTTACTCTGCATACTCCGCACCATGTCCATTAATGTTCAGTTTCTTCTCTCTGTCACACCATTCTGATCCGGGGAACCAGGCATGGTGTATTGGGCAACTATCCCATGCTCTTGAAGAAACTTCGCAAATGGACCTTGAGCTTGTCTATTCTCAGTGTATCTATCATAATATTCTCCATCTCTATTTGTCCTCACGATCTTTATTTGCTTTCTGCATTGTTTCTCTACTTTAGCCTTGAAAACCTTAAAGGCTTCCAATGCTTCGTCCTTTGTATGAAGCAAGTAGAGATACATGTATCATGAGTAATCATATATGAAAGAGATGAAGTATTTCGGACCATATGAGTCCATGTCTAGACTACAAATATCTGAATGTATGATCTCTAATATTTTCGAACTCCTCTTGGCACCTTTCTTAGACTTGTTGGTTAGCTTTCCCTTAATGCAACCCACACAAGTCTCGAAGTCAGTAAAATCCAAAGTACTGAGTACTCCGTCATTCACTAACCTCTTGATTCTCTCAATGGAGATATGTCCCAATTTTTGATGCCACAACATGGAGGAATCCTCATTTATAACACAATGTTTAATGCCATATTAAACATACATAGCAGTATGATGTGGTTCATTTTGCAAATTAATTAAGAAAATACCATCAGACAAAATATCATTCCCAACAAGATCGGATTTATAAAATAAATTGAAACATTTTTCTAAAAACGTAAAGGAATATCCTAAAGGTACAAGTCTGAAAACATAAATTAAGTTCCTGGAAAAGTTTGGAACATAAAATGTCTTATCCAATTCCAAAATAAAACCACTACTTAAAACTAAGGTGCATATTTTAATGGCTTCCACATATGAACACATCTTGTTTCTTGAAGAGATGCTCAGTTCACTTCCCACTGGCTTCCTTAGGTTTCGGATACCCTACAAGGTATTCGAAACATGGATTGTAGATCTAGAATCAATCCATCATGTGTTATAAACAACATTAACCATATTAGATTCATAACAAACCAATGAGACTGGATTACCTTTCTTCTCAAGCCAACTCTGAAATTTCGCACAATCCTTCTTCATGTGTCCCTTCTTTTTACAGAAGAAACACTTGGATTCTTTCTTAATGACTGCTTTGGGAGGTATTTTACCTTTCCCTTTATCTCTGGCTTGATTATGGTCCTGATTCTGATTCTTTCCTCTCATTGTTGTCAGTGCAGTTTCACCCATTTCCATAACAAGCCGCCCTTCTTCTTGAGTACACATGGTCATAAGCTCATTAATTGACCATTTGTCTTTATGTGTATTGTAGGAAATTTTAAAGGGGCCATATAGCTTTGGAAGGGTATTCAGAATGTAGTGCACAAGGAAGGATTCAGACATATCCACCTCAAGGTTTTTGAGTTGAGCTGCTATGTCCTTCATCTCCATGATGTGCTCACGCACACCTCTCACATTAGTGAGCCTCAAGGACGAGAATCTCATAATTAGGGTGGTGGTAAGTGCCTTATCTGAAGTTTCAAACTGCTCATCAATGGCCTTCAACAATGCCCGGACCTTGTCATACTGTTCGACAGAACCACGTATCCTAGTAGGGATTTTAGTCTTTATGAACATGACACTAAGACGATTAGATCGCTCCCAACGCTCATGAAGAGCAATCTCATCTCGAGTGCTGGTTTCAGTAATTACGGGCTCGTCTTTCCTTATAACATAATCAATGTCTATCCACCCAGAGTGAAGAAGGATTCTCTCCTTCCAGACCTTATAATTATCTCCTTTTAGCTTAGGGATATCACATCGAACATCAGAAAAATTCACAGGTCGTATGATTGCATAATTAAAACAAACATGCTTATGATCCAAAATATTAAGACTAATAGACATAAATCATGCTTTACCAATGTAAATCATGCATAAAATCATGAATCTATGACATAAAACTTGCCTGTGGGCTAAAATTCTAATTCGATTAGATTCACTTTACTGTATGATAAAGCTATCAAATTATGTTCCATTTTCTAATCCCTGTGGGTAAATTAGAAAATATAATTTGATATTTTATCCCAATTAGTCATACCAATGTAATAAAAATTCCTATGGGATTAAATTTATTACATTTAGTACAACAAATTGCAATAATGTCCTTTAACCAATTGTGGTCATAAACCAATCAATATATGATTTTGTATAATTAGAGGTGCTGTGGCTAAGCTCTAATTATTCAAAATCATATGGATCACCTAGATATTTAATTTTGTTCATAAAATTATTTATGAAAAATTGCATATTCTATAGGCAATATAATAATTATAAACAAAATCTCAATTTATGCTAAATAAGTTAATTAAATTTAATAACATGCATAATAAAACTCATATATGCATATAATAATAATTAGCACATCAATTATCCACAATATGTTTTCCAATAAAACATTCATTAAAATAGAACAATTTCTAAATGATATGTATAATTAATTTCATAATTTATGCATTAAAATGTATTTCTAAAAATTATGTACATAATAACAACAATAAAATTATGCACATAAAACAAATACTTGACACATAATGTATAAAATAAATTTCCCATGAAATTATTGCAAAAATTATGTGCATATCCAAAAATTAAAATTAAATTAAATATATATATTTAAAAATATTTTAATCCCTCTGGAAACGACTTCATTTTGATTGGGGGGGTCTACTCGATTTTGAAACGACAAGTCTTTTCTACTTGCCAAAAACACGACGTTGTTTTACAGTGAACGACAATTTCATTCCTTAATGAAAACGACACATTGTTTTATACAGGCCTTAAAGAAACGACGACAGGGGTCGTCTTCAACCTTCAGCTGGGTTTGAACGACCCTGGTTGTGACCCGCCATGGACCCGAATGAAAATTCGACGATTTCAACGATTCCGACGTCGAATTCAATCGTTCCAAATCTCAAAATGCTGAGAAATGAATAATTTGATGATTCATAAATTTGAAACACATAATCAATCAATAATGCATATTGATCAAATTTTATTTTTCACAGCCACAATGTCGGAAGTATATGTATTACCAAAAGTGGCCAAATATAATGATTTTAATCACAGAACAATAAGAAAACAATAAACTAAAAGTTTTCTTTCACCAGTGATCAAAATTTTCAGAGGAAAATTAAACACTCGTGTCACGGCCATATGTCGAGAAACAGAGTAAACTATTCGTTCAAAATTGAATACAAGCAATGCAAGGCAGAGGATTTAATGGCTCGGATACCAAATGTTAACTCAAATTGCAAGATTTATGACAATTTGAACTCATAAAAGCGGAAGCATATTGGACCGAATGTTACCTCCTACCATTGATTTGTTGCTCTGCAAAATTTTGGCCAAATTTCTCATGATTGTTTTGGACTTTCTAAGCACTCTCAATTCTCCTTAGATGGTGTGAATTTTGTCTGAATTGTGTGCTTAGGAACCAAAACACAGGCTCTATAAATTCACCGTGGCCATCACACAGTTATTTGGCAGTTAAGGGCAATTTCCTCTATTTTTTTTTTTTTTTTGGTTCTGAAAAACTGCCTTCCACGTGGGCCAATTAAGATTCAACATTATATACATACACAAACATACATATATATATATATATATACACATACATGTATAAATGATATGTTTTGTTTTCCTTGTAATATAGATAAGGAGGTACGTTTATCATGATGTTATACGTTTGGATGATGCCCAAAAGTCGATTAATTGTTCCCTTGCCCAAGTAAAGTATTTTTTAACAAAATCACTCTTGAATTCCACCAGAGAAGAAAAAAGGAAGTTCACTAATTAATAAGAGCATGTGTATATGTGTGTGTGTGTATATGTATATAAAATTGCACAGTCATACATAACAAATAGTGCAAAAGTGGTGTTTTTGAAGCAAAGGCCAATGCACGCCCCTTCAAAGGTTCTGGTAACTTGTGCCTCAAATGTGATCAAAGCCTCCGACACCCATATCTCTTCTGCTCTCTCTCCTGCAAGGTTCTATTTTGATTTTAACACTTTCACCAAATTTAGTACTAAGACAAGTATATACTCTGTGATATGAAAGTTTTTCTTGAAAACATATATCAATTAGTATTGTGTAATTTTGAACTCATAGATCACATTAAAATTATATTAACAGTCGAAGAAAAACGTGTAAATTTAACGGGACAATCAAAATTTACAGGCTAAAAAACTTCTTTTTTTCCGAGAATTTATTGAAAAGGACGTGAAATAAATATTGTATTGTGATGTTTTATTTATTAGATGATATCTAAATTTATCATAGCAACAAAAAAAGAAGTTAAAATTCAAGATAATTTGTTGAAATTAAAAAGAGTTCATAACTATGAAATACTATATTAATATTTTTTGGTACCTTACCACAAAATTCTTCTCATTTATAATCTTTCTTTTATTTGGCCACTAATTAATTAAGTTTTTTTATTGGCACAAAAAAAAAATAGTCAAGTTTGTATGGGTTTACTATGCGTCCATCATCTCCTGGCCCTGAAAAAGGAACCACCAACAATGAGGAACAAAATCCAAGCCAAAAGTGTGAACAACTTCTTCATCTCCCTAACAGACAAAACCGGAGAGCTTCTCGGAGATGGCAGATGACCAAGTTACCCCTGACTCAGTCCTCGACTCGCCTCTTTTGCTATCCAGGTCGACCAGTAGTATATCTTCGGGCGGTGTTGAGAACAATTGCACAACCGTTTTACTCCCTTTTGCAGCAGCCACAGAGTTTGTGAAGAAGAAATTAAAGAAGAATAATATCAAGAAGAAGGGTGTTCCTCAACGGTCATTGTTTTATTAATATTGATCACATAATATGTAACGCCTACCGTTTCCTTCCACAGACACTTATTTTAGAATAACGTTAAAATGTGATATTTTAAGTGCTATTATAATTTATGTTAAGAAAATTAACTTTTTATTTAGTAATGTCGCAGATGACGACCATGTGGGATCGATATACTCAGGATGTTCATGTAAAAAATGATGATAAGCTTAAAGTTTTATTGTTTTTTTAAGAGTTTTAACTTGCTCTAAATTTATAATCTTTATAATACTCTATAGTTTTATATGCCCTAGAGCTATATTCTTGATGATGATATGAATTTTATTACCTTTTTTCTTATTTTTATAATATTTATGATGTCATGATAATTACAAGTGTAACATTTTTATTATGGCATTAAGAAACTAGATAATATAAATTTTTCAAAAGAAAAAAATAATATGTAAATTAATATTTTTGAGGTTATAGAAGTAAATATTATTGTCGTGTATAAATAATTATATATTTTAGTTATATTATATTATATTGTATTTTAATATATTTATAATATATTATATTATATATAACCATATGTTTATATTATATTATATTATGTTATATATATGTTATGTATATATAGATAAGATACGAAAACGGGTGATTGTGATGTAACCACTTAGTAGGTGATACAAAGTAGAAGAAGCATAAGGATAGACATTTATTATTGTTTCCTAATTTCATATTCACAATCAATTGTCATTTATGTATCCACCCAACCAATTCATGTTTCACAACTACTTCAATACTACTTCTTGTATGGGTGACTGTGGTGTAACTACATAGTACCACTTCAATTCTACTTCTTTCAATATTTACTTATATGGGTGATTGTGGTGTAACTATCTAGTACTGTTAAAAAAAAAAAACCACAAATTAATAAACAATTCTTGAGTTTCAAAATTAAAAAGATAAGGGAATTATTTTAGTGAGACTCGAGAAGATATTTGGTTTATGGTTCATCTGATGGTTTACCACTTAATTCATACTCGTGTGTTGGTTATTTGAGACTACAATTTTTTTAGGGTAAGACTATAAGAATGTTTTCAAGAGCCATATAGTTTTTTTTTTTAAAAGTAAATCACCCAAGAAAATTAATGTTATTGGTTAACTTTTAAATTTTGATAAATTACACTGACATCCATTGTGTTTTGTCCAAATTACAAAAACATTTTGGACCAAAACTAATCACCCTTGAGCTTAACTTTGTTAACTTTTTATATAAGATGACAAACATACCTTTTGAATCTCATCCATTGATTTAAAATTACCAAATGACAGCTATTTATTTGTTTTTTACCCAAAAAATTCAAAATTAGCAAAAAAAGGGAAAAAAAAAAACCCTTTCTTTAACAAAGAAAACAAAAACAAAACCTTTTTTTTTAACCCAAAAGAAATTTCAAAATAAACAAAAAAAAATAACAAAATAACAAAACCTAGCCCAACCTCCCCTCTGTCCCCTCCTCCTTCCCCACCCAAACCGACCGTTCCTCCCACTGCCGACGTGTGACGACCCGACTGTTCGAGCCGTTACTTTACACTTTTCTCAACTTAATCTTACTTATTTAGTCATAAAAGTATGGAATATATTTTTTTTTTTACTTGTAAAACTTAAAACTAAGGAACTTATATTAACATATTCCATGGGTACTAAAAATATCTATATCACTTGTGTAACTTGTAAATACTTGGCAAATTCTTACAATACAGTTTGCATTTACCATTACCACTACAAACTTATAACATAATAGATACAGTTTTCAAAAACCTTCCAATAACAGTGTCCATACCCAAATTTACTGCGATACCCAACAATCTTTTTCAGCTCAACCACAATATCTATTCCGACCTCTTGGTAGCATTTCTTACAGCATGAAATAACTAGGCGAGCTATTGCTCAGTAAGTTCCAACTCAACCCACAAAACATT
Source organism: Artocarpus heterophyllus (assembly GCA_025403435.1). NCBI lineage: Eukaryota > Viridiplantae > Streptophyta > Magnoliopsida > Rosales > Moraceae > Artocarpus > Artocarpus heterophyllus. Next base: position 416,113 of record CM046344.1, read on the forward strand.
TTCTTTCAATAGCTGAATGCATAATTTCAGTTATGCTTATTTACAAGCATTAATTTATTTTCGTAACTTGACTTGAACTAAGGGCCCAATTATACATATCAAGAGCGCAAGATCTTCGTATCATCAAGATCATAACATACTTGACTTGAATAGTCTCCTTAGATCGGAAGACTGATATAACACTTACTTAACTTATGTTATCTGGTGAATTAACTTACTGGTCCTTAATTATGGTGACATACATGCTTTGATAACTTAATTGAATGCATAACATATGCATTTCATAAAGCAATATGAATAACATGTTTGAAAATTATTTTGCCCATGTAATAGGTGGAGTTTGAAACTTACGTGGATTTTACGCTGTGTATCCACTTAACTCGTACCCTCTTAATCTACTTAACGTCCTGTTCGGACAATATCCCACTATTAGCTTTCTCATTATCGACCTATTTGTCGATAATGGAACTTAAACGTTACGTGGCTAAACTTCACACTTAGTCTCTCCGTTCTGCTACTATCAGTTGCGGAAGAATTGCCCGTTAAGGGGCTTTTTTTTTTTTTCTAAATTGAACGTTTCGAGTTCCACTTAAGCCTTTTTTTGGGGCAAAAAATGACCATTTTGCCCTTGGTAAGTCTTAGAAAATTTTCTGAACTCGTTTTAATAATAATAATAATAATAATAATAACGACTTATAATTTCTTGCTATTCGCAATGGTGTGGAAAACAAAACATCTGTTTTTTTTCGCAGAATTCTAGTTTTACAAAACTTTACCGTTTTGACCCAAAATACGTAAATCTTGACAATTTAGCCCTAAAACCAAAAAAAAAAAAGACCACTTTACATCGTTACCTTGGGTTTTCACAAGGATTAAAAATTTTTAAAGTTCCCAGCCAAATTTATTTTATTTCAAAACGTTTTCCACATTTGAACCATTTTGAAATTTCGTGATTAAATCCCACAAAATTTTTAACTGAAAACTCGTGTAGAATTTTCACAAACCTCGTTTCATGAACTCTAAAAGTTTCGACAAGAACTACAACTTTCATGTTTTAACTTTTTTTTGAATTCAAACATTTTAGAGGAGCTTTGGCTAATTTTCAAAACTATCATGTTAGAAATTCAAGCTTTTAAAGGGGTTCCAAATGGAATTTTTAAAAGTTTTCTCCACAAAAGTTATTTATCTCATCGTTTCTAACAAATCTTGTCTTTTTTTTCGAAAAATAAATCAGTCATTATGCTTGTCAAAACCTTAATTCTTGAACAAAGTTTAACAAACTCTCTTTCTAACATAAAACCCTAGTTTTCTAACTATCTAACCCCATCATCATTTGCATAAAACATAAACTAAACATGCTATAATGTCTCTTTTACACGCCATAGCCCATAAATATCATCAACAATACACATAACTCAAGAAAACAACCAACTTTTCGAAGCTAGGGTTTAGAGTTTTTAGCAAGAGATTTTCCAAGCTTTGATCCTCTTTGATACTTAAAACTTTGCTAACCCTGCTTAACATTATAGAGGTGTTCATGAAATCCGTGAATCTGTGAGATCCGCCCAATCCAACCCAATCCAAAGGTTTTGGATTAGAATGGGGATAGTTTTGGATTGGTTCCGGATTGAGAAAATCTTAATCCGAAGGTTTTGGATCGGGCAAGTGTCTCCACTAAAACAACTGTATAGTTAAGAAAAAATCATTTCAACTAATAATCAAGACTTGGTAAACAAAAGCAAAGGTTGCATGTGTCATTCTTTCAAAGAAAAATAATAAGAGAAAATGAGGAAAAACATGCCATTGGAGTCAAGAACTTAAATTTAGCAACACAAACCGACAAGGTATCTGGTACATGCCCCTCCATAGCACCTTGTTCCAAACGAGTAGTACAGAAGAGGTAAATGGCAAATCAAAAACATTAAATATATACACATTATAATATAAGCAATAAAATTATTTTAATACCTACCAAATAAGTATGCTCATTAAAATTTTTTGTAGTTTTTATTTGTAGGCAACGCGAAGCATTCACAGGAGATTTGCACCCAAAAAAACAACGATGACAACATCAATACCCGAAGAAGACGCAATATTTTTATAGCCAATTCTCAGACAAAATCCATGTTATCCCTCAACATCGAAAGTTATTATTAACATATCTCTAAAGTATCACTAAAAATGTCTACGCTAAACCTATTATATATGTAATATGTCTACGCTAAAAAGCAAGTTTCAGGGCTTGTCTCGTCCGGCTGCCGGATTGGAGAAAACATCCATAAATGTATACCATGGATTTTGGACTATTGGACTTTCATACCTTCACATCTCCAATTTATGTTCACTCTATAGCGTTTCTTGCTCAACCATCAGTTTTGATCTGTGAAATTTCAAGGCTACCCTTTTGTAATTAATGAGATATTACTTCTACCATTTTTAAGGCGTTACCTTAATGTTTTTGTTAGGGTCTTCAGATCATTTTGAGGATTTCATAACATTCAGGCTTTGTTGTTTTATTTTCGTCAGGAAAGAAACTATTTGTGTTTGATGCTTTACGTAGTTAATGTTGTTAATTTATTGTTTTACGAGTTAAATATAATATAGTTGTTGTTTTTAGTACGCTGCGTTAAGGTCTTTTGTGTTTTTCCGAGGCCATTTGTTGGTAAAAAGGTTGTTCATAACATGTAAGTTGTTGTTGAAGCAAAGTTTGAATGAGGCTTATAAGTATAGAGTTATGTTTGATAACATATATAGAAGTTATACCTCATTAATATCTGGTTTTAATGACAGAAGTAATATCTCATCAATTAGTTTGGGTATTTTTGGGTAATCATAAGTCAAAATACATAATTGACCCGAGAAACGGTATAGATTGTGGATAAATTGGCAATGTGAAGATAGAAAAAGTGCAAGTGTCTAAAATGCAAAGTATAATTTTAAATAACCTCAAAATTGAGGGAATAAAAATGTAAATATCCTTCTAAGATTGACCTAAATGGAATTCATTCAATAATGTCTCACCAACTCTAAGCCTGAAAAAAATCCCAAAACAAAAACATCCAGTCCAGAGGATTTATCTCAAAGGCCAAAGATGTAGCCCGAATTTATGAGATCAAAGTCAGAGCTAGTGCAATCAAACAGGGTGCAAAACAATGATTGAGTATGCCAATTCTCTTTAAAATCTATGGTAGGAACTTGATCACTATCGGGTCATTGAAATGAAATGTGCTGATGATGCCGCAACTTTGAAGAATTTCATTGAGAAGGACCGTGTTTATGATTTTCTTGCTGGACTCAATCAAGAATTTGATCAGGTTAGAGTGCAAATTCTTGGGAAAGAGGAGACACCTTCTTTAGAAGAAGTGATCTCACTTATCTTGTCAGAGGAAAGTCGAAGAGGCATTATGCTGGAGCCCCAAGTTGTAGAAGGATCAGCACTTACAATCAAAACTGAACAAACAAAGGCACCAGAAATCGGGAGAGCACAACCAAGAGCAGAACTGACCCGGATTGCAGAAAGCGGAAAGAGCATATTAGAGCAGATTTTCAGGAAAGGACAATCGAAGCAGCCAAGACTATCTTTGGTGCACTTTTTGCAAGAAACCAATGCACACCAAAGAACATTGCTGGAAATTAAATGGCAAGCCGCCTACGTCTAGCAAGGAGTGGGGTTACAGAGGAGAGCAACAGAAAACATACAGCCAAGCTCATATGACAGAGCAGGCCAATCTTCCAGGAAAAAAGGGAACAAGTACTCAACGGTGAGGAAATTGAAAGGCTCAAAGGCCTAATAGGGTCTCTCGAAAAACCCTCCGGTACATGTTCATTGCAATTCTCAGGTAAGTCTCTATTCTCTTTTGGATTAAATGCCTCAGAGATGTGTTTTGACCTCTTGGATAATCGATTCAGGGGCCACTGATCACATGACCTATTCATCAAAGTTTTTTAGTTAGTACCTATAAGCCATGTCAAGCAATAGAAAAATTTCTGTAGCAAATGGTTCTTTTGCCACAGTGGTAGGTCTAGGAGATATACATGTGACTTCCTCCTTTGTTCTTAAAGATGTACTTCATGTCCCAAAATTAGCTATCAATCTTATTTCAATCTTGAAAATTACAAAGGATCTAAAGTGTCACGTAAATTTCTATCCTTCTTACTGTGTTTTTCAATAACAGGATTCGGGGAGGAAGATTGGACTTGTTAAAGAGAAGAATGGACTTTACTACCTCGAAACACCAAATTCTTCAAAGAGAGTCATAAACAATCTGCCTTTGTCACTACTTAGTTCCTCAAATAAAGATGCCATTTGGCTTCAGCATTTCCGTCTTCGTCATCCTCCCTTTAGAGTGTTGAAAATCTTGTTTCCTACTTTGTTCAAAGGATTAGATATTACAAATTTTCATTGTGATATTTATGAATTTGCAAAACATACCCGTGTATCTTTTCCTATTAGCAATAAAAGAAGTTCTCATCCATTTATCCACACATCCGAACTCCTAATGGTCTTCCACCCAAAATATTTGGATGTACCTCCTTTGTTCATGTACATAGTCAGAATAGAGGAAAACTGGATCCTCGGGTAGTTAAGTGTGTCTTCATTGGTTATTCTTCCACCCAACAGGGAAACAAGTGTTACAATCCTCTCTTAAAAAGGCACTACATAACCAAAGATGTCACTTTTGATGAAACCAAACCTTATTTTTCCAAATCTTATCTAAGGGGGAGACATAATCAATGGAAGAAAAAGACTTTGACTTTCTTAACCTTTAACTCACATCTCAAAAATCTGTTTAATTCGTGCCTGTGCCTGTCCAAGAGTCTGTTCAATCCATAGCTGTCCAAGAATCTGTTCAACCCGTGCCTGTCCAAAAGTCTACCCAATCCGTGCCTATTCAAGAACAAAATCTAAAATCTGAACCCATTTGACTCTTTTAGATTTCCACAGGTGTACTCAAGGAGAGAGACTGTTTCAGATCCAACGTAAGTCCAAGAATCCAATCCAAGTCTTGCTAATGAATACATGGTGAGTCCAGCTTCTCCTTTACATACACAACCCACTGAAACACATACAAATGATTTTGATTTACCTATTGCTGTAAGGAAAGGTACTAGAGAATGCAGAAATCGACCCTTATATCCATTATCCCACTATATGTCTCTTAAGTGTTTGTCACCATCACATAGAAATTTTCTTGTGAGTCTCAATACTGTGTCACCATCACATAGAAATTTTCTTGTGAGGCTCAATACTGTGTCAATTCCAAACGCCTTATCTGAGGCATTATCTAAAAGTGAATGGAGGGATGCTATGAGAGAGGAAATGAATGCATTGGAGAAAAATAAAACATGAGAGATTGTTGATCAATCGAAAGGGAAGAATCTGGTTGTCTGCAAGTGGGTGTTCACTTTAATATAAAGTTGATGGTTTGCTTTAGAGGTAAAAGGCAAGATTGGTGGCCAAAAGCTATACTCAGACGTATGGAGTTGATTATCAAAAGACATTTGCACCAGTTACAAAAATGAATACAATACGTATATTGCTTTCATTAGCAGCTCTTTTTAATTGGGAACTTCAACAGTATGATGTGAAGAACGCATTCTTGCATGGAGACTTAGAAGAAGAAATTTATATGGAAATTCCCCCAGGATTCAAAGAAAAAGGGACTGTTAATAAAGTCTGTAGATTGAGAAAGGCCTTGTATGGACTTAAAAAATGTCCCAAAGCCTGGTTTGGGAGATTTGCTAAGGTGATGAAGGACACGGGTTACAGACAAAGCCAACAAGACAACACACTTTTCACAAACACTCTGATTCAGGGGGAGTAACAGCATTTTTGGTGTATGTTGATGACATAATTGTTACAGGGAATGATGAAAAGGAGAAAGAAATCTTGAAACAGTGCCTAATTCGAGAATTTGAGATAAAAGAGCTTGGGAGGTTGAAAATACTTTCTTGGTATCGAAGTTGCTTACTCAAGGCAGGGGATCTTTATTTTTCAGCGAAAGTATGTAACAGACTTACTCAAGGCAGGGGATCTTTATTTCACAGCAGAAGTATGTAACAGACTTATTGAAAGAAACAGGAATGCTTGCTTGTAAACCAGTTTCTAATCTGATAGAGCCAAATCACAAACTTGGAGAAGCTAGAGAAGATCCGGTTGTAGATAAGGAGATGTACCAACATTTGGTGGGAAAACTTATCTATCTGGCTCATACTCGTCCAAACATTGCTTATTCAGCAAGTGTAATTAGTAGGTTTAAGCATGATCCGAGGGAAGCACATCTACAAGCAACATTTAGAGTACTTCACTACTTAAAGAGCAGCCCAATTAAAGAAATTTTATCCAAAAGAAATGCTGGACTTACTCTAGAAACCTACACAGATGCTGATTATGCAGGATCCCCTGCTGACAGAAGGTCTACCTCCGGCTACTGTACCTTTTTTGGTGGTAATTTGACAACATGGAAGAGCAAAAAAACAAAATGTGGTGGCAAGGTCCACTGTTGAATCAGAATTCAAAGCAATGGCACAATGTGTATGTGAACTATGGCTGAAGATCATTTTGGATGACTTGAAGATCAAATGGGAAGGACCTATGAAGCTCTACTATGACAACAAATCAGCAATTAACATGGCTCATAATCCTGCTCAGCATGATAGAACAAAACACATTGAGATAGATAGACACTTTATCAAGGAGAAATTAGAAAGTGGTCTAATTTGCATACCCTACATATCTTCTGGAAATCAACTGGCAGATGTCTTGACTAAGGGACTCAATAGTGCAACTTTTAATGAAATTATTTATAAGCTGGGAATGGAAGACACCTATTCTCCAGCTTGAGGGAGAGTGTGGGAAAATACAGTTGTACTTGTAATTAGAATTTTTGTAATTAGTATTCCTGATTGCTAGGACTAAATTAGTGCTTAGAATTAACTAAATTAGTGCTTAGAATTTTTTATTGATAACCCTGGAATTGTGGGATTAATAGGCATAGACTTTTTCCTTTCTTAGCCTAAGCGTGTAAACCTTATATTGTCATCTAGCATTCTGTAAACAATTCAATTCAGATTAATAAGAAAGATGATTTTTTTCTCCCATTTTCTGCAATACGATCAACCAAGCTAAGAAGGTGCCGGTTGCTGTGCAAGCAGTGTTGCAACGCTGGAAGACTGTATTCCAACTTCCGCAAGGTCTGCCTCCAATTCAGGGTCGTGAGCATGCCATTGTGCTCAAGGAAGGAGTGTCACCAATAAACATAAGACTATACCGATAACCTCAGGTGCAGAAGGTGGAAATTGAGCGCTTGGTGGGTGAAATGCTGGCGGTAGGTATAATTCAACCCAGTGTAAGCCCTTTTTCCAATCTAGTACTCTTGGTAAAAAAGAAAGATGGGAGCTGGAGATTTTGCGTTGATTATAGGGCTCTAACTCGGGAGACCGTGCCCAACCGATTCCCCATTCCGGTGATTGACAAGTTGCTCGATGAATTACATGGCGCCACCATTTTTTCTAAGCTTGACCTCAAATCAAGATACCACCAAATCAGAGTTCACAGTGAGGATGTGCCTAAAACCGCTTTCCAAACTCATGACGGCCACTATAAGTTCTTGGTAATGCCATTTGGTCTCACAAATGCTCCAGCAACTTTCCAATCCCTTATGAACGAGGTATTTTGTCCCTACTTACGCAAGTTTGTCTTGGTATTCTTTGATGACATACTCGTGTATAGCCGTTCGGTGGAAGAGCATGTGTTACACTTAGAGAGGGTCTTGAGAGTGATGAGCCAAACTAAGCTGTTCGCCAATGAAAAAAATGTTTATTTGGGTAGTCAAGTGTGGAGTGATTGGGGCATGTGGTATCAAAGGAAGAGGTTGCCGCCGATGAGTCCAAGGTAGAGGTGATGAAGAAATGGCCAATTCCTACCAACTTGAGGGAGCTTTGTGGCTTCCTTGGTCTCACAGGTTATTATCGCAAGTTCGCGGCGGGTTATGGTTCTATTGCTCACCTGTTGACCAACCTCTTCAAGAAAGATAACTTCAATTGGAACACAAAGGCAGAGCATGCTTTCAATCTTCTGAAGCAAAAGATGATGGAAGTGCCAATGCTGGCGTTGCCCGATTTCAGTCGACCGTTTATTGTTGAGACAGATGCTTCCGGGGTTGGAGCGGGGGCGGTTTTGATGCAGGAGCAGTGGCCTATTGCTTATTTCAGTCAAGCCCTCTCATCGTGAAATCGTCTTAAATCGGCATATGAAAGAGAATTGATGGCCATAGTCCTAGCTATGCAAAAATGGCACCTTTATTTATTGGGGAGGCATTTCATCATACACACGGATCAGCGGAGTCTGAAGTTCCTACTAGAGCAGTGAGTAATTAGTGAAGATAACAAAAATGGTTGTCTAGGCCGTTAGGGTTCGATTTTGAGATTCAACACAAAGTTGGGGGGGTGGGAGGGAAAGGGGGAGGAGAGGAAATAGAGCTGCAAATGCCTTATCACGAGGACCAGCAATGCTAGAATTGGGAACTCTCTTGGCTCCTAAGGTGTTAAACACGTAGGAGTTAGCACAATAGGTGGAATTGGGTGAGAGGTTGGCAAGAATTAAGGCAGAAATCAAGCAAAACCCGAAGGCACATCCAGGGTTCACCATTGAGCGGGATCGTCTGCTCCATGAAGGGAGATTGGTCATATCTCGTTCCTCTCCATTCATTACCAAATTACTTCAGACTTATCATGACGAAGCAAATGGGGGGCATTCAGGAATCTTGAAAACATATCAACGATTGGCAGCAGAGTGGTTCTGGTTTGGCATGAAGGATGATGTGATGTCTTACATGGCTAAATGTCAGGTATGTCAACAACATAAATATATGGCTTTAGCTCCAGGGGGTCTTTTGCAGCCTCTTCCCTTACCTGAGCGTGTATGGCAGGATTTATCCATGGATTTCATCGAGGGGTTGCCTAAGTCGAAAGGGTATAATGTAATACTTGTAGTGGTTGACCGCCTCAGTAAGTATGCCCACTTTATTCCATTAAAGCACCCTCACACGACCATCTCCGTGGCCACTGCTTTCATCCGAGAGGTGGTTCGTTTACACGGAGTCCCACGCACCATTGTATCGGATTGTCACCGAGTTTTTTTGAGTTTATTCTGGACTGAATTATTCAAGCAACAGGCTTCTTCTCTCTTGCGGAGAACGGCCTATCATCCTCAAACCGATGGGTAGACAAAAGTGGTAAATCGTTGCCTTGAAACCTATCTTAGATGCTTTTTTTCTGGGTTGCCCAGGCAGTGGCATCGTTGGTTGCCTTGGGCTAAGTATTGGTACAATACTAGCTTCCACACAGCCACTAAAACTACACCTTTTCGTGCCTTGTATGGGCCAGATCCTCCTCCCATGATCCGCTATGGGGTGGGAACTTCTCAAGTGGCAATGGTGGATCAGGAATTAAAGGAAAGGGATGCAATGTTGGACGAATTGAAGCAACACCTTTTGAGGGCACAACAAAAGATGAAATCTCAAGCTGATGGGAAACGTCGGGAAATGCATTGCGAAGTTGGGGACTTGTATTCCTCAAATTACGTCCCTATCATCAATAGTCATTAGCACGCCGCACTTATGAGAAGTTGACTCCTCGTTATTATGGACCGTTTGAGGTTTTGGAGAGGGTGGGAGCGGTGGTGTATTGCCTTAAGCTACCACTATCATCTTCTATTCATGATGTCTTCTACGTGTCCTAGCTCTGTCCAGCTAAGGGTAGCTCAGTCCCTAATTGTTCCTTACCATCACAGCTAACCATTGATTTGGAGTTGGTGGTTACACTAGCAGAGTTACGTGGAGTACGGCAGATTTGTCGAGGAGCATCAACGGATTTGGAGGTTCTTATCCACTGGTCAGATCTCCCTACCCATGATGATACGTGGGAGTCGTTTGAGCTATTAAACGCCTGTTTCCCTGCATTTCACCTCGAGGATAAGGTGCGACCTTGGGGGGAGGGTATTGATGTGAATAGTCCTACTAGGCCACCAATAAGATTCACTTATGTGCGACGTGGCGCTAGGAAAAGGGGTGAGTTGGCAAGAGTTCTGCCCAAGAGGCTGGTGGAAAAAGAAATTGGTGACGTGGTAGAGGAATCGGGGGAGTGCAGCATGCTTGAGAGGGTGGCTCCGAGAATTTAGGAAGGGGAGAATAAAGTTGGTTAAGTAGTTAGGCCTTGAGATTGGAATGGGAAAAGGGAATTAGAAAGATTAAATAAGGGAGGAAAGGGTAGAGGAAGGCATTGATCATTTTAACTGGAGTTTTCTTGAACATTGTAAAGGGAGTGCAGGGCTCACTCGAATAGCCCCTATCCATCTATTTCGAGCATTCAGTAGCAATAAGAGTGAATAGTTTAATTTTCAATTCTCTATGTCTATTGATTGCTAGTTAATAGCATTCCTGAGCTCAACAAAAACTTACCAGCAATTACAGATTCAGTAGCCAATTTCATGCATCTGCTATAAAAGAAAACTCAAAAACACTTGTGTGATCCAAAAAGACTACAGATGCCATAGCTCATAGTTCCTCATTCTGCTAGAAGACAATACAAAGGATCAGTAACACAAGAAATGAATAATTTGACAGATGAAAACAACCTATTTCCACCAAGTTTATTCATTATAAAACTTAGTTTTACTAAGTCCATGAGCAAGACTTTATACAAATTCATTATAAAACTTAGTTTGACCAAGTACATGAGCAATACTTCTGTATAAAGTATGCAGGGAAGTTGTGGACATGAAATTCCAAGCAAAAGCATGAGAACTCTTGTATCAACCGTGAGCATTTCAGTCAAAAAAAACATAACTTTGTAGACAAAGGCAGTGGCTACATCCATACAGTTTAATTGGAATAAAAAAACTTCAATTTAGTAATGACTTACATTACTACTGATGTACATTCAACTCCATTAGCACAAAAAGTTTCAGAGAAAGAAGGATTAAGGCATGGCCAACATAGTTAGAGAAAGCAACACCTAGATCAAGAGGGGAGGGAAAGCATAAGCAACTTTGTGTTAGGCATTGGTATGGATAAAGATGGTAAATAAGCGAATTTACTATATGTGCACATAAAAAAAACAATTAACAATGGAGAACATGTGTTGGTTTATGTATGTCCTTACTCCAAATTACTCTAAAGAAATGAAAAGGCTCATTCCCCAACCTTACGGGACACTAAATTTACTTAATTTCATAGTCAACAACTAATACAAAAAATTCTTTAAAAGGAACACATAAAAGAAAGGTAAAAGGAAAATTCAAGAAATAAGAAATAAAGCCACATAGAAAGACCCAGCAACGTGTGACTACAATTTTTTATAAATGCCTGTCAGATTCATTAGAAGTCTCTATGTCTCTATTAGACCAAAACGTTAACTACGTAATTGAAACTAAGTTGGACTAGTCGCCAAATAAAAAAGGAACGTTGAGACAATCAACCTATAGAAATGTAATACGTAATTCTCTCTGCCTCTCCCTCTCTCAAACAATTCTTAAACCCAACATTACTATGGCCTTTATACAGCATTTGAAAACTTGCACTAAATGGCTTTTTTTCCTCTTTCTCTGGAGTAACTTTGCTAAATATGATACTGTGACATTCGTCAAAAAAAGTGAAAAGAGAGAGAGAGAGACTAACAGATGATTAAGAGTAAGAACAAAACGAGAAAACAAGTATTAATTTCTTACCTGATTCTTCGGCCATATGAGCCAGTAACATCTACAAGTGGTTCCTTTGCATCTTTCTCAAACTCTGGAGGAGCCTAAGCATAAGCTTCTTCTTTCTCAACACCCATGCCTTTTGGACTCAAAATCTAGAACCAACATAGTAGAAAAAACAAAAAAAACTTTGGATGAGACATTTTGTCAAACATCTTGCTATCAATAGAAAATTTTACCAATAGAGTAAATGAATTACAACCGACTACACCACAGAAACATATTTCAGAGGAATTGCATGGCCGTCTCTAGAAACAGTAGTGTACAAAAAATAAACTTTGGTTGAGACACTTTGTCGAACTTTTTATCCAAACTATAAAATCTGGAAATAACCCATTATTATCGTGACAACAAATCCTTTTAAGAGAATTTTCTACATTCAAATTTCAATCCCCAATATACAAAACAAAGAAAAGAGATTCTGCAGAAAAGGACACAGCAAATGTTAGAGGACGTCTAAATAGTTAAATGAATTGATATATATATATATATAAGTAAACAAGATTTTCATCTGAAAACCAGAAAACAAAGAAAGACGAGATGAACGATGAAAAACCCAGTTAGCAAAAACAAAGAAAATACCTTTACTGTGAGTTGTTGGATCCATAGTTGAGCATAATTGATTTTCGTCCCTTTTTCTTGTCCTAATTTTGACTTGCCAAAGGGAAATCGGAAATACCAAAAGAGAAAAACCCAGTTTTAAGGTCTGCCATGGCAGAAAATGTGCGAAGGATCGCCAGAAAGAGACAGTTATGTGGGATTAGCGCACAACGGTAACGATATACATTGAATATAAGTTAAGGTAGGAAAATAGCTTTTTAACGGGAGCTATTTTCCTACCTTCCCTTTCTTTTTTCTTTTTTTTTTTTTCTTTTTTTTAACGTTTACTTTAGGCGGGTTTGGTAATTAGATTTAAATTAATGATTTAATTAAAATTAGTGTGATTTGAATTAAAATTTAAGATAATGATTTGAATTATTATTCTAATTGACATTTAGATGTGTATTTAAGTTTTAATATGAGTATAGATAAAATTAGAATTTGTGTTTGGAGAAGCAGTGAGGATAGTTTTTGATTTATTAATAAATCTAATAAAATCTTAATGTTAATGATCTTTAAAAAATATGTAATATGGATCTTGATTTATTCCTCTCTTCATTAAGAACATGGTGAAAAAAAATCATCTCAATTGAATATCAAATAAAGAAGTTATGATTGTTTTTACTCAAATATATGAGAGAGAATTTTAGTTTTTACTGTAGCAAAGATATCCGAGTATCAAAAATTTAAGGGGATGAGAACTCTAAAAACTTGGATTCTTGATACTCAAATGATTTAGATTTTGAAGGAAACAAACACATATCTGAAGAATTTTTTAGACTCAAATCTAAATTTGAGTCCATTGAGTTTAAAGAATGCATAAACATACCCTTAAGCGATCCAAATACTAGCTTTTAACGCAAGCTACTTTCCTACTTTCCCTTTTTTTAGGTGTTTTTATCTTTCCGTTTTTCTTTTTTATGGAAGTTTTTGAAAAAAAAAATCTTAAGAATAATTTTACTCAAAAAAAATAAAGGGAAAAATGGAAAAATTGAACGCATACATTGAGGATCTGGGATTTTCTTTTTTTCGAGCAATCTTATATAACCTTATAGTTATAACTATGCTATTAATAAAATAGTAAAATTTAATTTAAAAAATACATGCTTATATTTTTATAAGTAACGTGTTATAATTTATAGAGATGTGATGAGGCATGTTATTAGTCCTTTTTCTCCACATTTTTTGTAACACCCTTAATTTTATAGAAATAAGATGAAACTACACAACAAAAGGGTTTAAATTTTTTACATGCTTTTCAAAAGCATCATCGTAGAAGATATAAACTTGTGGCTGGACGAGCGCAGCTTCATTCACTTTCTAACAATAAAACTTTTAAGTAGGTCTCACAAGAACTATACTAGTTGAAGCTCAATAAGCAGAAATTAGTACTCCCAAGGCATCTCTTTCCCTTTTATATGATATAATATAATATAATATAACATAATATAATATATGGAACCATAATTATCTTCATATAAAGTAATTCTTGAAATCATAAAGTATTACATTATTAGGGTGTGTAGGAGAACAGTTGGAACTAAAAAATATTGGTTTGAAAGCATGTGAGAGAGCTTTATATTATAACAACTTTTGCTTTTTTACTGTAGTTACTGAGAGCTTTACATTTTCCTTAGGATGACCTTGTCTTGGCCTTGAATCTTAGACATTGCAGATTTTTACTTGAACATCTCCCCATTCTCAACTGGATCGAAGGAAGTGAACAATTCTTTGTCTAAGTAGACCTATTGAGTTGTACTGATATCAATCCACCATGCTCTCAAGTTGGACCCAACCAAGTTTACTTCAAAGGTCAATGCAAAGATGCTCATGTTTGAAACTTCAAGGGTAATGTCATCCACCATGTTAGCCTCTTTCTTCTTATATTTTTATGGCAACCTACATTTTTGCCGACTTGTGACCCGTCTTGTCGTAGTTGAAGCAAACCCTTTGAAATTTCTGCTTCTTAAAAATTCCACCTTTTAGTCCCAGATCAAACCCTTTTCTCATCTTGCTCTTCTTCGACTTAGAAGCTTTGCTCATGTTCTACCATACTTGCCTTGGCACCAGCATGAGATGAGCCCTTCTTCTCGGTACCTCTGTTGTCTTCTTCCATTCGAAGTCTAACAATCAGGTTCTCGACGTTCATCTCCTTCTGCTTATGCTTCTAGTAGTTTTTGAAATTATTTTACGATGGAGGGAGTTTCTTAATATTATATTGTTTAATATATCATTTTAAAGATATCATGGAGGAGAATACTAACCACTTTGATTTGCTACACAACCAAATAGGACCTCCCCAAAATCAAGCCTCAAAAACATGGTTTATTAACCATGTTTTTCCAACATATATATATATATATATACACACACACTGAATCATAGTTATCTTAATATAAAGCAATTCCTGAAATCATAAAATGTTGCACTATAGCTTGATACTCAAACTCAACAGACCACAAGATTCTCGGGACCCTTTTTATAGTTTGGCCAAAGCTAACCTTATCAGCCTCGCTAGGGTCCTTTTCATTATACACGCTAGTAAAAACCTTTCAGTCTAGTATTGCCTCTACGAAACCTTTAATACTATCTTCAGTGAGATGCTTTTCATAGTATTGTCTCAAAGAGTTTCTGAACCTTTTCAATATTCTTTTCAGTATCAAGACAAGCATCTTAGAGCTTACAATTTTTCAAATAAGCAATCTCAATAAGAAAACCATTTTCTTAAAATAAAATAAAAACAATTTCCGTCGAAATGTACTTAAAAGACTTTTACTAAATTATTGCATATGTAGATATCCTATAATGAACATATATACTATATATAAGCATTATTTTCATATAAAATTACCATGAACAGCAAATCTAAATACAGTGTTGTTCTTGTGATGGGTTTGAGAAGAATTTCTACTTACCTTTGATCAATAGAAAGCAGGAGTAAAGATTGAATATCCCCTTAAAAGAGTTCAGTGTGCTAGAATGTCCTCAGTTACTGCCTAAGTCCCCAAGTGAAAGCATCAAGCTTGAAAGAAAACATGCGACTTTTGTTTTGTCTGTAAGCGTTGAAGCCTATAATCTACAGAAGACAGCGCTAGAAGGCAAGTTAATTCATCTTTTTGCTGGCCATGTGCAAGAACAACACGTGCCTTGGGATGCAAATTCAGAGAGTAAATTGCATTCTAACGAGGTTGCCTGCTTGCTTATTGTTTTGACACCTACCCAAACACAATAACTATAATATTTTTAAAAGAAATAAATATATACTAAAACATAATTAAAATATCAAAATAACAACGGTTTTGTTTTGGGTATTACATTAGTCCATCGATTGGCATTAAACGGTACGTGTAAAATTAACAAGCTCATCATTGGATAAAATGAGCCATGCACAATAGATTTACTATAGGAGAATCTTTACAAATACCATGTCTCGAAACACATTTTTATTGACACTTATGTTTAAGTTAACACAACTTAAAGAAACAATGTGAGTAATGGTGCACAATTTTTTAAGTATAGCATGAATATGCAAAACATAAAACCAATTCAAGCATGCTATATACTATATGCATATCAAGAATTGAAAACGAAAACGGAAGCGTGAAAAACATATTTACCTCCTGCCATTGCTGTCCAAAACGACTTGCTGTGACTGTCTGCACTTGGGATCTTTCCAAGTTCTCACAAAAACTCAATTGATGGTGTAAGAATCTTAATGGAATTTTTGAAACTTGGGGACCCAATTTTGTTTCACAAAAACTATACGTGAAATTTTTGTTTTTCTGGATTTCTCTATCAGCACTTATTTCCTCCCATCAAGGAAATAAATAGCTCCCAAAAAATCATTTACCAAGGAGTGTTAATGGGCATAAATATGAGCCAATAATTGCAACAAATAAATTGGTTTCAATTCCTTATTGAAACCGTTAATGGATTGCAACGGTTACATTCTCTCACTTGGTCTCCATATTTATCTTTATATTCATTAAACCCAAACTTTCAGGAAACAAATACATGAATCATGGCGATAGTTTCTCTAAATTGTGAGTATTATCTTCCATGTATTACAATGTATTATTTCTCAGACTTTATTCCTTATATGGTAACTTAACTTTATGAATAAACCCAATGTTTATTCTTGGTCCTACTAAATGTGAATTTTTCTCTAATAACTTTATGCGCAAAACAAATATGAGAAAACATCACAACTGAATAAGAGTTTCATTAAAACTGTAAATTGTATGTACAAACAAATTTACATTATGGAACCAAGTCTCATCTGTACAACATGATCCTTAAATGACTTCGGTGGCATTCCTTTTGTCAGAGGATCTGCGATCATCAATTCAGTGCTTATATGCTCAATGACCACTTTATTTTCCTTAATGCGTTCCCTTATGGCTAAGTACTTAATGTCGATATGATTACTTCGACTGCCACTCTTATTATTCTTAGCCATAAAGACAGCAGCTGAATTGTCACAATATATCCTTAATGGCCTAGACACATAATTTACAATTCTGAGGCCTGACATGAAACTCTTCAACCATATACCATGCGAAGTAGCCTCAAAACAAGAAACGAACTCTGCCTTCATCGTAGAAGTAGCAACCAACGTTTGCTTTCCACTCCTCCAAGATATAGCTCATCTGGCTAGCATGAAAATATAACCTAAAGTTGATTTTCTCGAATCAATACAGCCAGCAAAGTCTGAATCGGAGTAGCCAATCACTTCTAGAATGTCAGTTCGTCTATACATAAGCATGTAATCCTTTGTACCTTGAAGGTACCTCATCACTTTCTTTGCAGCCCTCCAGTGGTCAATGCCTGGGTTACTCTGATATCTTCCCAACATTCCCACAGCAAATGCAATGTCAGGTCTTGTGTAGACCTGAGCATACATAAGGCTTCCAACAACTGAAGCATAAGGAATGTTGCTCATTTGAACTTTCTCGAAATCATTCTTTGGACATTGGTTCAAACTAAACTTATCACCCTTCACAATGGTTGCTACACTTGGTGAACAATCTTTCATCCGAAATCTGTCTAAGACTTTATTGATATAGGTTTCTTGCAATAGTCCCAAAATGCATCGAGATCTATCCCTATGGATCTTTATGCCAATGACATAAGATGCCTCACCCATATCCTTCATATCAAAGTTCTTAGAAAGAAATTGTTTCACCTCATATAGAAACCCCTTGTCATTGGTTGCAAGAAGGATATCATCCACATACAAAACAAGGAAACAAATCTTGCTCCCACTAACCTTCTGGTATATACATTGATCCATGATGTTCTCTTCAAAACCAAATGAAGTGATGACATCGTGGAATTTCAAATACCATTGACGGGAAGCCTGTTTCAAACCATATATGGATTTCTTGAGTTTGCACACCAATTGCTCACCATCACTAGAGGAGAATCCTTCAGGTTGTTTCATATAAACCTCTTCCTCTAGATCACCATTGAGGAATGTCGTTTTCACATCCATCTAATGTAACTCAAAATCAAAATGAGCTACTAATGCCATGATCACACGAAGGGAGTCCTTTTTAGATACAAGAGAAAAAGTCTCAGTGTAATATATACCTTCCCTTTGAGTGAATCCTTTAGCAACGAGTCTTGCTTTATGTCTCTCAATTTTGCCTAATAAGTCTTTCTTTGTCTGGAAGACCCATTTGCATCCAATGGCTTTTACACCATTAGGCAACTTGACAAGATCCCAGACTCCATTAGATGACATAGAGTTCATCTCTTCTTTCATGGCATCATATCACAAGTTAGATTCCTTACAACTCATGGCTTGTGAAAACGTTTCTGGATTATTTTCGGCTCCTATGTTGTAGTCAGACTCTTGTAGATACACAATATAGTCACTAGGAATGGCTGATCGCCTTACTCTAGTAGATCTCCTTAATGCTGGTTCAACATTCTCTTGAGGAGCATGTTGATCAGCTGGCTGTTCAACTGGATCTACTACTTCTTGATCAGCAATCTGTGGAACTTGAATGACTGGCTGTTGTTCAACACGCGTTTGAACTGTAGGCGTGTCACGTATAACAATCACTCTATCATATGAAGTGGAAGCTTGAGCATCTGTATGATCTTTCTCTGGAACGGTGTTCCAGGATCGATCGCTCCCACTGATCAAGTCATTCTCAAGAAATTTTGCATTCCTTGATTCCACAAACCTAGTGGTATGTGATGGACAATAAAATCTATATCCCTTAGACCGTTCAGCATATCCAACGAAATACTCACTTATGGTCCTTGGGTCTAGCTTCTTTTCTTGTGGATTATACACTCTCACTTCAGACGGGCATCCCCAAACGCGTATATGTCGCAAACTCGGTTTCCAACCTTTCCATAACTCGAACGGTGTCTTTGAGACAACCTTGGTTAGAACTTGGTTTAACATATACACATCCGTCTTGAGAGCTTCAGTCCACAAAGACCTAGGAAGCTTGGAGCTGCTAATCATGCTCCGCACCGTATCCAACAATGTTTGGTTTCTTCTTTCTGCCACACCATTTTGATCTGGAGAACCGGGCATAGTATATTGGGCAACTATCCCATGTTCTTGAAGAAACTTCACAAACGGACCAGGCGCTTGTCCATCTTCGGTGTATCTACCATAGTATTCACCACCTCTATCAGATCTCACTATCTTTATTTGCTTACCACATTGTTTCTCTACTTCTGCCTTAAACACCTTAAAGGCATCTATAGCTTCATTTTTGTTATGAAGCAAGTAGAGATACATATATCGTGAGTAATCATCAATAAAAGTAATGAAATACTTTTGACCATACGCGTCTATGTCTAGACTACAAATATCTGTATGTGTGATCTCTAATATGTCTAAACTCCTCTTGGCACCTTTCTTTGACATATTGGTCTGCTTTCCCTTTATGCAGTCTACACAAGTGTCAAAGTCAGTAAAATCTAGAGTACTAAGTATCCCATCATTCACTAGTCTCTTTGTTCTCTCAATAGAGATACGACACAATCTACGGTGCCACAACATAGAGGAATCTTCATTCATAATACATCTCTTAATGCCAACATTATCTTGAACATGCATAGAAGTATAAGAAGTTTTATCTTGTAAATTAATTTTGAAAGACCATTTGACAATATACCATTTTCAATAAGTTCAGATCTATAAAACAAACTAAATATAGTGTCTGAAAAATTAAAGGAAAATCCCAATGGTACAAGCCTTGAAACTGAAATTAAATTCCTAGAAAAACTAGGAATATAAAATGTCTTTTCTAATTTTAAAACAAAACCACTAGATAAAACTAAATTGCATGTTCTGACAGCCTCTACATGTGAGCGCATCTTGTTGCCTGTATAGATGCACTGCTCACTTCCCACTGGCTTCCTTAGGCCTTGCAATCCCTGCAAGGAATTAGTGACATGGATTGAAGAACCAGAATCAATCCACCATGTGTTATGTTCAATGTCAACCATATTAGATTCATAACAGACAAGTGAGAATTGAGTACCTTTTTTGTCAAGCCATCTCTGATATTTAGGACAATCCTTCTTTATGTGCCCCTTCTTTTTACAAAAGAAGCACCTGGATTCCTTCTTAATATCAGCCTGAGCAGACAGTTTGTCTTTTCCCTTATTATTGGCTTGGCCCTTGTTCTTCCTTTGAGTTTCCAGATGCACACTCTCTCTGGCTTCCATAGCAAGCCTTCCTTCTTCCTGGACACACATGGTCATCAATTCATTGATGGACCACTTATCCTTATGTGTGTTGTAGGATATCTTGAAAGGTCCATATTGATATGGAAGAGTGTTGAGGATGTAGTACACAAGGAAGGTTTCAGACATCTCAACCTCAAGTGTCTTCAGCTGAGCCGCTATATCCCTCATTTGCATGATGTGCTCACGCACACCATGAATTCCAGTGAGCTTCATAGATGAAAATTTCATTATCAGAGTGCTAGCCAAGGCTTTGTCCGATGTAGCAAACTGCTCATCAATTGCCTTCATCAGAGCTCGCACTTTGTCATATTGCTCCAATGAACCACGTATGCCAGCCAAGATTTTCGTCTTAATGAACATTACGCAGAGGCGATTAGATCGTTCCCATTTTTCATAACGGTCTACATCATCTGGCTGGCTGGTTTCCGTAATGGCAGGTGGTTCATCCTTACGGATAGCCAGGTCAATGTCCATGACTCCTAAATGAAGAAGAATTCTCTCCTTCCACACTTTATAGTTGTCTCCCTTAAGTTCGGGAATGTCACACTGGAAATCAAAGTAACTCACAGTTTGCATAGCTGCATAATAAAACATACATGCTTATGTTACTAAATTGAGGCTACAATACTTTATGACATGTTTACCAATATAAATCATGCATTAAAATATGAATCAAATGACATAAAAATTGCCTGTGGGCTAAATTTTTAACTCAAACAGATTCATATATCCTTATGATGATGCTATTAAATTATATGCCCTTTTCTTAATTCCTGTGGGTAAATTAAGAAAGATAATTTGATACATCATCCTAACTAATCATATTAAATACAATAAAAATTCCTGTGGGATAAAATTTATCATATTACATATGATTAATCACAATTTAATGTCCTTTTACCATATGTGATTTAAACATCTTTCATAATTTTTTGCATAATTAAAGATGCTGTGGCTACTCTTTAATTATTCAAAAATTAAATACATATATCACAAGACATTTATTCTTAAATTTTTGCTCATAAAATAAATTGCATTTACCTTAAGCAATAAATAAATATGAACAAAGAATCATAATTTATGTGCTAATTTTCATTATGTATATATTAAAATTATACATTCAAAAATATAATTTAGCACATTATTGCACAAAATTAAATGTACTAAATTATTTAACTTAATATTGCATGCATAATTTTAAATAACAAATTATACATAATGAACACTATATGCACATAAATTTACAAAATTATATCCTCACAATTACTGTATAATATTCATAACAAATACCAAAAATTATGAATATTCAAAATTATGAATATTTCATAAATTATTCCATAATATGAAAAATTTCATTAAAATATATCAAATTGTGGATATTATGAAAATTTCATAAAAATTATAAAAACTGAAAATTTTATGAAACTTGCCACAAAACCATCATTTTACTAAATCTGAAAAACGACATGTCGTTTTGGTCATTAAGACCAAAAACGACGTGTAATTTCATTGCTTGAAAGTCAGCCCTTTACTGTCCAAACGACATGTCGTTTGGTCCTTAAGGTCCAAAACGACTTGTCGTTTTTCAGCACAGAAACGAGCCCTTTAACTCACAAAACGACATGTCGTTTTGACTGGCCCAAATCCAAATGACATGTCGTTTCAGGTCGTCTTCAACCTCTGAACGGGTCGTCTCGACCCGGCTGACCCGAATTCTGACCCGGTTTCAGACCCGACTCGTTTTTCACCCTCCGGACACCAATTTTGACGTTTCAAATTGCAGAATTCATAGAAATCTAATGCCTAAATGATTTCTAATCTTAGTTTCAATTAAAAAATGTTAAAAAACAAAACCCAAAAATCAAAAAATTTTCTCAACCGTGACTGTGGAACACGGGAATTTTTTTTTTTTAAACAAACTCCACAGTTTGAACGCAAGGCAGAGGTAGTTACGTCTCTGATGCCAAATGTAAAACATAAAACCAATTCAAGCATACTATATACTGTATGCATATCAAGAATTGAAAACGAAAACGGAAGCGTGAAAAACATATTTACCTCCTGCCATTGCTGTCCAAAACGACTTGCTGTGACTGCCTGCACTTGGGATGCTTCCAAGTTCTCACAAAAACTTAATTGATGGTGTAAGATTCTTAATGGAATTTTTGAAACTTGGGGACCCAATTTTTGTTTCACAAAAACTGTACGTGAAATTTTGTTTTTTTCTGGATTTCTCTATCAGCACTCATTTCCTCCCATCAAGGAAATAAATAGCTCCCAAAAAATCAGTTACCAAGGAGTGTTAATGGGCATAAATATGAGCCAATAATTGCAACAAATAAATTGGTTTCAATTCCTTATTGAAACCGTTAATGGATTGCAACGGTTACAGAATAAACACATTGAAAAAAAATTGCAACAAATAAGCCAAAAAATAAAGCAATGAAAATTATTAGACCAAAATTTTGATAATTTTAATAAGCAAGTCAAACTTTTGTAAATTCATATTTACTCTTAAGTAAAATTTTAAAAATACCCCCATCTTCTTCCTCTCCCAAAAAAACCTTAGCACACACTTTCTACGACTGCTCCTGCAATGATGCTGGCTCCTCGTACGACTCCAGCTTATGACTTCGACAACAACGCTACTCCCTTGCGACTCAGATGATGATAGGTGTGACTCTGGCAAAGAAGATTGAAGAGAGAGAAACTTCAGGTTGGGTGGGAAAGGAGGGATGAGAGAGGGGAAAGACGAGGAGAGAAGTTTGTTAGGGTTTTTTTAAATCAGAGTAGTTTAGTCATTATAATATTTAGTAAATGTGGATTGGTCTATTTCTTAATCTATCTTAAATATTGGCCCATAATTTTTATTGGAGAAAGAGCCAAATAGTATATTTAGGCTAAGAATTAGTTAAAAACGTCATATGTTTTCAAAATATGTAATAAATAACATATCATGAAAAATTAAGAACAAAAACCCTAATAAAATACTCTTACCTTTTTCTCATCTCCATATTTCACCCTCCTCCCTCGCTGGCACTGGCGATAGCCAGGAATACTGTATTTTTCAAATAATGAAAAAATTTACCGACGATGTGCACCGGCAATGTCGCTTGTAGCCAGAAAATATTGTGTTAACATATAAATACTATATTTTCATATAAATACAAAAATTTACAGACAGTTTTGCCGAACTCAAGAAATTTTATATTGATATATAACTACAGTATTTTCATGTATTTACAAAAATTTACTAATGGTTTCGCCAGACATACCCGATACCAATGATGATGCCAAAGCTATGATATAAAGTATTTACTTATAAATACAAAAATTTACCAACTACTTCATTGGGGCCACCTATGGCTGCATAACATAGTATTTACCTACAAAACCACTATTTACTTGTAAATACAAAAATATACATGTAGCTTCGCTAGACATCACTAACACATATGACAACACTTATTAACACGTAAATATTGTATTTTTATATAAATACAAATATTTGTAAGCGATTTCGTGGGATCACCGGAGACCGAAAAGTACAACATTAACTTGTAAATGCTATATTCACCTTCATTGTGGGAAATGATGACAGAATAAAAATAGAAGAGTTGGGGGAACGGATAGATCTTATTGGGAAACTTCACATTGGGAATTTACATGATGTAATAAAAGCATAGAACATTTTGGATGCCAAATTGGGGGACAAGAATCTTAAGGAGTTCAAGTCATCTGCGAGTCTTTGTATTTACACGTTAATATAGTATTTATATGTTAATACTGTATTTCTCAGCTACTGGTGGTCTGATGAAGTCGTTTGTAAATTTTTGTATTTACACATTGAAA
This sequence comes from Artocarpus heterophyllus, assembly GCA_025403435.1. NCBI lineage: Eukaryota > Viridiplantae > Streptophyta > Magnoliopsida > Rosales > Moraceae > Artocarpus > Artocarpus heterophyllus. Next base: position 440,045 of record CM046344.1, read on the forward strand.
CAGTATTCACATGTTAATACAATATTTTCTAGGTCCAACAATTACATGTAAATATAGTATTTACATGTTAATATAATAATTCTCGGTTATCGGCAACGCTTTCGGTCACCAGCTAAATCGTCGATAAATTTTTTTCCTTATTTGAAAATACAATCTTATTGTGTTAATACAATATTTCCTAGCCACTACCGGTGCTTGCGAGGAAGGATGATAAAAGATGTAGAAGTAATGGTATTTTCAGGGTTTTGTTCTCAATTTCTCATAAGATATTTTTCAATCATGATATGTTATTTACTACATACTTTAAAACCACGTAACATTATTTATTAAGCTTTAACCTAATTATATTATTTTAATCTTTCTCCCAAAAAAAAATTAATGAATAGACATTACAAGGATTATTAAGCCCACAATAGCGAAACATGAAGGCCAAACAAAAGATGAAACTCGAATAAAAATTGTTCATGGAGCTTTAAGGTCAATCCAATCAGACGAAGAAAATATTAAAATCCCTCGCTAAAATTTTTTTGCAAGTATAATGTTTTTTTCCTCGAAGACAAGACCGCCAAAGCTGAAAAAAGTCGCAAAGTTGGAGTTTTTTAAAAAATGTGGGGCGAAGTAAGAATGAGTATAAATTTCAGGGCCCAAATGAGAATAACAAAAAAAGGACAGAACCCTCCCTCCCAAAAGCCAGAGTCTTGCTCTCTCTCTCTCTCTCTCTCTCTCTACACCGTCGATGACGACTACAAGACCGAAGAACGTTTTCTTCTCACCATCTGATCTTGAGTTCTGAAGTGGAAGGTAAGAAGTTGGCGTGGCTTGAATTTGATTACCGATACAGATTTTTTTTCTTCTCTTGGATTGGAGCTGTAATCTAATGCCCGCAAATTCTACACTTTTTCTTCCCAGCGCCGTCCTCTCGCGACGCCAAAATGGCAAGTATTTCGCAGATTCTTATGATACTGGCTCAGAATTTCGATTCTTTTGTGTTAAAATAGCTCTAAAGTTTCACCTTTCTTTCTTTTTCTTTTTCTTTTTTTTTTTTTCCCCCTTTTTTTTTGCATATTGATTTGGTACAGATTGGGATTGGTCGATTAGCTCGGTTGGGAGTGAGAAGAATCCAAATTATCAACCATGTCTATAGCAGTAGTATTATTAGTAAAATGGTGCAAGCTCAGACATTGAACCAAAAAACTGCATATTCTCGGTCGCCATTGGAGGTATATTTGAAGTATAATACTATTGTTGTTTCGTCCGAATTCGATTCATATATTTTTCGGGTGTTAGCTCTGTGTTGAAGTAGCTCTATATCGTATGTAAGCTGTTTGCGTTGCCAATGAAATAGAATGTTGTTTGTTGTGTTTTTAAAATGAAATTTAACATTTTTGGTGAAACTCTGCTGAGTTTTTCAATTGACTGTTTGGTTGACTGTCGACTGCTATGCTCACTCTAGGATCAACGCAACATCCAATCCCCTGGTCATGACTTGGAGAAAAACGCCGGAGATATAGACAAGCACCGAATCTCTAGAAATATTGCGGAAAAGGACAAGGTCGATTTCCTTGTAAAGACTGTAAGTACATGACCTTGGGCTTTGCTAGTTTGATTTTTTCCTTCTCTTTTTTCTTTAGAGGTATGATGTTTTCTTCCCTTTCTTACTTGGCAATCGGTTTCTTGATTTGGAGATACCTGAACTTCTTCTCAAGTTTGACCTCATATGATTATAAATACTTTGTTCTATACTTGTATTTTAATAATTTCTGTTAGTAGACGGTTGGATAAAGCCTTAACGAGCATCAATAATCCTCTTGTCGCCATTATCCTATTTTGGTTTTGAGTTCTCGTTTTTCTTTAGAAGTATGATTTTTCTCGCTTCTATCACGTCCTCTTAAGGCCTTGTTTGGTAGGAGAAGAAGGTGGAAGGAGGGATAGGGGTGGGCAGATTATTAGATGGATTTTAAGCGTTTTGATTGTTTGGTACGAGGATTATAGGAGGGAATAGATTAGGTGAGGGATTCAAAATCCTACTCAGGACTCCAAGTTTATCCTTATAAAGTTGAGAGGACGGGAAGGAGGGAATCCACACTAGACACATCAAGTGAAAGTTGGCCCTTTCTCTTCATTTTTGTTATCTAGGTTATATACATTTTCTTCTTCCCTATTTTCTTTACCTCTTACTAAACAGTCCCTAAGGGAAAAATATTAAGATGACTACAACTTGCAGCTTCTTGATCTCAAGAACAACAAGGAGGCTGTTTATGGTGCGCTTGATGCTTGGGTTGCGTGGGAGGAAAACTTTCCTATAGCATTGCTTAAAAGGGCATTGCTTGCTCTCGAGAAAGAACAAGAGTGGCATCGAATTGTGCAGGTAAGAATAACTCTCTCTCTCTCTTACTCTCTTATTATCTTCTTTGCCAATCTTGGTTTGTCACTCTTCTCGTGTAGGTCATTAAATGGATGCTAAGCAAGGGGCAGGGAAACACAACGGCCACATATGGGCAGTTGATACTAGCTCTAGATATGGACAATAGAGCTCATGAAGCACATGAATTTTGGGACAAGAAAATCGGCGGTTATTACCATTCGGTTCCCTGGCAGTTATGCCGGCGAATGATAGCTATATACTACCGAAATAACATGTTAGACAATATCGTGGGGGTAAGTTCTTTCTTGTGCAGTAAATCATGTGTTTCGAGATTGTTGCTTTATTTTTTAGCCATAATGTCCTGCAAACTTAAGTTGTTTGTATCAGCATTGAACTCGGTCATAACATATAACACGATATAGGTAGATGTTTGGTAAAACTACAAAAAATATATCTGCACAGAATCTAAAGCACTTTCACTATTATTTTGACTTGTTTTTCTCTACTTTTTCTGCAGGTAAAATAAAACTTATTCTAAAAGCACAGCAATTCCACACTTGGCTTTTTAACTCTTCTCTATTTTGTTTCATTTTCTGTTGAATTGTCAAATAGATATTAGCATCTGACTAATCTACCTACGTATTCATGCTTTCATTTGATAGCTTTTCGAGGAGCTGGAAGCGTATGATCGAAAACCTCCGGATAAATCAATAGTGCTACGAGTGGCCAACGCATATGAGGCTTTAGGCAGACTTAAGGATAAAGAGAGGATCTTGGAGAAGTATAACTATCTTTTAATCAGAAATAAATCACCCAAGAGGCCAAGAAAGCCCGTTTCTAAGAAAAACAAGTAAGCAGGTTGTAGCTGTAACTCTTTAGTTATTGATTTTTTTGGCCAATTTCTTTGTAGGTTTACGGCTACACAAAATGTAATTTTGTACTAAAGTAGTAAAATTGTATTGCTCTTTGACATTAAATAATTTCATTGCCAAAAGTGCAATTTATAACCTAATTTTGTAAAGGACGTAAATGCCTAATGAAAATAGAGGAAATGGATAAAGATAGACGGATATTGAGAAAAACGACAGCTTCCGATGAGGAGACGGACAAGGACATCAAGGAGACTCATCTAAAAAATGAATAACATCAGAGAGATGGTAATTCCCAAGACGACAACATGGGGAAAAACAGGCAGCAATGTGGAAACGACATTACACGCAAAAATAGCGATGGGTCAAAAAAGCTACAATAGCGTGAAAAGAAGTAAACAACAACGACAAGAAAAGTAATCAGCAAAGAAAACGACAATTCCAACCAAAACGACGGTACGACAATTATTAAAAAGCAACGATAAAAAAGGACCACCTGCTTAAGAAAACGACAATGACCTCCAAATGACGAGAATAAGAACACGATAAGAATAGGAAAAGAATACAACATCTTCATAGAGGACGACAACGAGAACCAAAACGATAATTGTTGTGATAACAATTAGCAAAACCACCAAGATGACCTGAAAACCTGTAACGTTCCTCCTAGGACTTATAAACCACTAATTATCATATAATTATTTACTCCATGTGGGACTTTTAATATCTAGGAAAATAAAAACTTACAGGAATTAAGAAAACATCATGTAGTTCAAAACGACGTGGAAGGATATCAACGTAGAAAACGACAAGGGCAACCAAAACGACAATAATTGGTAAAACAACCACTGAGCCTTAAGTTGACACCGACAAGAAAAGACATCAACATAAAAAACGACAATAAATACAAATGACACTAAAGAAAACGAGAGGAAAGAAGAACAGCCAATGAAAATCATACAATACCCCCCACAGGTTCTATTTCCATCCCACGAAGAAGCCAACAACACAGATAAGCAAAGACTAAATCAATAATTCTTTTCTTGGCCAAAAAAAAAAAAGAAAAAAAAAACTAAACTAAACTGAATTAACAATTTAACAAAAAGGGTTGATCTGGAAAGAAGAACAGCCAATGGAAGTATTGCAATAAAATAAAAATCATGTTGCTCCGAATTCCACACAAGGAAGTCAAAAATAACAATTATACATTAGTATCCAAGAAAGAAAGAAAATGGGAGGGGAAAAAACTGCGTTAACGCTATATTAAGGCTTGTCGGCTCTTTCCAAAGTGCAGGGAGCAACTTTTGTGTCCTGATATTTTTGTGTCAAGAGCATGGCAGAAATGGGCAGAGTTGATTTTTGTCGTCAACTTTGTAGTTACAACCATGTCCGGCAGCAGCACCAGTTCAGACGAAAACAACTTAAAGACATTGAGATGGGACAGTACTTAAGGACAGCCTCCGATTATGCTTTTCTTGAAACTTGTGATTTATTTAGCACACAAATAGTAGCATCAATCATCCCTTGCCCTGAAAAGGGAAAAAAAAAAAAGGATGGTTAAATTTTTCTTTTCTTTTGTCCTTTTTAGATCTTTTCCTGGCACCTATTCCCGGAACATTGAAAAAGGCTTCGGCACCTTATGAGGCCGAGTTCCCGGTCGTGCCGTGCTGTTCCCGATTACAAGCTTCCCTTTCTTGTCAAAAGATTTAAGGATCTGGAACGAACACGTCAATGAATCATCCACACTCATCATGGCACCAGCGTTGTGGAACTCACCGCAGTAATTTGGAGCTGAAAATATTGTTACCAGCTGCCGCTTTGCAAAAAACTCGTATCCATCTTCAACAACCTAACAAATAAAAACCAGTAAATCCTAGATAAAGTCAGAGAAAAAAAAATAGTCACTCCATTGATTCTTCATTAAAGGGCTAAGCCAAAGGCCCGAAGAACACAAGTTCAAAAATTGGCTTGAGATTTATGTGCCTGATAAACAATTGCAATAGCAACTGTATAGTGGTCTAAATAGGTGAGACAAGTGAGGAAATAAATTCTAATCCATCAAATATCTTTTCAGGAGGAGCACGATCTCTACATTAAGAGTACATAAGTTCAATCAAACAAGATCGTAGCATCCACAAGCATCAAGCATGATTATTAGTTACTAGTTTACTATGGCATTGCACAAAGGTAGCAGTAATACTCTCAGTAGAGACTACGTTAACGTAATATTCTGCCAACCACACACACAGAAAAGACCAAAACTGGCCCACCATGATATGATCACAAATTTAAGGAATCGTGGAGATGAAGTATATGATATGTCAGAAAACTAATAGGTCGATCATACACACAGGTACAGTGACACATATACAAAGATTGAATCTTAAGTAGTAACTAACTCCACTAGTTTTTTCCCCCTTCATTTACAAATATTTGAATGTGATATGCATTGTTGTGAAATTAGTTAAGCATAAGTTCTCCCAAGTTAAAAAAAAAAACTACCAGTTATTTCAAACAGCCTAAACCCTAATAATAATAATTATCTAATCATAATTATACAAATGTAATATATGTAATTGATAGAATTTAATATAAATTTCATGGTAGTTGCTAGCACAACTTAATTGTTCAAAATTTCTTCTGAAACATAATATGTGTGGCAATTTAGTTGGAACTATGACGTGAATAATGTAAAGCTCCCTTTGACAACGTCATTTCAACTATATAGTTTCAATTGTTAGAATGTAAATCTCTCACATACTATAATATAAAACAAAAGTAGGTTACAGTGTAAAGCTCTCAAATGCTATAGTAAATTTGTTTCAACTTTTGGTTCTAAATACAAGGCCAAATGCACTCTAAAAATCTCTCATATGCTACGAGTTCAGACCTGATATTCCTATTTTCTTGTCCCCTTTTGTTGTGCCCACTATTTGTTTGATACATCATTTAAACTTAACAATCTAAACATGACCTAAAAATTAAAAATTATCAACTAATTCACTTAGTTGTCAAAACTTAATTAGAGGGACAATCAAAGGGACAGCAGATCTTGATTCCACTATACTACAATGTGAAATAAAAAATATACTAGTATAAAGCTCTTATATACTACAACACTTATAGTTTCAATTACATTCTCAAATATCTTTATTAAAAAAAATAGAACACACTATGATACAAATGCGAGGATTGAAATTTAGAACCCATTCAAGTCTTATTTAAAAAAACTCTTAAAAATGCCTGATAATTCGTTTTTTTTTTTTTAAAATTTATAAGACTTCTATAATTAATCAAAAATAGTTTTACAAGTCGACTATTTATTAGAGTTTTGGATTTAAAAAAAATTAAAACCACCTTTTGATGAATGAAATTTAAAAGGGGCAAGTGGGTTACCCATATCTACTATTTATAGTAGTCATCCATGAAAAACGAGACAAGGCTATTGTTTTTTTTTTTCTTATTTTTATTTTTGTTTTTTCCGAACATTAGTTTTAGTGTTCTTATGGAAAGTTGACTTCAGTCATGGCTGAAAATTAAACTAATTTTTTTCTTACGAGTGAAAATTGAAGTAAGTTGTTTTATAGTTTAGTCTCCCCTTGTCTGGAATATACAAATGTTGTGTATGTAAAAGGACTAGCTTCATTGTTTAGCACCCAAAAAAAAAAAAAAAAACTCCAATGAAAGGTCCAAGGTGAGGAAATTGAACACAAGCCGACCTTAGCTCAGTTGGTAGAGCGGAGGACTGTAGTTGGACAAGCCCAATAGATATCCTTAGGTCGCTGGTTCGAATCCGGCAGGTCGGATTAAAACTTTTTTTGTTTCTAAATCTTAAAGACAGATTTCGCATCAGAAAAAGTTAACAAAAAAAGACGAGAAAATTGAAAAAACTTTTATTCTATACTTAAATGTACTACATATTATTACAATTATTTAATCGGAAAAAAATTATGGATTATTTTTGTTTTTTAAGCAATTATGTACTAGTTTTCCCATTGCTGAATACGACTTTTATTCTAGACTAATAGAAAAAAGTATTCGAAAAAAATAAAATAAAATTATGGACTAGTTTTCCCATTGCTGATAGCGTCAGTCCAATTGAAGAGTATTTTAACGAAGTCCTGCTGAGCTTATGATACCAAATGATCTTCCCAAACGTCCCGGTATGTTTCTGGTTTCAGGATTCTGTTCTTGGAAGTTGCAAAATACATTTGTTTCCTCCATTCTTCAGAGACTTGACACCCACATTCAACAGCAAGCCAATCATTATACTCAAACTGCAAAACATACTGTTAAAGGTCAGTTCTAATATGATCCAAATTTAAGTTATGGAAGATAAAAACGACAATATACTAGTATTTGATCTTTCGGAGAAAGAAAAGAAGAAACGACATAGCAGAAAATGTAATTAAGTTGTTTATGTATCCATGTGACTGACGTGTTCTATTTTTATTGGTTATACCATGTAATGGTGTAATATATATATGTTGTAAAATTAGACCTGAGACAGAGTGACAAAAAAAAAAAAAAGGGGGGCTGAGAGAAAAGAACGACGAGAGATATAGAGAAGGGAATTTTCTCTGGGTAATCTTCTTGTGTGATTTCTTAGAAGCAAGTGTGTTGTAACAATCTTCAAGAACTGCATCAATAATAGAATAGATCGAATTCCTTTGAGGGGAGTTCACGAAGACGTAGGCATCTTTGGCCGAACCTTGCTAAATTTTTCGTGTTCTTGTTTCTGGTTATTTGTTCTTTGTTAATTCATCTTCTCTATGTTGAGGTCTAGGGATCGTTGGGGTAATTCCAACAAGTGGTATCAGAGCCTTGGGATTTAAGGCTCCAGTCTCGATCTTGAAGAATTCAGAGAAGAAGACGAACTGGAAGAAGGCTTAGGGCAAAATCAAGGGGACAATATGACAAACCTTCAAGATTTTGAAGACGTCTCCTTGGATTCGAGTAATTCCAGAAAGGAAGACGAAGTCACAAAACCTGTGATTCAAGAATCTGGTCTTGAGGGCATTTCACCAATCATCATGAACTCGATGAAGGTGGACAGTTGAAAAATTCGATGGAACAGGGGACTTCAGAATTTGGAGAAGGAAGATTAAGGGGTTGCTGGCTCAACAGAAAGTTTTGAGGGCTCTTGATGATCCTGTCAATTTCCCAGAAAACTTCTCAGAAGAACAAAGGCAAGAATTGTTGGAGATTGCTACAGGTATGATTATTTTTCATTTAAGTGATTCCATTATAAGGTTAGTTGATAAAGAAGATACACCGGCCAAGATATGTAGTAAGTTGGATGAATTATTTCAAAAGAAATCATTGACTAATAAGATATTCGTGAAAGAAAGATTATTCAGTTTTAAAATGGTTACATCAAAAATTCTGGATCAGAATCTTGATGAGTTCTTGAGAATGAATATAGAATTGGCTAATTTAGGAGAAAATGAAGCCTTAAGTGATGAGAATCAAGCGATTATTCTTTTGAATTCACTCCCTGATTCATATAAAGAAGTAAACACTGCTATAAAAAATAGAAGGACGTCCATTACATTAGAAGAGGTTTTGTCTGCTCTAAGATCAAGAAACCTGGAGTTAAAGTCAGAAAAACATTCTTCTGGTGGGGAAAATTATTTTGTAAGAGGGAGAACTCAAAACAGGAACAACAATCCATGATCAAGAAGTGCCAGTAAAGGTAAGGGAAGGTCCTTTTAAAAGGGCCTAACAGCTCCAAGAAGTGTTATCATTGCGGGAAAATAGGGCATATCAAAAAGGAATGCTATGCTTGGATTAGGAAGAATAAAGAAAGGAATGCTACCCACAATGAAAATGATGATTCGGCCAACTATGGAGATGGATATGACAGTGGGGAAGTCTTGATTGCATCAAGTGGATAATCACAATCAAGACTGGATTCTTGATTCTGGATGCTCCTATCACATGACCTATAACAAAGATTGGCTTTCAGACTTCAAACCTGTAAATGGAGGAAAAGTGATGATGGGGGACAGCCACACATGTCAGGTTGAGGGCATTGGAATAGTGAGCTTTAAGATGTTTGATGGGACTATTAAACATCTGAAGGAAGTTAGATATGTGCCAAGTCTGACAAGAAATTTAGTCTCACTAGGAATGCTAGATGATCTGGGATATGTCAATAAGATTGAAGTAGGTACAATGAAGATTTGCAAAGGTGCCATGGTGGTGATCAAAGGATCCAAGAAAGGTGAGCTATATCACATGATAGTTGAGACACTTGTGGGAAAGACTACTCTTGTAGAAGCCCCTGAAGATTCTCAAACAATATTGTGGCATAGGAGACTTGGGCATATAAGTCAGAGAGGACTTGAAATTATGCAAGATCAGAGACTCCTGGGCAAAGGAAAAATAAGCAAGGTGGACTTTTGTGAACACTGCATATTTGGTAAGCAACATCGACTCAAATTTAGTATTGACAGGCATGAATCAAAGGCAATCCTAGAGTACATACACGCAGACTTATGGGGAGAGAAAAGATTGCAACATATGGAGGTAGTATATATTTCCTTTCTATTGTAGATGATTTTTCCCGTAAAGTTTGGGTTTACTTAATGAAAAATAAAAATGATGCACTTGGTAAATTCAAACAATGGAAAGTCTTAATGGAAAATTTAACAGATAAGAAAGTTACCCCTTGAGAACGGATAATGGTCTTGAATTTTGTAATGAAGAATTTGACAACTTTTGTAAAGAAGTTGGAATTCAAAGACATAGGACAGTTAGAAAGACACCTCAGCAAAATGGAGTTGCTGAAAGGATGAATAGAACCCTCATGAACAAATCTAGGTGCATGTTGTTTAACTCAGGATTACCAAAAAGTTTTTGGGGTGAGGCAGTAATGACTGCTGCATATTTGGTGAATAGGAGTCCTTCTAGTGCCATAAACTTTAAAACACCTGAGGAAATATGGACTGGAAAACCACCTAAGTTAATGCATCTTAGACCAGTTAGTTGTTCTGCACTATGCACATCAGTCAATAGGAAAGTTGGAACCAAGGTCCATTAAGTGCATTTTTTAGGTTATCCCTAAGGAACTAAAGGTTATAGGCTGTGGATAAATGGTAATAGTGGATTTAAAACCATGATAAGTAGAGATGTGGTGTTTAATGAAAATGAATTTCCTTATTTGAATAACACTAACCTACTCTGCCAGAAGAGAGTTTTTTGGTACTAATGATGTAGATACAGTTGAAAATCAAGTTGAAGTTGGTCAAGATCAGGTGGAGCTCAGGTCACAAGATCAGGTGGAGCCCCGGTCTCAAGTTTAAGTGAAGCCTGTTGTGGAAGTTCCTCTTCAAGAAACTGGGAGCATTCAGACACAAGAAGGGCAGAGTGATATAGAGCCTGGATCCTCAATTCAGAATGAGCATCAAGAGTAGGAACCTGATCAAGAATAGTTGGTTGATTCTCTGAGAGACTACAATCTCACAAGGGACAGACAAAAGAGGATTATTAAGCCTACTCAAAGATATGGTTTCAGTGCTTTAACTGATCTTTTGGCAAATGCTTTCATGACAGTAGTAGACTTAAATAAAACTGAACCAGAGACATATGAAGAAGCCATATCAAGCAAGAACTCTAAGATGTGGATGACAGCTATGAGAGAGGAAATGAAGTCTCTCTACAAAAATAACACATGGGTCATGGTCAAAAGGCCTAAGAACATATCTGTAGTGGCCTGTAAATGGATTTATAAACTGGAGGAAGGAGGGTCAGAGGTAGAACCTTTCAAATATGAAGCAAGGTTAGTTGCAAAAGGTTTCACATAGAGAGAAGGAGTGGATTTCAATGAGATTTTCTCACTTGTGGTCAAGTATAAGACCATTAGGATTAAGTTATCTCTTGTAGCTCAATTTGATATGGAGCTGGAGCAAATGGACGTGAAGACCGCTTTTCTTCATGGAGAATTAGAAGAGGTTATCTTTATGGAGCAACCAAAGGGTTTTGAAGTTCAAAAGGGAAAGGACATGGTGTGCCTGTTGAAGAAATCTCTATATGGCTTGAAGCAGTCTCCCAGACAATGGAATAAGAGGTTTGATTCCTTCATGGAACAATAGGGTTTTAGAAGCAGCTATTATGATTCTTGTCTCTACTTCAAAGGTGATAATATTTTCGAAGCTGAGTACCTCTTATTATATGTAGATGATATGTTACTTATAAGTAAACATATTAAAAGGATTAACTGAAATGAAAAAGATGCTGATGTCAGAATTTGACATGAAGGATCTGGGAAATGCTAGAAAGATTCTGGGAATTTCTATTAAAGAGATAGAAAACAGAATAAGGTATTCTTGCATCAGAAGGCTTACCTTGAAAAATTATTGGTTGACAAGTTTTCTATGAGAGGGGCTAAACTTAATAAACAACCTCCTGACCTCTCAGTTTCAGTTATCCAAAAGTCAGTGTCCTAGTAGTACTGAAGAAGAACGCTATATGTCCCAAGTTCCATATTTAAATGCTGTCGGATCAATAATGTACTCCATGATTTACACAAGGCCTGATCTGGCATACTCAATCAGTTCTCTTAGCAGATATATGGCAAATCCTGGAAAGTATCATTGGAATGCTATGAAGTGGTTAATGCGATACATTTCCGGTTCTACTACCTTGGGGTTAAATTACTCCATGACATGGAAGTAAAGTAGAGGTGGAAGGATTTGTAGATTCAGATTATGCTGGGGATAGAGACAGTAGAAGATCTACAACGGCTTATTTCTTCCTTGTTTGTGGAAATTGTGTAAGTTGGAAGTCGCAGTTACAACCTGTGGTGGCGTTGTCTACAACAGAGGCTGAATATATTGCAGCCACTGAAGCGATTAAGGAATCTGGATACAGGGTTTACTTAAGGAGCTGATGTTTTTCAAAGGGGTTAGTACCATTTATTCAGATAGTCAAAGTGCTCTTCATTTATGTAGAAATCCAGGTATTCCATGACAGAGCCAAGCATGTAGAGGTAAAGTACCACTTTATCAGGGACAAGGTCGTTGAAGGAATCATAGAAGTGAAGAAAGTTTCAACTGATCAGAATCTGGCTGATTTAGGGAACAAAGGTTGTTACCCTTAGCAAGTTTCAACGGTGTTTAAGCTTGCTAGGGATTGATGATGCGTGACAGTTGAGAAGATAGAGCTGGGATCCTCAAAGTTGAAGGAGATCTATTCTTTAAAAGTCATATGAGAACTGAGGTGGAGTTTGTTAAAGGTCAGTTCTAATATGATCCAAATTTTAAGTTCTGGAAGATAAAAACGACAACATACTAGTATTTGATCTTTTGGAGAAAGAAAAGAAGAAAGAAGAAACGACATGGCAAAAAATGTAATTAAGTTGTTTATGTATCCATGTGACTGACGTGTTCTATTTTTATTGGTAATACCATGTAATGGTGTAATATATATATGTTGTAAAATTAGACCTGAGACAGAGTGAGAAAAAAAAAAAAAGGCGCTGAGAGAAAAGAACGACGAGAGATATAGAGAAGGGATTTTCTCTGGGTAATCCTTTTGTGTGATTTCTCAGAAACAAGTGTGTTGTAACAATCTTCAAGAACTGCATCAATAATAGAATAGATCGAATTCCCTTGAGGGGAGTTCACGAGAACGTAGGCATCTTTGGCCGAACCTCGCTAAATTTTTCGTGTTCTTGTTTTTGGTTATTTGTTCTTTGTTAATTCATCTTCTCTGTCTTGAGGTCGAGGGATCATTGGGGTAATTCCAACAAACACCACTTCAGAGATACTTCTTCCCATCTTGGCAATTACCAAAATCACTAAGAAAAAATTTCAAACGACATTTTTGTAAAAGCTTCTAGTCTTTTCACCAAAAACAAAGTAAAATGCTAAAGAAAGAAAGTTAACCTGAGAATCTCCCAAGTGATGAGAATAACGCTTAGGGATGCCAGCAGCTTCGAGCTCAGAGTAAAATGAACTAACATCTTCCATCATATCCTCTACTGATGGAAGCACAAGGCGACCAGAAAGAACACCTGCTATCCACTTGCTCTGATATTCAAACATGGGAAAAGGAGCAACCTGGAAACAATAAAATCCAAACTAACCAACCAAAGAATTGTTCAGATAAGAACATGTTATTTTTTTATTGCAAAGAGATATACCTTCCATGGTAACCCGATAAAGGAAAGCCCTGGAGCCAAGGCTGGAGGGAATATGTGCTTATACAGTGGCCCAACTCGGTTGTCGTCCACGGTTACAAGACCATTGGTTTGAAGAAAAGGGAAATGATATTTGTACCTTTATGCAGGAAAAAATAGTGAAAGTAAACATTCAGAATTTTTATGCGTTTCACTTTTTAAGGTGTATGATCCTTGAGTTCAATATGAATAATCATGCAATAGCTGTAAGAAGAAAAGACAAAAAGAGAAAAAGAAAACATACAAGGCATAGAGATTATGTTTAAGAGAAAGAAGGTTGTTCTTCCTTTATTTTATTTGGTATGATAAAAAGGAAAGAAAAGGGGTGATAAAGTGAACGACTATTTTACTAATTAATCGGTTTTATTTTGAATTTGAAAATGAGAACAACTAAGTAATTTAACTCTTTATGCAAATAATAACAAGTTTTCTCTCCAAAAGCCTCTTACTTTTTGATGGATTAGAAACGTTAGGACGTAAGGGTCCTTTTATCCGCTCATTTTCTCTCCCACCAAACAACCAACAATTTTGTTTTCTCCCCAAAAATCCTTCCACTCTTTATTTTCCTTCCCCTTTTCTCCTATACCAAACATTAGCGTAAAATTCTCAATCACATAGAAGCCAAATTAGAAAGCATACCCTGTGCAATGAAGAATGATATCGGCAAAGACGGCATTCTCATCCTGGAAAACGACACTACCATCTTCATGGACTCTTTCTATCTGCATTGCATGATTGGTTTGGATATTGATTAGGAATTTTACCTAATTATCTTATCAATTTTACATTAGAGTCAGAAAAATAAGCCCCTAAAAAGCTTCTCATAATAAATCACCCAATTTTACCATGGGTGAGTACCAAGTAGTTTTACCATAGAATGAAGCCACATATTATCATAGCCCGGCTGCTTTTTAGGAGTTCCATCAGAAGCTGATCTAGATGCAATATGAACTTCTTTGGCAACTCCAGCTATGTCTCTAGAAATATCAGCTGCACTTGCTGAGCTCCCTATGCAAATTACTACCTGGTTGAAAGTACGGAAATGGGTTGAAATGATAAGCTCATAGACGGAAGGAAATAAAACCTTAGTTTGTACTAATGACCAAATCACTTTATAGATCCTAATTATTTGCACCTTTTGTTATCAAAACTTCTTTCAATTTTTTGACAAATAGAGTTAAAAGTTCAACTTCAGAATAATCTGAAACCCCACATTAATTAGCAAAGCAATGTCAACTTCAGAATTCAGTATAATTACACAAGTTAACTTCTCAAAAAAGATAAGACCACTGTAGTATGGCGACACAGACCTGATCTCGAAATGGCTCTGGAACGCGGTAATTGTGGCTGTGCATTTGCTTCCCTGGCCATTTATCAATGCCTGCGAGAAGATAAACGTAGAGAATAAGGCGAGTTTGGACTAAAACTTTCATCATCTATACATAAGCATAATGGCATACAAACGGAAGATTTTTTTTCTTTTAAATTTAATTTAGCCAGCCTATAGACCTCATTATTCAATAAAATCTCACAATTACAAATTCTCAAACAAGTTATTTGCATAAAAAAGCATCCAAAGAACAAAGTATAGTTTTTTCATGCCATGCCTAACCAACCTTCCAAGCAAGAAACAAAACAAAGAACAAAGCAGTTATCTTCACCAGGTTTGTACATAAAAAGCCTTAAAGTCCAACTGTTTATCTTCATTAAAAACTAAAGTCTGATTAATTACCAGGAATTTGAGCAATACGAGGCTCAGTATAATGGCCATTACAGACAACCACAGCATCAAAAACCTCATCAACAACTCCAACCTCATCATCATCATTATCTTTCTTCTTCGACCTCAATTTCCACTTTCCATTTTCCACCAAATTTGCATTCAAAACATCCGTCCCAAACCTCACCAACTCGTTAATTCCAAACTCCAAAGCAAACTCCTTCAAGTACGCCAAAACCTCTGCGTGACCCGGAAACCTTCTCGGGTCTCTCTCGCCTTGTTCTTTGGCCACAAACGGGAAATCACGAAAACCCATTACTTCTCTGGGGAGGTTGGTGCGAAGGGACCGGTAGAGGCTCGAGTGGACCACGGCTCGGTGTGGGTCCATCCCCAATGGGTCCCACGACTCCACCGCCGGAGTGTAGACCCAGGTGCCGCCGAGTTGGTCTTCTCGCTCGAAGATTACGACTTTGTGGCCCTCGCGGCGGAGCTCGCGCCCGGCGACGAGGCCGGCGGCCCCGGCGCCAATCACGGCCACGTGGCGCGACATGGGTTTGGACGATTATTGGTTTTGGAAAATTTCACGAATGCCGTCGAATAGTGCATCCATTATTTATATAGTCCCAAATTTTTGGTTTCATCCAATCTTTTTTGGCTATTTATATGTAGCTGACCCTTCGGTTGAAATTACGTCCAAAAATGGAGGGAAAACGCCATGAGCCACTCACGTGGGAGTGCATGTGAGAATGCACACACGCGCGTGCGCGCACACACCTATATAGGTTTGGAAGGAACAGGTGAGAATATTTATGTTGCTTAAAGATTTAGCGTTTTTTAATTAATTTCACACTTAGCATATGAACTATACAACTTAGTCTTGTGGTAGTTCTTAAATTTTAAAGTGCAACAAATTACACCATTAGACTATATAACTTATCCCATTTTAGCATTTAATTACTAAATCTGTTAAATATTTCATGAATTGTAAAAAATTACCATTTTGACCTTTTAGCTCTACATGTATTTATAACACATATTTTAAAGGCAAAATTACTAAATTTTGTTTCTCCATTATATGAGTTTCATGATTTTCTTAACTTTTTTATAATTTCTTTTATAAAAGTTTTGCTAAATTTTTTCTTTCGTTTTTTCTTCTAAATAAGTTTCATCAAATTTTCTTCATCGTATATTGGGTTTATATTCTTGCAAAATAAAATGAAAAAAATAAATGAATAAGAAAAAAAAATGAAAATATGATTTCAAAAGGTTGTATAATGTTACACTATAAAATTATCAAAGGCATATCAAAATAAGACAATAATATGCTCCTCATGCCAATATAACAATCTTTACATATCTAAAATATCAGGTCTATACCTACCAAGATACCATAAAATATTTTACAATCACAAAAGAAAACTATTTTAACTCTAAGCATCCATTACTTCGACTTGTTAAATGGCCTTATCCTTTCCCTTGGGGCCTGTTTAGCACATTGTATTATATTGCATTGTATTTGTTATATATAATACAATATAATATAATACGGTGTCAAACTTGCTGTTAGATTATATAGATACATATGATTGAGTAGCCGCATTTGAGTGGAGATTCTTCTTCACCTACTACCACATATTTGAAACAAAACATGTCTTACAACAACGAATTTTTTGGCCAAATAAAAAAAAACAAAAATAATAAAACAAAAACAAAGAGGCTTTTTGCAGCAATTTTAATGCACTTGTTGAGAGAGAATCATAGCAAAAATAGCTTTTGCAGACCAAAGAGGCTTAGCCCTATATGAAACGGCAGTAGATTTTTCGAGGAAGAGTGATTTTTAGGGTTTAAAAGAAGAAACATAGGACTCAAGCGGCAAACACTTGTAAATATGATTTTTCTAAAATACCTTTATTAGACAAGCATGTAGAATCATGTGCTACAATCCCTTCATTCAACAAATTCATTGAGGGAAGTGTCAAAATATGACAAGATGAATAGTTCAGAAGTGTCATTTGTTATATTTTAAAGTTCATATGTGAAAATAAAACAAATTGTATAGTTTAGAGACTAAAAGTGAAATTAGCCTCCTTTTTTTAATGCAAGTATTTAGGTTTAGACATGGTTATATTTAGCGAGAAGGAAAATATAGATATATATATATATATATGTATGTATATATAGCATATAAAGAAAAGAAAAACAGAGATACTCTGTGAGGTTTCCTCCTTTTTTTCCCCCTCTTGCCTAGCAAACACGAATGTTCAAAACCTTCTATTAATACATGATTATCGATATTTTATTCTAGTGTAAAACTTTCGAAGCAGTTTGGTGACAAATGCCTATTATTTACTGAGATGCTCGATGAGAATGAAAAAGGCCCCGTACCACATCAATCTTTGTTTCTCATACTCCAATGGCGCCGTTGAGGGCATGCTTCCAAGACTGAACCATTTTCCTTTCAATATTTTCTCACAAAATTTTAAACGAACTTAATTTTTATTCAAATTTATTACCCAAGCAAGTCATTGGTCTTCTTAATTTAATTTGGTGGTTTGGTTTGTCTTCTTTGTCTTCTCATCTTACAAGTTACGCCTAATTTACATACTATTATTGGTTTCTTCGACTTGATTTTAATTAAAGATTATCTTTTTAAACTTAAGAGGGATCTTCCAAAGTAGTTTGGAAATATGATTTGAACTATAAAATTATAATTTAAATTTTGTGAAAAAAAATAATATAACATGATTAGATTAAGTCATAATTTTGAGGTTGGAATCGCGTTTCAAACAGGATGAACTTCTTTGGGAAGATACTTGTCTATCATACATGGGCTTGCAGAAAAAGATTTAAAAAAAAGCCAAAAAATTACAATATGTGTCCAAATTATTGTTTGGAAATTAAAATCTAACACAATATTCAAAATATCTTAAAAATGTCCTTAATGATATAATAATTATCTTAATGATAATACATATTGTACTGTATAATTACATATAAATAATTTTAATGATATTATTATGAGACATTTGTAGAATTTTTATAAATTAGAGCCATATTTCAATTCAATAAACGAAATTAGACCAATTGTTTCATCAACCCTTAAAAGCCAGTCTCCACAGCCGGCCCGGTGGCCTAGTGGTAGTATAGTGCCTGGGTTCGATTCCCGGCCGGTGCATTTTTTTTTCAAAATTTTCAGTTGATAAACGACATTGTAATTGGGCAGACTAGCAGTCCCCTCTTCCTCCGTTGTCGTCCCGCTACTGTATAATATATTGTCGTTAAAAAGTTCCCTGATCCTCCTCGTAAAAATTTGCTTTTTACGTTTGTTGTTCTTGTTTTATTGTTTGGCGTAGTTATGATGTGTTGTCGTTTCGCTTCCACAAGATATATTGCAAATTAAGGTATATTGTCGTTTCATATTTATCGTCGTTTTATACATAGAATACATTATTGATCATTGGAGGATATATTATCGGTGCCCTCGTAAAAATCTTACGTCGTTTTCCTGAGTTATAGTCCTTTTTTAAGCTGTCATCCTCCTTCATCTTATTCTTCAAATCACCAAACTCAATCTGTCAGATAAAAGCGCAAAAATAGGAAAGATATAAGATAAGACAAAACGGACAAAACAAGAGATATTGGTTGATTGGTATACAACCAAGGGAAAGTGACTTGATAGCTACAAAATACTTGATATTGCTTAGCATTGTTTTTGAGTTCTGCGAACCTGAGTCAGGTCATGAATGTTGCTTAGGCTTGGAAGGCTTAACTCAGATGAAGATCAACTGTTGAAGGCATTAGCACCATCGCTTTAAACAGGCAAATCCCAAACCACAGGTGGTAGCGACATAATGGCAAAAGGAAGTCCTAGCACGGCTGTTTAATTTTATCATTTATGATCGATTTTTCTCATCTATAGTGAGGCTACAATTATACCTCTTAATAAGTCTCTCGAAAATAGCGTGAAGACTTGTGATTTGGGCTCCTTTAATACTAATATACGAAAGGATAGGCCAAATTCTTTCACAATGTTGTACGATTGAAAAACAAAGCCTTACTAATAATATATTTTCTCAGATCTTACGTAACAATCTCATTTTATCTGTTTCGTATGGCATGAGGACTTATGGGGCTCAAATTCCATTCATGGTCACAAGAGATAGGACCAAGATGTTGTCAACAATCAACATGGCTATATCTTAAAAACTATTATTAATAGTAGTCGCATCGTTGAATGACTCCAAAGAAACAAGTGGCACAAATATACATGTAAGAAATCGATAGCCCTCCTCATCGGTTCTTTAACATTTTCTTCAATAGATGGTCCCAAAACCAGCAATATATATCAATTTAGTTTGTGTGTCTGTTTTTTTTCCTTTTCTTTTGGTCTATTTGGGGCTGCAAATGCATGTTCCAGTTCCTAATAATTACCAACATGTGCTATTTATCAATATGTATATATACACACACAAATATGCACAGCAAAATCCATGGAATTAATGTTAGTTAAATGATTACTATAAAAGAAGAAAGATAAAAACCCTTTTAAAAAGACAATTTAAGAGTTAACTCGAATTGGCTCAAAGAGTAGCCAGGTTTATGGCTATGCATTTGCTTCCCTGTCCATATATCAATGCCTGAAAATAACATAAATAACAACAAGAAGAACCCATTCCTGAAAGGTTAAAGCAATTTCCTCTCAAAATATAGTTATATATATCATGCCAATAATTCAACTCGTTTTGTTTAATCAAATAAATAAATTTTAAATGAATAGTGCACTCCACGATGAGAAGTTAACCGGCCATAATTTTAAAATCGAAGTTTTCTGTCAACTACTACTCTGTATTAATAAATGCTTTCCAAAGTTCCCGTTGAGTTTGATACTTTTGTTAAATCCTACAGTTGAGGAGATATCATAAGAGTTAACTCATTTTGGTTTATTATGATACCACCATTTGGTTCATATCATTATATCATGGTAAATATGTTTATTGTAATAAAAAATTGAAATTTTTAGACCGTTTAAGAAATGAGTTTGCACTAAAAATTTAAACTGAAAATATTATATCAACATAAATTCTATAAGAGAAAACATAGTAACAAAATCAATTGGAACTGAAATCTTTAGTTGAAACACTATTCTTATGCTACTATAAAGTAGAAAGAGCCCTCAAATACGAGCTACAAAGTTAAAGAAAAAATAGATATATGAAAATAATTATATTTGTGACATTTCACACAAGATATTGAAACGTTTGATAGAATAAAACGACTTTTAGGAGGCTTAAATAGATTCGAATTAGTGATTTGATTTGAGTTGTGTGATTTGAATTAGTAATTTGAATTGTTATCTGAATTAACGTTTGGATATGCATTTAAGTTTTAATCTGAATATGGAATAAAATTTGAATTTGTGTTTGGAGAGGTAGTGAAAAAAGTTTTTTGATTTATTAACAAATCTAATAAAGTCGTAATGTTAATGATCTTAAAAAATATGCAATATAGTTCTTAATTTATTCCTCTCTTCATTGGGCACATAATGAAAAAGAATCATTTTAATTGGATACCAAATAAAGAAGTTATGATTTTTTTCTCAAATATATAGGAGAGAATTTCAGCTTTCACTGTAGCAAAAAATATCCAAGTATAAGAGTTTAGTGGGGTCAACTCTAAAAACTTTAATTCTTGATACTCATTTGATTTAGATTTTTGGAGAAACAAAAATATATTTAAAGGATTCTTGATACTTGAATCTAAATTTGAGTCCATTGAGTCCAAAGAATACTCCAACCAAAAGTGATTTTAGTAATTCATGAAATGATGGACCTGTTTGTTTGATATATTGAGCTAACTCTTTTAACTCTGAGTCTAAAAAATCCTTTAAATATATATTTGTTTCTTCTAAAATTCAAATCAAATGAATGAATTCAAGTTTTTAGAGTTCTACTCTCTTTTAAACTCTTTAGAATCAGATCAGTTTGTTACAGTAAAATCTTATATTCTCTTTTTTATATTTATAGAAAAAAAATTATAATATTTTATTTGATATTTGATTGAGATAATTTTTATTTCATAACGTTCTTGACTAAGGAGAGGAATAAATCAACCATACAACACTAAAGATTTTTGACCGTTGGAGAGTTGGTACAATTTCACGTCTGGCCAGCTAACCTTTTCTGTCGTATATGTCGGTATTAGTTAGTAGTTATAGTAAATGCTTTTCATTTCCACGTACCACTACATATAATCTTTCTTTTTTCACATATAACCATTAATTCCACTGTGAGGAATTATTCCTCTGTTTTTGGTTCGGATGCAAGAAGGTCCTACGTCCAGGGTTGAGGAGAGACCTTATAGTCCAATTCACTATAGAGAATGTTTACAGGAATACAATCTTCAATAATTTTACAAGTCTCAGGAATTTCTTCTTCTTACAGTAACAAGTATCTTAAGGTCCGTTTATTTCGATACTCAAATCACAGTTCGAATTATTTTGCTACAGTATTTTTTTTATAAAAATATAAATATTCATTCAAATACTCTATTCAAATACTCGAATCAAACGGGCCCTTAGTTTCTCTCCTAATTTTTCTAGGAAACAAAAACTACAAAAAAAAAACCCCTACAGAACACTCGAACTCAAATACCATGGAGCTCTCTCAGACTTGATCAAAACAATTGCTAAGGCACCGAATCACCAAGCACTTTTCGACATTCCCTATTTATTTTACTAATCTAAGCCAACAAGTACAAAACCTTTTTACCCCTAACTTATACATAACAAATAAAAAAATTGCAGTCTTCAATTATCTGTTTTAGTAATCTGCCTTGGATAAACTCTGTCTTTGACTTCTTCAATGTGAAAACATATTTCTTCAACATCCATTTTTCATTACAGGAACAAAATTCATGCTCTAATTCTAGCGATTAATCTGCAGAATAGGTATCAAATAATTTTGTTTTGGAAATTTTTTTTTAGAATTTTATGTTTTGGAAATTAATCCTGTGTTTTTTATTTTTTATTTTTGTTTATGTTCAGTTTCCCGATGAAATAGTGTTTCGAGTCGTAATGCATTTTCATACGTAAAATGTAAGCAATAAATAAAATAAATTAATAAATAGCAGACACATGCGCTATATTAATAGAGTCTAAATAGTTAGTTTATTACTTTATCAATTAGGTTTAATTGAATATCTAAATTTAACAAACTGATTAATTTAATGCTTCCAATTTCCCCACTTGCGATATAATCAGGTTCTTCATATATTTATATCCTAAACAATTGTCTACTGTTCTTCACTGCTCATTGCATATAAGTTCTGGACTATTTATCATAGACAACTAGTGGTTTACATCACTTTTTAGTTATAAATAGGGTAAAACTCTCAGCATATTATAGTAACAATAAAAAAAACATTACAGTATAATAACAATAAAAAAAATTGCTATAGGGATAAAGCTCTCACATGCTATAATAAAACAGTTTTAACCAACAATTTTAACCACCCTATCAAACACCCCTATTGATCTTATTTGTTTTCTTAAGCTTCTTGTGTCCTTTAAATTTTAGATTTTAAAATATGCTTCGTTCAAATGCTTTGTTTTTTTTTTTTTCCCTTATTTACTCTTCTTAAAATACTTTTTCGCGACATCATCGCTTAAGTATCACTACAAAAGTGATCTTCATATTTCGATTTTCCTCTTATAAGTAATAACTTGCCATTGACATATGTATGCCGTTTCTCTTTTCTTTGAAAAAAAAAAAGGGGATTATTAGTGTCATCTCATTTTTTTCATTTACAAAACTTGGCTAACATAAAGAGCTACAAAAGGGCAATGTATACAGTACATAACCAAAGTTAAAAGGTACCGCTTACGCGACTAGACAGTACAACCATACCCAACCTTAAAAGAGAGAGTTTCTCTCGAAAATAGGCCGAACCAGTTATGGCCGTTTAGACAGGACTTCGGATGAGTGTTATCCTAGATTCTAAAGGGACTTCATCCAAGCTCGTTGTCCCTAACAACTTAATGATAAGGCCTAAACCATCATCTAACCTGACATCTACACACCTGCTGCCCTCATCGGACAGAGCTAACATCAAAATAGCAACTAGATGTGGGAAAACCGTCTCTTTATTACATAATAGAAATAACAACAAAAACAACCAAACAAACAAGTCACAACCTAAACGCTGCCTCCACCACACTCTACGAAACCAAGGTCCCGTATTGCCTGTTGTCTCGAAACTGTCGTCGTCTAAGTCCAGTCATGTGTCCCGAGGCTGCCTACTTCTTGACCAGCCCAACCGCCATCCCCCACCTTCGACGACACAAACCCAGTAGTCCCAAGATTGGGCCCCTCAATGCCAGCAGCGAGCAACAAGCGGCTAGACCTGCCTCTGGCAACAGGCCACCCTGAGTAACCAGGATCTCTCTCTGCCTTCTGCCTTTGTCTAAATTGGAGAAAGCTCCAACTCTTCTACACTCACCACAGACAACGGCGCCTCTCCCTTCCTTAACACTAGCTTGGATTGGGGGCCACCAACTTCCTTTTCCTTGCTCCAAATCCACGTGCCAACATGAGCTCCCTTCCCCTCCCCTAGCGTCATGGCCCCTTGCCCCCACAGAGAAAGTGCTATCGACAAAGCTTTGGTTGAAATTTGGAGGCCATCGGACCGGCAACGCATCGGTCCTTCGGCCTTTAGGATCAGGATCACTCTCTCTGTTGACCTCTCTCACCCTCTCTCTCTGAAAACTAGAACCTTGCAATTAAAGCGTGCCATCTCATTTTTCATCCATTTCATTATTTTTTTGAAAGTGTCGAGATTCACCTATAAAACAAAAAAAGACCTGTTGCAAAATTTACCATTTCTCTTTATTACTTTAGAAGTCTTAGACTCACTAATAGAACGGAACAGACCTAGACCTAATCTATTTAAATGATAAGTTGAATTTTCACTCATACCACCGTATACTCAATGGCACACGATATCTTAGTCGAGAAGGATCCTAAATCGAAGCCTACAGTGCACATCCTGGGAGAAGAAAGAAAAAGACATATTGACCGTAACGTCATCCCATTCATGGTTATTACCTACATTGTATAGGATTATACATGCCCTTGGTATTGTGCTCAAAAAAATTCGCAAAAAAATATTAAAATCAAATTTGGTCTATCAATTCCAGCTAGCCGTGAACTTCTAAACAAGACCATTCAGTGCAAAATCCTAGGGGGCAGGACTTCAAGAAATCAACCATTGCTGGATCTTCATTGTTTTTGGGGAAATAATTTTTTGGCCATTTTAGGCCTTTTAGGCTTTCAGAAAGGCTTTTGTTCTTGTTTTATTATCACATCAATAGACCAGAGAAGGACACGAAAATTCTGGCCTAAAGAATCCTAATTTACCGTACTAGTACTAGTACTAGTATACACGGCAATTACATATAGACTGCAAACCCAATAGATTGTTTTTTTAAAAAAAAATTAGGCAATTTTTTTGGAGCTTTCAAAATCACATTAAAATGGTGAATTATGAAAAATATAAATTCGATCATTCAAGACTGACATTAGCTGATACAGTAATTTTTTAAAGTATTTTTTTTTCTCCTTTTGATGTACCTTTGAGCAGAGAAAGTTCAAAAAAAAAAAAAGAAGAGAAAAGAAAAGGAATAATAAAGTCTCCAACTTCTAAGCAGAGAGAGGATAATAAGTATGACAAAGGGCCCTAGGAGTAATTAATCACATAGAATCTAGCGTCAACCTCCATATTCCCATCACAAAGCGCGCTAACCCCGATATATATATATATATATATAGATATAAAATACGGCAAAAGTTTTGGTTATATATATATATATTTGTAGTTTTTATTTTGCATAATTAAATGACCAACCTATTAGAGAATCATTATTTTATGCATTTCAAACGGCTTTCCATATATTTGGTTCTTTTTTCCTTAATTTTTTCAAAGCTTTTTTTTTTCTATACAGTTTTTAAGTATATTTGTTCTAACTCATCAATTATAATGATAAACATTATATCACTGTCAACAACTACAATAAAAAATAAAAAATAACTATAATATAAAACTTTTTTTAAGTTTAAAATATCAGTTATAACTAAAGTTTTAAATAAAAGCAAAATAAAATTTGTAATCATCTATTTTTCTCAAAATACTTTAATCCGGCAATGAATTAAATTAAAACAGAAACTATTGCAAAAGCAAAACATGCGCAACATGATCATTTTAAACTACAAACAATTACAACTCGATCTACACTACAGTTTTCCCGTAAAAAGTGCAATCCAATATCCGATCTTTAATTACATTATAAGTCTGCAATAAGACACGAAAACATTTTTTACAATGCAATGCTGAGTTCGTGTTTTTATAATATTTACATACCCTTAATCCACGGTATTCTTATGAATCCTCTTCCACAAAAGTACACTTATGCTTTCAAAGTTTGCCAAAAAAGTGATGTAAAACCGATATATTTATTTGTTATATAAAAATTTACCACAAACAGTACGTTATAGTTTGTATTGTGTTCTTTTTACGTAATGCAATATTTTGTAAAATTTTGTTTTATTTACTTTTCTACATGAGTTAGGACTGCAACCACAACAATATAGAGCTTTGATTTGTTACAAAACTGTCCACATTTTTTTTTTTTAATTTTGAGAGGAAACCATCCATAATCTAAGTAGCACGTAAATCTGTAAATAAAAATTCGCCAAAATGGTTCGGTATTAATTAGTGAGGGCAAAATCTGATATGGTTTGTGTTTGAAAAATCTTCTTCATCTTTATAGGCTATAACTTTATTATTTATAAAATTATATACTTTAATTTAATATATAAAAGTTTTATTATTCTAATACATAGTATTTTAAAAAATAATTTAAAATTTAAAACTATAACATATTATATTATTTATAGCTTAAACTATCGGCTCATACCGCTCTTTTAAACACCATCTTTATAGTAAATAACATTGCTCTTCGATTATTATCAGAGGAATAACATGCTATGAAAAGTAAAAGTAAAAACGAAGAGGGAGAAGGGGCAACAAAAGAAGGACAGTATTGGTGAGCGAACCAATAGGAAGAGAGTTAGCATGCTCTTTTGCAGTTGAACCTGTCGCACCTTGTCTGACTCACTACTTCTCTCTCCTCTCCTTAAATCCACAATTCTAATAAACTTCTCATTTCTCATGAGAGAGAAAGAGATAGGGAGAAAAGTAAGGGAATCCCAAAGAAAGAAAGACTCTTCTTTTCGCTCTCTATGACTTGTAACCAAAGAGAGAGAAAGGGAGAGAGACAGAGAGAGAGAGTGAAAGCATGAAAGAGACAGAAAGGCTAATAAAAATATGAGCAGCAACACCAAAAGATGATGACATTTGATCCCCATTCCTCCACACGCGCACCATTGCGTGCAGTACTAATCTACCCTTTTACTCTCTCTTTCTCTCTCTAAGACGAGTTATAGAGAAGAGAATTATATCAATCTTTCCCATCACTCTGCCTCTGACGAAATCGCCTTCCCTCTCTCTCTCCTCCAAAAACCATTTGGGTTTGGAAGTTTCAACCTTTTTGCTTCTCATTATATGCTCTCTTGATGCTTTGTTGACATAAAGGATTCAGTAAATAAAAAAGATTGATTAACAACAACAAGAAGTTGATGGGTCTTCTCTTCTGTTTCTGGTAAAGCAACATTCTTCATCTATAGATATTCTTTGCATTAATCTGAAGTGTACATATATATGTATTTATATGCAAGTTATATACATATGCTCTGCTATGTGTATATATTACCAAGTTCCTGCTTTTTTTAATTGAATTAAATATAATATTTGAGGTTGTTATGAAGTACTTACCTTTTTCTTTTCTTAAAGGGTCATCAAGTACTGTAAATGCAAAAAATTCTTTTTTTTTTTTTAATTTCATTTGAGAGATCATAGTTGTCTAGAATTGATTTGGTTTTAGCATAATATGGGTTTTGCATTTTTTTGGCCATTTATTCACTCTTTCTTCTGTTCTTAGCAAATTTTTAATTTTCTTGAGTTCTCAAAGTTCTGCTTTTGAATATCATGTTTGTGTAGCTGGGTGTTAAGCAGTAACTCCAGTTGTTGGTGATTATTAAACGTGATGAATTAGGTTTTTTTTCTCTTCTATATCTGTTGCCTATTGTTGGTGATTATTAGTAAAAAAAAAAAAAAAAAAACACATAATATTGGAAGAAGCAAACGGCAGAAGAGAGCTTCATTTCAGGTATCAGTGCTTAGGAATGGGGCCCTTTTTTTTTTTCCTTTTTTTCCCTTTGTACATGACACAGGCATCAAAAAAAGCTTTCTGGGATGTTGTTTATTTAATTTAATGATTATCTTTAAAGCTTACTAATTAATACCAACATGCTAATCCCTTCAAATGTACTTTGCATGTATGCAAATTTGGACAGGTGTCACGAGGTATTTAAAAAAAAGGATGAAAAAGGAGATGTTGATATAAATGCAAAAATCATGGCTGTTAAGTTAGTTCATCCTTCCCTAACTTTTTCATAATTTCAAGTTGTCCTTAAGGTCTTCCGGTTTTATTGGACAAAGGTTCATAGTTTGAGATGCATTTGTGGACACATCTTTTCATTTTCAGGTTGAGTACTGAGACCCTTTGTTGTTTGGTGGTCCGAGAATTCATCGATGTTGCATCTCGAAGAGAGTGTGTGGATGCATCATGAAGTTCATTGCAGAAAATCAGCCGAACAGTAAGCTTGCTTGAAGGCGAAAGATCTGAACTTGATTTGGTATCATCGGGCCAAAATGTTTATGCGGCGAGATTTTGATCTGAATTTAATAGACATGTGTACTGATTCAGCACATATATACACTGATTCACTGAAAGAAGTTTTCCGGAAGACTATGCTTAACCAGGAGATTGTATTTCAGAATCAGGTATAACTAGCACACTGCTAAAAACTTGCTCTTTTTTGTTGAATAATATGTGCCGAAATAAATCAGGACCATATATTCTATCTTGTTCTGATTATATTTCTTCAGGTTCATGAGCTGCACCGTTTATACGGGATGCAAAAGACGTTGATGCAGAATACTAGCTGGATGGAGTTTAATCAATACAATTTGAATAAAGTAAGTACCAAACCAAGTCTATTATCTTGCACAAGCCTGCAAGATATGGTCTTCCATATGTTCATCATCGTAGGTTTAAGTAATGCTCTTCCATTTGTGTCCTGTTAATGCGATGATCTTGCTTTGTCAGCTGGGCTTAGCACATTCTAAAGGTCAAGAACTGTTAGAAGTACAACAAGGTCTATTCTATAAGCTTCAACAAAGGCCTTGCAATCCTGAACTTCCTGTCAATCGCTGCACTGGTCATGTTGGTAAGATAATCTCGGAGATGGGAGTAGAAGTCACTTGAGAGAAATAGTGGAGTTGATGTATGAGCCCTTTTTTTTTTTTTTGGTGGTAATGGTACAGATCAGGATGATTTGAAGCTTTCCTTGAGCATTGGAGATGACAACAGGAGAAAGCAAAGACAAAAGAGAACTTGGTTTGATGTGAAGTTAAATCAAAATGTTATTGATTTAGAAGAATCAACTGAGACAAAATCAAACGAGGATTCAGGACATGCACCTCCTTTTAGTTGTGCCGCTTCAACGGTGATTTCTGGAAGCAGGTGTGAGTCCTTGAAAAAATCTATACTCACAGATCCAATCATTCCAACCACTCCAGAGAAAGATCCATCACGCAGTACTCCAAAGAGGAGCTCTTTCCTAGATGATTGCGAAAGGAACTCATTTCATCAAGGTACTCTTTTTTTATCCTTGCGAGTGTCTAAAATCATATTGAACTTCTGGGATGAGCTCTGTGCGTTATAAACCTTTGGTTGTTCCTTCTGCAGATTTAAAAAGGCGTGATGGTAATGTCTTGGACATAAATTTGTCCCCGGAGAAGCAGCAGATAAATTCATCTGGGACATGGAATGTGGACCTTAACAAAGTCTACTGTGATGACTCGTCTTGTTACTCGAATGATCCTGTGGTAAGGCATCCTTCAACAGCCAGCTCATCGCATGCTTTTCATGGGCTAGTTGGTAGGGCAGAGGAGACAACTTGGACTAAAGAATCCAATAATTGCACAGATGAAACTTCTGGCATTGTCCATCCAGATTATGTTGGAAATTTCACATTGCTTAATTCAAGCAGCAAAGATGAAAGCAAAGAGTTTTGCAGTGCAAAACGCCCCAAGTTTGGCGAGTTGAGTGGCAGTGAAGTGGTCCTTGCTTTGGAGGCTGTGTCTAGGCAGCCCAAAGCTGGTCCCGCTGACCCCAATGGTGGAAATGTTAGAGACACGTTAGAAAGTTCGAAGAGCCAAATTCATACGTGTGCAGCTACAAGAGCTGTAAACTATGAGAAGAAGACTGAAGATGTTGTGATTTTGTATTCTGATCATAGCAAACATATGGTCCAAGATGGACAAGGTGAGATATCTTCAGCTTCATGCAAACGTCTCCTGCGTCGGTGATAACAAATCAAGTAATGCAGAGACTAGGCAACAATCAGAAGGGGAATCTGGAAATCCCTCGACTGTTGATCCCTTTTCAGGTAACCAAAGAGGGTCTGAAGTTCCTGAAACATTGTCTGGTGAGCAGAACTTGAGATTGTTCGATAGCAGTGAGTTGAATGGAGAATATCTCAGCAAAGAAAAATCGGATAAAGTTGATGATTTTGTTCGGAAGGCAGCAGAAGCTCTTGTCTACATTTCTCTGGAAAGTTCAACACGTTGTCAAGAGTTTTTGGTTGTAGATGGAGGATCAACTGAGATAGAAAATAATGAGAGAGCAACATCACAGTATTCTGTTGATTCCTTTGAGCTCCTCACGTTGAAGCTTAAGGACTGCAGTGAAGATGACTTGTGCGTGTCATCAAAGCCACCTGAATTAGATTTTATGGAGAAAAAGGATCATGGTCTCAAAATAAGACGAGGCAGGAGATTGAAAGACTTCCAGAGGGACATACTTCCTGGTCTAGCTTCGCTTTCCAGGCACGAAATTTGCGAAGACATAAACATTTTAGAGGGGGTTTTGAGGTCGAGGGAGTACCGGAAAATGCAACCAAAGATGGCTGATGGAAACAGCTGGTGCTCGCCTGCAAGAAGCAGGCGGTCACGTCTCAATTGCGTTGCACGGAGAAGATTTTCATGAGAACTCGTTTAAGTTAGGAATGACATTATTTAACATAGATCATGAAATGTGGGTTTGTAAAGATTTCATGCAAATTATATTAAGCTAATCTCTTGACTCCATAACCATTCACTTGCTCCCCGACAAGTGTTGATGACCTCGTTACGTTCCTACTTGGCAGAACTTCTCTACATGATAATGTTAAAAGTTGAATTTACCTCATAATGCGAAGTTACTGTGTCGTTTTGTATTTGGCACTTTCCTTTTGAGCTATTGCGAAGGCTTCTACCCAAGCCCATTTATCATAGTGTTTGAGCTATACTTTTTCAGGTGATGATGGGTTTTTGGGTTTGGATCTAAGAATCGAACATTGTCTTTGGGACCTACCGGCCAACAGACACTCTTAGATAGATAGTTTCTATGGGGGTAGGCCTTCCAAAAGGTAACGCGCAAAGGTTTCCTCGAGCGAGATGGAGATTGACCCTCGAGTGCAAAAGGAGAAGGGAGCCTGACTGCAAGATTCAAGTGTCTAACCAAGCCCATTTGTCAATAATTAGGATAAGTTAAAGTTGCATTTGGACTAGTTGGTCAAGAGATCTAAAGACTCTTTTTGTCCCTAATTATGATTTTTCCAAAGAAGATTGTTACGTAGACTTGCTTTGGGCTTAAGTTCGTGAAGATTATTAAAACTCCATAATTAGGGCTTAGGACCTGATGATATCAATATGCAGCCTATCCAAGTGCAGCCCAGTGATGGTCTACCACTCTGGAATGAACAATATTGGCTCGTATGTTTTATAAGTTTCAAATTATAGTTTAAATCATTTTGCTATAATATTATCTTATAAAAATATATAGTTTAAACCTATGAACCAAATGCGCATCTTCATCTTCATGTCTTGTTACATGT
Source organism: Artocarpus heterophyllus (assembly GCA_025403435.1). NCBI lineage: Eukaryota > Viridiplantae > Streptophyta > Magnoliopsida > Rosales > Moraceae > Artocarpus > Artocarpus heterophyllus. The sequence continues at coordinate 471,297 of CM046344.1, forward strand.
TAGGTTTTGCAGCTTCAACGTTATGGTAGTAGTGACAAGTAGTTGAGAGAAAGCAATAGTTGTGAAATTTCATTACAAGTAGCCAGCGAGCTTAGGTTGGACTTAATCTTCTTGAGAATACCATGAATCTGTAAAATCTGGTCCGCTTACACCGAAGTTTAAGGTGATTTATTTGTCAATTCCACCCACAATTTTTGACCTTTTTAGTTTTTGTCTTCTTCTATATGCAAATGGAGATAAACAAACAACCAAATTTGTGTGCTACACATCGCACAACTTTTGTGGTAAATACGCACAAACAAGGGGGTCAGCGATGTGGTCCATTTTGGTTGTTTATTTTGACGAGGCTACATCTCATCCACATATATGTGTATGTGTGCATGAAAAACAAAAAGAAAAGAAAAGAAAATACAAAACAAATTTGGGAGATCTTAATTCGCTAAAACCTTTGGAAGATCTTGTAGCAAGGAATAAAGAATTAATATTGTACGTTTTCAAGTGTCACATTAGAACAAGTTCAATCAAATTAAAGAATGTACTATATGAAAAAAAAAAAAAAAAGGTTCAAAGACAATCATTATAAATAGATTTTTTTTTTTGTTTTCGTGTGATTTTGTTTGTATCTTAGCATAGAATTTACCAACAACAACTTTCTGGCCATCCTATTCTTCTCGATGACTACAAATTTCTTGCTTACCTAAAAGATAAAGGGTCCTTCAACTTGAGCAATTTGTTTTACTATAATAGATCACAGACTTTTTTAAAAAATAGAAATAAAATAAAATCTTCTGCCAACCATTAACAGCTTCAGTGCATCTCTTTGTGTAATCCTTAGCGTTTGGGTCCCACAATTTGCAGCCTCCGGATGATGGTCAATATCCATTTATGTCACACTTACATATGTTTATCATAAAATCAAAAGCATTATTTTATAATTTAATTGAGCTTGGTATTATTGAAGAGAGTGAAAACAATGAAAGTGATGGGAGGAGCGGAAGGCAAACCACTAAACGACAACTTGGAGAAGAAGCATGCTCCAATCAGTTAAAATTTTTTAGAGAGAGAGAGATTGAGACTATAAATCCCTTCTAATAGTCCAAAAGGCCTTTGTTTGATGAATCATACTACTAATAGGTGTTTGATATGATGGTGAAAACCGTTTGTTAGAATTGTTCTTATTGTAGCATATGAGAGCTTTACGCTATAACGATTTTTTTTTCTTGTTATTGTAGCATGTGAGAACTTTACACTGTTTATAACTAAAAAAGTAATATAAACCACCATTGCCAAACACAAGGATTTGTTAGTTGGTCAATGGATTGGATTCATGGACTCCTTGGTATAATGCTACATACAACCAAAACTCTTCACTAACATCTTTGAATCTCTGTGTCTTCTTCTGTACTTGTTCACTAACATGTGTGTTGCAGATGTTGAGCCAAATCAAGTCGACAACCCAACAAAATGAAGAAAAAGGGAGAAAAGCAGTCCTCAGGAGGCAAAGAGCCAGCGCCGCGGCTCTACCAGGAGAGCGCCGTAGCGTTGGGACGAGGGCGCCTAGGCGCCAAGTGAAGAGCGCCTAGGCGCTAGGAAAAAGAGGCCTAGGCGTCGTGTGGAGGGCACCTAGGTGCCAAGAGAAGAGCGCCTAGGCGCTGCAGGGGGCACCGCTGTGCTCGAAACGAGCGCCGCGGCGCTGACACGTTGTGTTATGCGATGTTTTTGAGTCAGAGTTGGATTCAAAGGCTCTAAAAACGGGAAACTACTAGGGTTTCCCATTAGTTGTTATTTTTCTCCTCCTTTGGCTATAAATAGACATAAGGTGGCTAGGGTTGGGTGTATGTGAAAATTGTAAGTGACATAATTTTGTGAGAGGCATAATTCTTGAGAGCTCCATCCTTGAGAGAGAAAAATTCCCACAAGGTTTTAGATAGAAGAGAGTTTTGGTAAGCACAATTATGAGTGTGTGAGAAACTGCTCTTGTAATCTATAATCTCCTTCATCATAAGTGGAATCTACAAGCGGCAGAAACAGGACGTAGTCTCAATTTTGGACGAACCTGTATAAAATTTGGATGTCTCTTTTTTCTTCTTTTCTCCTATTTATTTTCTGCAATTGTTCGTTCTTGCGATCCTTGGAATTAAGAGTCGCCTAATTCCCCAACAAGTGGTATCAGAGCGGAGGTTTTGATCAAGAACGATGACTGGAGAAGAAGGTATGGCAGCCGGTATCACCCAATTTGATGATTCAGATTTTTCCTATTGGAGGATGCAAGTAGAAGACTACCTATATAGCAGGAAACTGCACTTGCCCTTAGGTAATAAGCCCAAAGGTATGAAGGATGAGGAGTGGAATCTCCTTGATAGACAGGTTCTAGGTGTGATCCGTCTGACCCTGTCAAAGAACGCTGCTCATAACGTTGCAAAGGAAACTACTACAACAGGGATGATGAAAGCTCTGTCAGAGATGTGTGAGAAGCCCTCAGCCAACAACAAGGTACATCTCATAAAGAAGCTTTTTAATTTAAAGATGCCTGAAGGTGCTTCGGTAGTAGAGCATCTAAACAGTTTCAACACAGTCCTGAACCAATTGGTCTCGGTGGAGATTAAATTCGATGATGAGATCAATGCCCTAATCCTTTTGGTCTCGTTACCGAATAGTTGGGAACCCATTGAGGGTGGCCATTACAAATTCGCTTGGGAATGCTAAACTGAAGTTTGTTGTTGTCAGAAACTCTATTCTGGCGGAAGAAGTTCGCATGAAGGACTTAGGTGAAGCCTCAACGTTGAACTCAGCCCTTAATGTTGATAATAGGGGCAGGAAACTTGATAGGCAATCCAACAGGGATAATGGCAGGAGAGGCAAGTCGAGGAATGGGAGAAGCAAGTCAAGGACTGGTAGGACCATGGAGTGTTGGAATTGTGGGAAGACTAGCCACTTAAAAAAAACTGCAGGGCTTCAAGGAAGAACAAAGAGAAGACTAATGCACGCAGCTAACGCTGTCACTGAAGAGCAACAAGACGCTTTACTCTTGTCAGTTGACAGTTCTTTTGATTCGTGGGTGATAGATTCAGGAGCATCATTCCACACCATTGCACACCGTCATGTCCTGGAGAATTATATTGCCGAAAATCATGGTAAGGTTTATCTTGTTGATGGAGAACCTTTGGATATTGTTGGCATTGGAGATGTCAGTTTAAAAATGCCTAATGGGTCTGTGTGGAAGATTCATAAGGTGAGACATGTTCCTAAACTAATGCGCAACTTGATTTTGGTGGGGCAACTGGATGATGAAGGACATAAAGTGACCTTCAATTGTGGAGGTTGGAAAGTCACGGAAAGAGCGATGGTTGTTGCTCGAGGACGCAAGGTTGGAACTCTCTACATGAACTCTAGTTGCAGAGATACCATAGCAGTTGCTGATTCTGCTGCCAATACCGAGCTATGGTATTATAGGCTCAGTCACATGAGTAAGAAGGGTATGAAGGTGCTTCACTGCAAAAGAAAACTGCCAGATTTGAAAACTGTTGATCACAGTTTGTGTGAAGCCTACATCTTTGGTAAACAAAAGAGAGTTAGTTTCTCAAAGATGGGTAGAGAGCCTAAGTCCAGGAAATTAGAGCTAGTTTACACTTGATGTGTGGGGGCCTGCGCCGGTGAATTCCCTTGGTGGCTTAAATTACTATGTGACGTTCATAGATGACTCAAGCAGGAAGGTATAGGTTTACTTTCTGAAAAACAAATTTGATGTCTTTGATGCTTTCAAGAGATGAAAAGCCAAGGTAGAGAACGAGACCGATTTGAAGGTGAAGTGCTTGCAGTATGATAATAGGGGAGAGTATTTAGATGAAGATTTCAGGCGGTACTGTGCTGAGAATGGAATAAAGATGAGGAAGACCATTCCAGGAAAACCACAACAGAATCGGGTAGCTAAGAGGATGAACAGGACTTTAAACGAGCGCGCTAGAAGCATGAGGTTGCATGCGAGGCTGCCAAAGATGTTTTGGACTGAGATAATTAATATAACCGCTCATCTGATCAACAGAAGTCCATCCACACCACTGAAATTCAAGCTACCAGAAGAAGTTTGGAGCCATAAACAGGTTGATCTCTCTTACTTGAGAGTGTTTGGGTGCATTTCCTATGTTCACATTGATATTGCTGCCATAAGTAAACTTGATGCCAACAAAATTCCATCAACACCATTGAAGTTCAAGCTATCAGAAAAAGTTTAGGAGCCATAAAAAGGTTAATTTCTCTTACTTGAGAGTGTTTGGGTGCATTTCCTATGTTCACATTGATCCTGCTGCCAGAAGTAAACTTGATGCCAAGTCAAAGAAGTGTTTTTTGGTTGGCTATGGTAGACTTGAGTTTGGTTATCGTCTCTAGGATGACCAAAATCAGAAGATTATTAGGAGCAAGGATGTGATCTTCAATGAAGGTGTTCTATACAAAGATAGAGACAGCACTGACTCCAGGGGTTTAGGTTTTGAAGACAAGAAGCCTGAGGTGATTCCATTGAAGGATCTTCCTGAAGTGGAGGTACAAAACCTAGAGATTGAAGACCAAGAAAACATAGCTCTAGAAGGAAACCAGAAGACTCATGCCACACCAGTCAGGAGGTCTAGCGGGACCATCAGACCGCCGCAGAGATACTCCCCAACTCTACATTACATCTTGTTGACCGAAAGAGGTGAGCCAGAGAGCTATGATGAAGCCGTGGAGGCTGGAGATTCGGTCAAGTGGGAGTTAGCCATGAGGGACGAGATGGATTCCTTAGCGTCCAATTGGACATGGCAACTGGAAAAATTATCACAGGGTAAAAAGGCCTTGCACAACAAGCGGGTATACCGGATAAAAGATAAAGGTGATGGCAGCAAGCGGTATAAGGCAAGGTGGGTGGTAAAAGAATCCAGAGATATGCTCACCAAGATAGTTCTGATTGAGAAACTGAAGTTGTGCACAACTTCAGTTGGACTTCTCCATGAAGCGTGAGAAGTCGTTGACGCTGCAGTGGGAGACATGGTGATGGATTAGTCTCCAAGTGGGAGATTGTTGCAGATGTGGAGCCAAATCAAGTCGACAACCTAGTAAAAGGAAGAAAAACGGAGAAAAGCAGTCCTCGGGAGGCAGAGAGCCAGCGCCGCGACTCTGCCAGGAGAGCGTCGCTGCGCTGGGACGGGGCCCCTAAGCGCCAAGTGAAGAGCGCCTAGGCGCCCTTGTCCCGGCTCCTAGGCGCCAAGTGGTGAGCGCCTAGGCGCCAGGAGAAAGAGGCCGAGGCGTTGTGTGGAGGGCACCTAGGAGCCAGGAGAAGAGCGCCTAGGCGCTGACGTGCTGTGTTGCGCGATGTTTTTTGAGTCAGAGTCGGATTCAAAGGCCCTAAAAACGGGAAACTACTAGGGTTTCTCATTAGTTGCTATTTTTCTCCTCCTTTGGCTATAAATAGACATAAGGTGGCTAGGGTTGAGTGTGTGTGAAAATTGTGAGTGGCATAATTTTGTGAGAAGCATAATTCTTGAGAGCTCCATCCTTGAGAGAGAAAAATTCCCACAGGGTGTTAGATAGAAGAGAGTTTTGGTAAACACAATTGTGAGTGTGTGAGAAACTGCTCTTGTAATCTATAATCTCCTTCATCATAAGTGAAATCTGCAAGCGGTAGAAACAAGATATAGTCTCAATTTTGGACGAACCTGTATAAAATTTGGTGTCTCTTTTTTCTTCTTTTCTCCTATTTATTTTCTGCAATTGTTTGTTCTTGCGATCCTTGGAATTAGGAGTCGCCTAATTCCCCAACAATGTGTTGACCCCACAAACCCACTATTATACAATCACAAGATTGGGTTTTTTATTATTGTTATTATTATTATTATTAGTTCCATTATTCCAAGTTCATTGGTTCTACAATAGTTTAATACATGGTTTACAGTCTAGAGACCACTTCACTCAAAGTTGCACATTTCACCTTTTCATGCACTTGTGCTATTAACTAGAAATAGACTTAAATCTTCTTATCAACTTCATTTATGCGTAGAATTTTGAAAGATAGATTTTTCAAAAGAAAAATGTTATGAGCAACAAGCATCACATATTAATAAAAGATGGATTTATTACTTGAGACCTATAAATGAGACCTATTTTTGTTAATTATAATATTTAATATTGATAATGCTTTGAGAAATATTATAATTCTGAAATGATTGATCGGTGTATTGTATATTTTTCAAAGGCTTTTAATCTCACTGAGGCTGAGCTTATGCTTTTTCTTTCTTTTTTTTTTTGGTTTTATTGAATAAGGATGCATAAAGCACAAAATTGCTGCGTCTGCATGCGATTAAGTTCACCTAATTAATGTCCCTGATGATCAAGTCCACCATTTTTAACTCTTTCTCTCTCTTTCTCTCTCTCTCTCTCTCTCTCTCTCTCTCTCTCTCTCTCTCTATCTTATATTTTAATGTTCAGATATGCATCGGATAGTGCGTTCTGAAGCTTAAACCACCATTGACTATCCGGGCCAGGCAATATATATAGATTTCACATCATCAGTTTGTATCAGAAACTATGAAATTATAAACTTTCACAAAGTGGAGTTTGAAAAGTTTGCTTACCAAACCATTGAAGTAACACCAACATCATTTTATTATATTATGGTGTTTTCTGGCACTTGGGTTTGAAAATTACTGACCAAACTCCACGGTTTTTATCTGATCAAAGCCTTCACTGATGTGGTTTTTGGCTCTTATTACACAGTCCCAGTTTTAACTGACACAACTGACATGCTTCAACAGAATTACTAGTTGTATATTGTGGATCAATAGATCAAGTTATGGAAAAATCTTCAGGTGTATCATGTCTTTCATGGGATTCCAAAATTCATGAGGTTGCTCAGAGTAGTTTAACACAAGCAAATCAGCTTCTCAGTTGTATCATGCAAGAGAGAAGCCTTCAAGAAGTAAGCCTTGTTGCTCAAGAAGCCATCAGTGGATTCAGAAAGCTGCTTATTCTCCTGGATAAATCGAAGCCGTCATATCGAAAAAGGATCAGAGAGGGTCCTTTGCCTAAAACCCATGATGTAAATCATGTTGAATTTATGGATTTTAGTCCTAGTTCCTCTCAACCGTTTGTCATTAGACAGTTTTTCCCACCCAGTTTTTCCTCTCAGACAATTAGCACTGTGGTTGTTCCTACTAATAATAATTCTGTGATGGGGTTGAGCCAATTCTCACAACATCCTACAAGCAACTCTTTGATCAGTATGTGCGGAAGAAATAGCACTAACACGCACCGTGTGATTCACTATCCGTCATCGTCGGAGCTTTTGGCTCCGGAGGTCAGCAATTCCTCCATGTTCTCTTCCAAAAGCAGGTCTTGTGCGGCTGCGAAAAGCGAAAATACCGGCACAAGATGTGTGGCCTCAACAGGTGGATGTCACTGCTCAAAGCGAAGGTGAAATTTAACATTCCTCGTGTCCTGTTGTTCCTTGTGACACAAGTAAAAAAAAATCCCATCAAGAGAATTCTTTTTTGTCTCTTCTTTCTTGGTTTTGCATCTTTGAGGACTTACAAATACGTTCTTGGCTGGAGATTCTTAATTTTGGAAAGTTTTTCTTTTCCTCCCCAAGCTTAAGATGTGAACTTCAATTACGTCTTTATTATTATTTTAAACTAAGCCCTTAATTGACATTAACTTCACATCTTACTCATCATTAAGTGCTGTACCTGATAGTCAGACACTTCAGATAAAAGCCTCAAATGATGATTATGTTTCATCTTTATTATTATTTTTTTATGATTGAATTTACTTGCGTGCACAGGAAGCTGAAAGTAAGGAGAAGAATTAGAGTTCCATTAGTGAGCAATAAATTAGAAGATATACCTCGCGATGACTACTCTTGGAGGAAATATGGTCAAAAGCCCATAAAAGGGTCTCCATATCCCAGGTATACATGTCAATTTTTCTATACCAAGGTATATTTAGAAGGTTTCCTTTTTCTTGATTTAGTTAAAGATGAAATTACATATATGTAGCTGATACATTTTTTTATCTTATAAATGAATTTCATGGAAATTATTTTCAAAGGAGCTATTACAAGTGCAGCAGGGTGAAGGGATGCCCTGCAAGGAAGCGCGTAGAGAGGTGTTTGGATGATGCTACCATGTTAGTTGTGACTTATGAAGGTGATCACAACCACTCCAGAATTACACTCCAACCACCCACTTTGATGATTCAAGCCCAACGTTAGAAACAAAAGCTAGCATCAGGAAGTGTAAATCACAGCTGTCCAAGCCATATTTGGTAGGCCCGAGGGATGATTACAGTATCAATGCGGACAAAGAAATCAATCCTTAGATAATAAGAGAGAGCCTTATTAAGTCATACTCTTGCCGTCATGCCACCACCACCGATGGTTTATATCTAATCTAAATACCATAATCTTGGTGTTCTTAAAAATGTTGAAATTATTTAGTAAATATTAGCTCTGTACAAAGAAACTAGTACCCTTCATGAAAGAAAGTGTAGTTTTCTAAGAGAAAATCTCAAAGATAGTTACATTGATCTTTAATTTTCTAGCATATGATCAATATATTCAAGTTTTATTTTGTACTTGATACTTGACAAAGTTAGTATCCTTAAATGCACCATCCAAATTATGAAGGTAAAAAAAAAGTTCTATGTATGCTTTTTTACACAGTTAATTTTGACTAAATCTAACATGATCATAGATAAATTTTGAAAAAGACACAGTGAATAATCCCCATAGATTCTTACATTTCGATTAAGCATAAAGAAGAATTTTGTCATTACATGTTCCTTATCTGCCTAGCCTTTGGGATTACAAAAGAAACTACCAGTATGATCATCTTCCCGAAAGGATTTGACTGATGCTAATTGATTAAATGTAACGAGTTTAGCTCTCATCAATTCATGTAAAAGTTAACGGCTGTTTCGTGTCGTGAGAACGTAACTGCTAAGACTTGTTTATCATGATCTCAGATATTGCTTAACAAAACATTAGAAATTATTTTACAAGTTTTTACAACTCTTATAGGCCATTTGAAAGAACGATTTTGCTAGAATTGTAGCATACGAGAATTTTATAGTGTAGCAGTTTTTTGTTTTTTACCATAACATATGAAAACTTTACATTATTTACAGTTGTAATTAATGGTTCTAATTGTTTTTCCAAATGACCTATTAATAAACTAACAAACTGATAGTAAAATTATCTGCCTGGGCGATCATAATTCTTGTTCATCTTGCTCCCACATAATGAAACTGCAATTTTTTAGCTCAAGATGAAGAGTAAATGAGTTTATTATATAGTAGTATGAAAACTTAGTTAAAATTATTATACAATAAAATGGGAAGTCGTTATGATTTATTATTATTATTTTGTTTTAGCACCTTGCTTCAAATGGCGGATATGCTTTATGCATTACAAAAAACAAAAATTTTATCACACCACAAAACTTTTTTCTTTTTCTTATTCAATATTCTTCTGCGCAAAAGAACAAAGTCTCACCAAACTTGTCTTTTGCAGCAATCTTTGCACTGATAACACACGCAACTAGCCCTAGTTTTTATTTTTTATTTCTTTTTCTAGTTCTATATATTCTTCCAAACTAAAAAGCTGGAGATACCTATGAAGAAAAAACGAATCAAGGACAGGCATAGTGCAGGACGTGCAATGTCCTTTTCATATTTAAAAGAGGTGGGTATGGCCCAATTGTGGGGCTCCAATTTATCCAAGACATAATCAGGCCTCTTGTAATAATGGATTATATTTGTCACAAAATGTGGCCGACCATTACATACTCTAAAGAAGACATCTTATAGTTGGCTCTCCACTCTGCTTGGCTAATTCCTTAGTAAGATATATATACACACATATAATATCCGTATTTTACAATTCTGAACTATCAAATTTTTGTAGAGTTTTTAAAGATTTTTTTTTTTTTTTTTTTTTTGTGTTGCAATATAATCGTGATGTGATGTGAAGGTTCGGAACTATGCCAATATTTTTTTAAAAAAATTCTGATGCATAATCAACAAAAAAATTAAATGGTTATACATTATATGCCAGGATAAAGCTAATTAGGCATGTTGAAGGCCCAACCTGGGACAGCTCCGATATCTTTTTGCAAGCAAGACTAAAAGAAACGCACCTCTTTGCTTGTCCCAAGTGAGCCCTTCTTGGCTCTAGACTTACCTACCATCTTAACCTGATTGCAGATATATAAGAAGAAATCATGGAAATTGGGAATTAGAAGTTAGCAATATTGTACAAAAGTCTTTTTTAATCTCCCTTTTGATCTTACCAGATGATATGAGAGTGCTTTTGCTTTATTTCTTTATTGGGTTATTTTTGTGGGGTTTGTGATTTCAGCAAGTGGGCCTTGATTAGACTTTGGAACATTGGATACTAGTGATTATTTTCCCCTTAATTTCTTTTTTAGATAAATCTTGAAACTTATGTAAAATCTTGAATTGATAATATGTGAAGATCCTCTTATCATTATTATATCCTACACTGAATTATGAAGGCCCTTTAAGTAATATGATGGTTTGTTGAGTGTGGCATCCATCCAAGGCTCATATCAAATGATGAGTACTCTACTCCAGATTGATTGCATGAGTGGGTGATTGAGTACTAGCTGTAGGAGGTATCATATAAAGTTGGGCACCATCATGTGTTACTTCTTAACGACTAGTGATGCTTTGCTAATGTTGTAGGCCCATTTTCCACAAGTTGTCTGACCTTTTTTTTTTCCTTTTTTTTTTTTTGTAAATTTAAGGTGAAGAATTTAAACTCTTCACTTTGTGGCGGAGTCAAATGTGTGGATTTACCACTAGATTATACTTGCAACCACTATTCTTTGATGTGTCTAAATAGGAGAATTCTTTAATAGGTACAAAAAATACCTTGTCGCTGTTGTAATGCTTTGTTTTTTACTATCTTTTTTGTAACGGATTTTATGATATCAATAGGGTATTTCTGTGAACTTGGTAATCCATTATGTTTGACCGTCCGATCTTTATCATATTTTGTTATATTTAAATTTGTGATCTTATAGTCTAAAATTGTACTATACTCTCGTGGGATGTGTATCTGCGAGCCTTACCATAGAATTCTCTGTATAAATAAGGAGAAAAGAATGAGAGATTTAGAGATGGGGGGTCCCCATATAGGAATACTCCATCAATTATGGCAGACGAAGAAAAATGTCCCCATTCCATTCCATACGAAAGCCAACATGATTGTATCCTTTGAAACTATATATTCTTTTTTATTATAATCAGTATTATCAATGAAGATTATAATCACTACACAGAGATCAGATACACTTAATTCTCAACCGAATAGAAACGTGATTGATGATATCTCTGATGGGGTTTTTACTACTTTGCGTTACTGCTCACCTCTTTGGATACATTGTATGATATCATATGCTTTCTGCAAATTTTCTGCTTATATATATGTATTGCATCCTCTCTCTCTCTCTCTCTCTCTCTCTCTCTCTAGCTGTCATCTTGCTGCATGCACATTATATACACGTGCAGTCTCTTTCATGATTGGAAACAAAGGTGAAAGTCCCACATGGGGGTCAACTTGTTGGTTACCAAATATTCAATTACTGTCTTCAGGAACATGATGAAATAGTTGAAAAATTTGGTTTGGTCGTTTTCCATCAACATATGTATATATTTAGGAAAATGAATTTCCTTGCCCAAACTTGGACTGTAGATTTCTATTCATGCTTATTTTTTTTCCTTTTTCTTTTGGGATTTTGATATGATCTATAATAATATCTATCGATATCTATATGGGAAAGAATTCTAACCACAAAGAGAGTAATCTACCATCATACAAAATGAGACCCCGTGATCTATTCCTAATGATAATCATTCCTAAATAGACATTAAAAGGGTCTGTATATTCGTCAATAATCTCTGCCGTATTATTCAATTTTCCATCATTTTGGTAGAAAACTTTTCCTTCTAAAGTTGAATAGCATGTCCTCCAACTATTTGTGTCACGTAAAAGGAACCACATTTTGCACCTTATAACTAATTGTTTTATATTCATATATATATATATATATATATATATATATGTATGTATATGTATATATAGCCTATTCCATTCCTTATTACTCTCCATTATATAGTCATAGAGCTTTCTAAGAAATTATTACTAGCGTCGTGAGGATATTATATTATAATATTATATTGGGTTTCAAAATGGGACCACGCTTGTAACCTAGTTTATGGTTTAGTAAAGCTAGTACTGGCTACACTGAATAATACATGCTAGGTCTTGCTTAAGACCATCATCATTACAACAGTGATATGTATATATATGTTGACAGTTTAAAGTTGGAATCACTGAAAAAACGACGTTGACATTGTACTATTGGAACTAAGGGACTCTTGTTGGTTTATCAATTCTCCTAACATTGGTTCACATGTTATACGGAGAGAGAATTTCAAATAATTAGTGAAAGTCCTAATTTAAACTAAGATCTAACATGCAAAATAAGTTAGAAATCAGTACGAGTATGATCAGTGCACGGCTATTACTCCCTCGAGAGAACATTTTATTATTTAACCAGAAAAAGTGTGAGGAGTAGCGACCAATTGTGGTTACGTATCCTTTAAGGACAATCAAAGAGACCCTCACATAGTAGTGAGTATCTATATTGAGTCATAACTATTTGCGTTAAGAAACAAAATGCATCATTTTGATCCCATCAAAAAGCTAACGAACATTATGCTAGTAGGTAAGAAATAATCTCAAATGCTTTTTACGTGACTTTAAGGACGATCAAAGAGACCCTCACATGATAATGAGTATCTACATTGAGTCATAATTGCTTGCATTAAGAAACGAAACGCCTCATTTTGATCCCGTCAAAAGCTAATGAACATTACGCTAGTAGGTAAGAAATAATCTCAAATGTTTTTTACGTGACCTTATGGATGATCAAAGAGACCCTCGTATGATAATGAATATCTACATTGAGTCATAACTGCTTGTATTAAGAAACGAAATGCCTCATTTTGATCCTATCAAAAGCTAATGAACATTACGATAGGAGGTAAGAAATAATCTCAAACACTTTTCACGTGACTCAAACTTAGAACCTCTCTTCTCTACCGAAATTACTTGGAGTAAGCCTTATCCTTCTAGGCTACCACTTTGGTGATCTAAGATGATATCCAATTAATCTAATAGCAATATATTTAAATTTAATAATCCTACTTGAGCAAATAATGAACTAATTACACTAGTTTCCATCTAAAAGTTGACTTCAATAAAGCAAGCCAGGAATCCTTATATTGGGTTTAACAAGGTATGAGTTGTGACCACAACAAGCTTGGATTATTGTGGCTAGTTGGCACCTTTTATACAACTGAGAGACTGGTCTCTTCAACCAATACAATTTTCACTTTCTTTTTCACAAAAGAAAAGGTGAGAAGAAAAGGAAAGAAATCTAACCTTGTCTACCAAGAGGGGACCTCTACCACTACTCTTCACACTTTAGTATGATTATCTCTTGATTTCCCACTTTCAGGTAGAAAAGTTATCTAGATCAGTTCCAAAACACACCACTTGAATAGGCACCAGATCATGCACATGGCATAGGGCACATCCTATTACCTTCTTATTGGACTCAATAATTTATACCATCAATCTCCATCGATAATACATGTTTTTAAATTTCAAAATCGTATCAAGACAAAAGAATAGATTTAACAGTCCAAATATTTTTTATTCAAAAACAAAGATTTTTTTTTTTCTCTTTCAATTTATAGTTTCTTGAAAAAAAAAAAAGAGTTTTCATCTCAAAAAAAAAAAAAAAAAGAGTTTGCATAAAGCCAAGTAGAGTATAAGAAGACAAGGGAAAAAACAAAGTGACTAGGTGCAGAAAGCAGATGAAGCAGAGAAATGGGGTAGAAAAAAACACAAGCCAGATCGTTAGCGAAACCCCAGAAAGATACTCTGGGGCTCTTGAAAACAGCTAAGCTATATATATAAACCAGATCAGCTACTCACGGCAGATCAGAGAGATGAGAGAACCATGCAACGCAAACTGTGTTGTTACTTGTTATATAATAGTACAACAACAACAACAACAACGACGACAACAACAAGAACAAGAGTCCCAATTGGCAGCGTATTGAAGTGAGGGATTTTACTTCAAAACAATTAAAATAAATACGTATGTAATTGCAGTATGTGTATATATAGCAATCTTATTTAACTATAACCTCTTTATTAACAAAACAGTAAGATCAAATTTTAAAAATACACTACATACTAAATTAAAATCTACACTTTTATAAATTATAATGTGATAACCTCCGGGATGAAGAAGATTTTTCAGACATACATGTGTGTGTATGTATGTATGTATATGTTTGGCCCCAAAACAAGGCAAAAGGCGCATTTGGTGCTGCGCATGGGATTGCATTGATGGGTGCGTGGGGGATGGGGATAGGGAAAGTGGGGACAACAAGATCTTTGGTCTATCTTCCAGCAAGATACCCCTACAAACCTCCATTTATGTTCCCACCAAACAGAACCCTCTTCTGCTCTATTTTTAGGCTTAGGTTACCCCACCCTAATGCTCTTTCTACTGCGCTACCCTCCTATTCTCTTCTTCTGCAGTACCTATAAAAACCAAGTCTTCTTTTCTATTTTCTTTTCTATCCCTATTTGTTTGGCAAAATGTACTTTTGGGACAGATAGTTTGACCTTATAATTAGGTTGTGTTATTTAGTTATTGGATTTTTTTTTTTAAGAAACAAATCTATGTTCTATACCACAATGACAGTTGAAAAGCTAATTAAACGAGTAAAATAATGTAACTTATTGGTTGGCCCAAAATGAATATGTATCCTATGATAAAAGCTCCATTAATTGTTTTAGCTAAAGTAAAAAGGATTAAAATGGTAAAGAATAACGTACCCATATATGTAATTTTAAATTGCTTATAAAACTTCTCTACAAAGTGAGTTGTATCATGTTCTTGAATATAAGGAGAGTCTTTCCACCTATTGAATAATTACTCGTGGTTTTAGGTTTGAATGGTGGTTTTTTAGGGCTTTAAATATTTAGTATTCAATTTAGAGTGTTTGAAATCATACTTCCACATAATCTTACCGTTATCATGTAGGATGGAATTTGGTGATATGCTCCTCCCTGAGGGGTAGGGCCTGCTTTTAAAAGCCTTTAGCAATCTTGTCAACGTCGTAGAACCCCTCTGTTAATACCTATAGGGTGTTTGACAGGGTGGTGGGAACCAATGGTGAGAACTACTTTTATTGTAGCATATGAGAGTTTTATACTGTAGCATATTTTTTTATTGTTACTGTAGCATGTGAGAGCTTTACACTGTTTATAACTGAGATTGTGGTGGAAACTGAGTGGTTCCCACCACTGCCAAACACCCCCTAGACTGGTAACCTTTTTCTTGAACTTTTTCTTGTTAAATTTGGTGATATATTACGAAATGTAAAATATTATTGATTTGGGAAGAATTTGACAAAAGGGCAAAAAAAAAAAATTTCCTAATTGAAGAAATGACTTTTTTTTTTTTTTTTGCATAAAAAACATGTTTTTTTAAGGAGGTAAATTGTCCTAATTTTTTTTTAAAAAAAGACGAAAATAATTGTAACGAGGAGAAGAACCTCAACATAGTGAAAAGAAAAAAAACTGGAGCAGTTTTCATGCCCAAAAAGCATTTTTTTGCTCTAAAAAACTACAAAAAAAAAGGTCATTTGCTCAAAATCAATTTTTCTTAAAGTTACTTTTCAAAATCCCCCATATATTTGTGGTGTTTGGAAAAAGCAATTGAAATTGTGTGGTTGGAACCGTGCACTATAAAATGTAACAGCTTTATACTGTAGTAAACTTTTGCTTTATACTATAACAAATTTTTGCTTTACACTGTAGCATATCAAAAGCTTTATACTATTTACGATTAAAACTATGTAGTAAGAATCAACCTAAAATAGCCTAATTATGATAAAATAATAGGAAACTACTTAATTTCTTTCACAATCTTTAAATAATATGACATTTGCTTTATAAAGTAATAATCCATTACTAATAAAATAGCGTGTTTTAGTTAAAAAATATACTACATATTAAATTAAGGCTACACTTTTATGAGTAATGTGTTTTTTAACCTTTAAAGATGAAAATGATTTTTTTGTTCTATATAATAGCGACTTTGTAAATGTACAACTAAAAAAAGTTTATCACCGAACAAATGTTACACTTTATGAAGTCAGTATTTACATATATTAAATTATATGTTTAACGTCAGAGGGTGGTACATGTCTTCTTGGGCTATATATATACATATATGTATGTATATATATCTTGTACTTTTTTGTTTTTATATAAGGAGATTTATTTACACTAAATAGTTGAAGTAAAATTTACTATTAAAATTTTTAAAACTTGCATTTACTTACCATTAGTTTTGTAAAAGTGCTCTTTTCTATAATTTCCATCATATATATTTTGTCGATAAAAAAAAACTATAAACACAAGCCCTCAGTTCAATTTTTAAAAGTGAATTCCATATTTTAAAAGACAATTAAACATCTTTGTAAGTCTCTTTCTCAATCCAAGCCTAAGCCCCCCACTTGGATAATCATGGTTCTAATCGTTTTTGTTATAGTGTTTTCATTTATAAAATTTAAACTAAAAAAAAATTCCAACCACCTGCTGTCTTAGGGATAGAACTGCAATCAAACAACTAAAGTCCAAGAATAAAGGTTTTTTTTTTCTTTGATAATACATGTGTTGTAATTATCATTAACTGCTCTTTGCAATCTTTTGATATTTTCTCTTTTCAGAATTAACTAGCCAATTGTTCATAATATTTTCTGATAACCTCTATAAAATTATAAAAACTCTCATTTCAAGATGAAAAATTGGTGATAATTTATCATTTAACAAAAGAAACAGTAGTTATCTTACAATAACTGGCTAGACAAACCCAAATGCTAAACATATAGCTCATACTTAGCTAGAAAGATCAAGAAACATTGATCCACGTTAACAAACATACTAATTTTTATTTTAATTTCAAAAAATTCAACGCTCTAATTATTGTGAAATCAACAATTTATTAGTACAAAACCTGCGGGAATGTCTTTTAAAGCTAATCGCCAAAATGAGCATTCATTAAAAAAAAAAAAAAAAAAAAGCCAAATGAGTATCTTTATTGTTAACAACATAAAAAATAATACTAATCATGAAAGATACAGGGTGTACTGCAACATTTGCTAAAAAAAAAAAAGGAATATACACAAGCATTATCCACATTTGATTTTAAATTAAATAAAAAGAAAAGAAAAATTTGTAAGAATAACATGCTAAATAACATAAGGAAGGTTGACAAGCTGTCGGTTGGCACTTGAGGACAAACGACATTAAACATGAAAATATAGTTGTCCCTTTGGGTTTTGAAATGAAAACAGCAAATATGCCTTCGCTTGAGACAAAAAAATTCATATGGTGTTTTTTTGTAGACCAACAAGTATATAAATTGCTGATAATTTAATAATGTTTTGGCTCTTGATTGAGTAGAGGAATCTCATTTGACTAGTTATTCACACACACACAGAGACAGTTTGTTTGCAGTTACGAAAATTGAAGTCCACGTCAACATAATTTTTTTTTCTTGATTAAAAGTAGTTTATTTGAAAGACACTCTCAATATATATATATATATATATATATTTATAGAATCTTCAAATTTATATTTTATATATCTTCATAGTTGGTACAACGTAGAAAACAACGGGTGATTTAAATAAGTCTATTAATTGCGTCAGGTTTTTTTTTTTTAATTATTAATAGGGTGTTTGAAAGGGTGGTGCGAACTAGTGGTGAGAACCACTTTTACTGTAATATGTGAGAGTTTTATACTGTAGCATATTTTTTTATTGTTACTGTAGCATATGAGAGCTTTACACTGTTTATAACTGAGATTGTGGTGGGAACTCACCACTGCCAAACACCCCTAAAATGCCTATGTTCTTCCATGCATGTAATATAATATCCGTCAAAATGTGTTAATTAAGCCACAAGTTCATAGTATTATTTTCTAGTTGAGTTGATATAATCACTAGTGACGTTATATTTTCATACCATATTGGCAATACAGAGTTTTGTTACTCAAATTTTAATTTAATCTTTCTTTCTTTATAATTATTTTTAACAAAATCAATTTTTTAAATAGAGGAGCATACATCAACATATGATGAGTCTTATCCGATTCAAAAGCAATAAAAAAAGGAAGCAATTAGCTTAATGATGATTTTTTTTGGGGGTGAGTTTAATGATGAATTTTAATCCACTTAAAATCCCACAACTTTATATTAAAAAAAAAGAAGATCACATTCATAGGGAGAGAAAAAAAAAACATTAATTTCAGCTAAAAAAGAGTAGCAAAATAGTTATTAGGAGGTGGAGCCCAGTGATCAAGGCTTTGTTGGAGTGTTGACGTTGGACAAGCGAGAAGATCTGGCCGTACAAAAGTTGGAAGAAACACCCAATACACATCACCACGCATCAGCACCAGAAAACCTGCCACGTCGCATGTGATCAAACAATAAAAACCAAAAATAAAAATAATAATAAAGAGCAAATTACATGTTGGCTTACACTGGTTTATTCATATCATATTTATAAAAATTATCTCACACTAAACACTACTACTTATATCATTAGGGTATTTGATATTTTCGATTTCAATCAGAATTCATATGAAAAAATAAGTTATAATGTAAATTCTCATATGCCACAGTGTCTTTAATCAAAGTTAAAAAAATCATGCTCACAAATACCATATAATGTTTAAATTATGTCATATTTAAATATATATGATATTTATAAAAGATAATATTTATGAAAATTTTCCCAACTTAAAAGTTCGAATGCTAGTCTATCAAAACTTGAAAAGTTCGTGAAGCAAAAGTATTAAGAACCCTAAAGCTACAACTTAATTGAAGCGAAATCATCCCTTATTGGACTGATCAAACAACAAAAAAGAAATTTTTTTTTTTTAAAAAGAAAGCTAATTGTAACGTCCTGAAATTTATTTAATATTAATATAATGTAAATGATGAATTAGTGTGCCATAATTAAAGTTTTAACTTTAATTAGATTATTTGGTTGGATTTTTAGTTTTTGGTTGTTTTATTAAATTGATGTGTTCAAAAGATTTCTTATTGATTTAAAATGATGTATTGAGTTTTAAAACACAACAATTTATAAAATGTTAAAAATACTCCGTTTTACAAAACCGTGGGCGGCACATGGTTTTCGCACAGTAAAACCGCCCACCGATTTTCTCTATTTATTTCTCTTTCTTCCCTCTCTCTCCTCACTTCCACGCCAATCTCTCTCTCTCTTCCTCTTGATATCTCTCGGCAGCCTCTCTCTCTCAATCTCTTTCAAAAATTTTGATTTCCATTCGAATCCAAGCTTCGGAACAGCAAGGAGGAAGCTCGGGGACGTGATTCGGCAACCGAGAACGCGGATTGAAGCTTCGATTCGAGGTTAGATTCGAAATTTCTAAACTTTTTTTTTCAAAATTTTCGATTTTGTGTGTTTTTGAAATCTAAGTTTGTTTAAGCTTAGAAAACCGTGGATTTGTGTTAAATGAGCTTAGAACAACTAGAATCTAAACCTAGATTGAAGAAAAACGGATTGGATTCAAGATTTTCATTTTTCTCCTCTTTTTCTCATTTTCGGATTTTTGAGGATTTTGAGTTTAAATGTTGTTTAAATGATTCCAAACATGTTTTAGAATGTTTTTCTATCAACTATAGTTATTTTTCATGCCTGGGAATTGAGAAAAACAGGTTGGAATTCAGATTTGGATTTTGGGGATCGAGAAACCCGTGGCTGGGATTTCTGGATTTTCCCAGTTCGGCAGGCCGAAGTTTATGTTCGGTAGGCCGAAGTGATGATCGGCAGGCCGGTGTTCTTCCGATCGGCAGGCCGAATCTGGGGACATGTTCGGCAGGCCGAACTTTGCTTCCGGCAGGCCGAACTGTACAGTTCGGCAGGCCGAAGCAGGGCGTCCGGCAGGCCGACCGAGGCATGGAAAATTTTGTGATTTTTACCCGATTTCACTGTTTTGAACCCTGATTTAAATCCCAACCTTATAGGATGATTTTAATGATACAAATGGCACACTAGGACATCATGAAATGATTTAGTAACATAGAATGTCTCGAACTAGATATTGATCGACTTAGTTTGTATCTAGGATTGTTCGTGGTTCCGTGGAGCTAACGTATAGCGGATCGGGATTACGGTGTGGGGTACCGGCACGAGTACTGAGGTAGGACTTCTATCCTATTTCTTTGGTAGCCTGGTTTTGAAATGATTTGGCTTTGAAAATGATTATCAAAATGTTTTCAACGGTTGTTTGAAAATGATTTTATCGGTTATATTTTAATATACCGTGATTATGAAATGAATTTCATAATGAACGTAATTGACAACACTCGGTAAATGGGTTTTGAATGATAATGATAATAAACACATGGGCATGATGCCATATCAGAGATCGGGTCGTGATCGACCTTGGGGGCAGGTCCCGAAACCCAGCTGGGCCACTACGGTGGTGATATCATGGTTTGCCTAGGTAAAAGTAAATTGGTGTTTTGATTTGACGAGTAGACTGTTCTGTGTCAGAACGGTTCTACTCAATTTATTTATTTATTTATTCAAGTTTCTTTCTGTATAACTCCTGATAATGTTATGTTTCTTTGTATTAAATTATTTTATAAAACCTAGTCCTACTGAGCCTTTCGCTCACGTTTTATTGTTTTAAATTTCCCCCCCTTCTAGGTGGTTTCCCATTTAGGTTTGGAGAAGATTCTTCGGACCGAACTCAGGAGCAATAGGAGAATTTATTTATATTCTGTATTTATTAATCAAGGCATGTAAGACTTAACTTTATTTGTACTTGGACTGTAATTGTATTTGTGATATTGTCAGATCCATGTGTGTGCACAAGTTGTGGGTTGTGGAACCCATATTCGCGGTTTTTATTCAATTGTTGTTATTTGTTTAATGATTTTAAATTCTTTATCAAATGTGGTGGAAAAATCTCTTTATTTCTTGCTTAATTTGATTCTCAAACTCTCGGTTTTTAATTAAATTCTCTTTTAATTAATCTAAACATTCCGCCACGTCACCTCCCGTACTTCGGGGCGTGACAGAATGGTATCAGAGCTCAAGGTTATGAACCTTGGGAATTGTGCACACATAGGTTTGACAATGAAATACATCTGACAGTCCAAATTTTGTTTTCAAAAGTGAGAGAATGGCACCTAGACGTCGTTCGACAGTTGACGCCGAGTTCGGAAATGATGAGGGCCTGATGAGGTCTATGATTGCGGCTTTCCGGCAGATGGCAGCCAGGACTAGACCGGAAGACTCCAGTGTTGGTAGTCGGCATGCCTTCTTTAAGGAATTTCGGCGGGCGTCTATTCTGACTTTTGATGGCAATGGGGATCCGCAGTTAGCAGAGTATTGGTTGGATTCGATCTTGAAGCATCTTGATACCCTTGGTGTGCCTGAGGAGTATCGTGTGGAGTTTGCGGCGTATAAGCTCGAGGGTGGCGCTAACACCTGGTGGAAACAAACTAAGCGTCTGGAGCGCGGTGGCGATATCGGTTGGGACAAGTTCGAGGATCTGTTCTATGATCGGTATTTTTCGCAGGGATATAGAGATCAGAAGGCAGCTGAGTTTTATAGATTGCAACAGGGTGATATGTCAGTTCGGGAGTATGAGGCAAAGTTTAGCGAGTTGGCTAGGTTTGCTCCATCAGCTGTGGCATCGGAGCGCGAGAAATGCATCAAGTTCCAGGAAGGACTCAAGGCTCCTATTCGGCGGCAGTTGGTTGCTCTACGGCTTAGGAGTTTCGGAGAGCTTGTGTCGTCGGCGATCTCCGTGGAGAATGATTACGTGCAGTATTGTGAGGACCGAGCCAAGGCTTCAGGAGGACCGCAGAGGAGTGGCAGGAAGAGCATCAGTAGTCGTCCAGCTCCGGGGAAAGGCAAGCAAGGCGATGCGACCAGTGGCAGCAGCAGTTCGTCTGGCAGCGGGCGTAGCAATCCCTACAGCTTTCATTGTCATTTCTGTCAGCAGCCCGGACACATCAAGAGGAATTGCCCGATCAGGAGTGCTCGTCTTGGATCGCAGACCGGGGAGGATGCCAGTCGTCAGTCTCAGCCTCAGCCTCAGACCCTACCTCCGCCTCCGCAGTACCCGCAGTTGCAGTATCCGCAGTTTTCTCCTCAGCAATTCTCATATCCGGCACGGGGACAACAGTCGCAGTATTTTCAGCGCAGTGTTCCTCAGTATAGAGCTCCGAGTACAGGTAGTGTGCAGTCGTCTCCATCTCAGCAGTATCGGCCGAGTAATGCAGGACCCAGCAATGTCGGTAGAGGAAAAGGGAAGGCGCCAGTGCAGGTTCATGCAATGGCATCTGGAGGGTCAGATTCTCAGATTGGTAACGCAGTTGTCGATGGTATGGTTTTGATTTCTAGATCTCTAGCTCGCGTTTTATTTGATACTGGTGCCTCTCATTCTCTCATTTCGAGTTCCTTTGTACATGCCTTGGGATTAGAAGTAGAAGAGTTTAATGAACCCCTAGTTATAACTTCTCCTTTGGGGCGGGTGTGTGTAAATTGTGTGTGTAAATCATGTAAAATAAAGATTGGGGATGAGATTTTGAAAAGTGATTTGATTATACTCCCCATGAGTTCCTATGATGTGATTTTAGGGATGGACTGGTTGTCCAAGTATAGTGCAGTTGTGGATTGCCAACTTAGAAAAGTGACCCTAGTGTCTGATAGTGGGACGGTAATCACTTACCAGGGTGGTGGTGATTGGCTAATGAGTGAGCGTCTCATGAAGTCATGTCTAGGAGGGCGAAGGACTCTAGATTGTTTTGCTTTTCTTGCCAATCTAGATTGCGAGCCCTATGTTTCGAGTAGTAGTGTAGCGATTCCGGTGGTTGGTGAGTTCGAGGATGTCTTCCCCGACGAGTTATCAGGGTTACCACCGCATCGGGAGATTGAGTTTGGTATCGAGTTGTTTCCAGGGACATCACCGATTTCTATGGCACCTTATCGGATGGCGCCGGCAGAAATGAAGGAATTGAGGAAGCAACTTCAGGAGCTTGCTGATAAAGGATATATTCGAAATAGCACATCTCCGTGGGGAGCACCAGTTTTGTTCGCTAAGAAGCACGATGGGACTCTCAGGTTATGTGTGGATTATCGACAGCTGAATCGTGTTACGGTGAAGAACAAGTATCCCTTGCCTAGGATTGATGAGCTATTTGACCAGTTGGGAGGTTCGCGATACTTCTCGAAGATTGATTTGCGGTCAGGTTATCATCAGCTCAGGATCAAGGAAGAGGATATTCCCAAGACAGCTTTTAGGACTCGGTATGGGCACTTCGAGTTTCTAGTTATGTCTTTCGGTTTGACGAATGCTCCAGCAGCTTTTATGGATTTGATGAACAGGATTTTTAGGCCGTATCTGGATCAGTTTGTGATCGTGTTCATCGATGATATTCTTGTGTATTCTAAGACATGGGAGGAGCATGAGCAGCATCTTCGGGTCGTGCTTCAGATTCTGCGGGAGCACCAGTTGTATGCTAAGAGGGAAAAATGTGAGTTCTGGTTGACTGAGGTCAAATTTCTGGGTCATGTCATTTCGGAGCATGGTATTTCAGTGGATCCGTCCAAGATTGAAGCTATATTGGAGTGGGAACGACCAAGGAATGTAGCGGAGATTCGCAGCTTCTTAGGTCTTGCTGGATATTACAGGAAATTTGTAAAGGACTTTTCGAAGATTGCAGCTCCGTTGACGAGGTTGATCAGGAAAAACGTCAGGTTTGAGTGGGATGAAGATTGTGAGTCTGCTTTTCAAGAATTGAAGAACCGGTTGACTTCAGCTCCAGTATTAGTTATTCCTAGTAGTGACGAGCCGTATGAGGTTTATGCGGATGCTTCAGGGCGCGGACTTGGATGCGTGTTGATGCAGCATGGACGTGTGGTTGCGTACGGATCGAGACAGCTACGACCTCACGAGCGAAATTATCCTACTCACGATTTAGAGCTTGCAGCGGTGATCTACGCGCTGAAGATTTGGAGATGTTACTTGTATGGGGCATCGTTTCAGGTCTTCTCCGATCACAAGAGTTTGAGGCATTTGTTCACTCAGAGGGATCTCAACTTGAGGCAGCGCAGATGGGTGGAGTACATGGAGGATTATGATTTCGCGTTGCAGTATCATCCCGGGAAAGCTAATGTGGTAGCGGACGCGCTTAGCAGAAAGTCTTCAGGGATTCTCGCTTGTTTGATTTTTGAGGACTGGAGCAGGGATGCGACAGTGAGTGAGTATCGGCTACAGTATCATGACGACGGTGATCGAGTTTTGTTGTATCATGTGGAAGCGACTCCAGCTCTTGTTCGGATGGTGAAGCAAGGTCAGTGGCAGGATCGACATTTGCAGGGAATTTGGTCGCGGATTCAGAACGGGGAGCAGTTTGAAGAATGGAGCGTGCATGCAGATGGATCGTTGTACTTCCGGGAGCGTCTTGCAGTTCCAGTTATCGCCAAGGTGACGAAAGCCGTTCTAGACGAAGCTCATAGGTCTCAGTTTGCTATTCATCCGGGAAGCACCAAGATGTATCGTGATTTGAAGAGGCACTATTGGTGGAGAGGCATGAAGAAAGATGTTCGCGAGTACGTGGCCAAGTGTTCGACGTGTCTTCAGGTGAAAGCCGAGCATCAGAAGCCTGCAGGTCAGCTTCAGCCGCTTCCTATTCCAGGGTGAAAATGGGAGCATGTGACGATGGATTTCCTCACAGGTTTGCCGAGGACGGAGCAGCGGCATGATGCAGTTTGGGTTGTAGTCGACAGGTTGACGAAATCGGCGCATTTCATTCCGTTTAGGTCGACATGTTCCAGGAAGATTCTCGGGGAGTTGTATATGCAGAACATTGTGAGGTTGCATGGAGTTCCTTTGTCCATCACCTCTGATCGAGATACCAGGTTTAATGCTAAGTACTGGAGGAGTTTTCAGGAGGCTTTAGGTACGGATTTGAACTTCAGTACGGCGTTTCATCCTCAGACTGATGGGCAGTCTGAGCGGGTTATTCAGGTTCTCGAGGATATGTTGCGTGCTTGTGCGTTGGACTTCGGCGGGAATTGGAAGCAATATTTGCATTTGGCGGAGTTCGCGTACAACAACAGTTATCAGGCGAGTATCGGTATGGCACCATTTGAGGCATTGTATGGGCGACCGTGTCGGTCACCTGTGTGTTGGGCCGAGCCGGAAGATAGAGTTATTCTTGGGCCGGATGAGATTCGTGACAGCAACGAGAAAGTCGCGGTGATTCGGGATCGATTGAGAGCAGCTCAGAGTCGGCAGAAGAGCTACGCGGATAGGAGACGTAGACCTTTAGAATTCGCGGTTGGAGATTTTGTTCTCTTGAGGGTGTCACCTCGTAAGGGAACTATGCGGTTCGGAGTGAGTGGGAAGCTCGCGCCGAGGTATATTGGGCCGTTCGAGATCACTCAGCGTGTTGGTGTGGTCGCTTATCGGCTTGATCTTCCGCCCGAACTTTCTCATGTGCACGATGTGTTTCATGTGTCTATGCTTAGGAAGTGTCCACCTGAGCAGGGTAAGATAGTATCGTTTCGCGATGTGCAGGTTCAGGAGGATACGACGTACGAAGAAGTGCCGATTCAGATCATCGACCGGAAAGTGATTAGCTTGCGTCGTCGTGAGATACCGTTGGTAAAGGTCGTGTGGCAGCATCACGGTGTTGATGAAGCCACTTGGGAATTAGAGTCGGGTATGCGGGAGTCATATCCGCATTTGTTTTGTTTTTGAGATGAGTTGTAAATTTCGAGGACGAAATTTCTTTTAGGGGTGGAGAGCTGTAACGTCCTGAAATTTATTTAATATTAATATAATGTAAATGATGAATTAGTGTGCCATAATTAAAGTTTTAACTTTAATTAGATTATTTGGTTGGATTTTTAGTTTTTGGTTGTTTTGTTAAATTGATGTGTTCAAAAGATTTCTTATTGATTTAAAATGATGTATTGAGTTTTAAAACACAACAATTTATAAAATGTTAAAAATACTCCGTTTTACAAAACCGTGGGCGGCACATGGTTTTCGCACAGTAAAACCGCCCACCGATTTTCTCTATTTATTTCTCTTTCTTCCCTCTCTCTCCTCACTTCCACGCCAATCTCTCTCTCTCTTCCTCTTGATATCTCTCGGCAGCCTCTCTCTCTCAATCTCTTTCAAAAATTTTGATTTCCATTCGAATCCAAGCTTCGGAACAGCAAGGAGGAAGCTCGGGGACGTGATTCGGCAACCGAGAACGCGGATTGAAGCTTCGATTCGAGGTTAGATTCGAAATTTCTAAACTTTTTTTTTCAAAATTTTCGATTTTGTGTGTTTTTGAAATCTAAGTTTGTTTAAGCTTAGAAAACCGTGGATTTGTGTTAAATGAGCTTAGAACAACTAGAATCTAAACCTAGATTGAAGAAAAACGGATTGGATTCAAGATTTTCATTTTTCTCCTCTTTTTCTCATTTTCGGATTTTTGAGGATTTTGAGTTTAAATGTTGTTTAAATGATTCCAAACATGTTTTAGAATGTTTTTCTATCAACTATAGTTATTTTTCATGCCTGGGAATTGAGAAAAACAGGTTGGAATTCAGATTTGGATTTTGGGGATCGAGAAACCCGTGGCTGGGATTTCTGGATTTTCCCAGTTCGGCAGGCCGAAGTTCATGTTCGGTAGGCCGAAGTGATGATCGGCAGGCCGGTGTTCTTCCGATCGGCAGGCCGAATCTGGGGACATGTTCGGCAGGCCGAACTTTGCTTCCGGCAGGCCGAACTGTACAGTTCGGCAGGCCGAAGCAGGGCGTCCGGCAGGCCGACCGAGGCATGGAAAATTTTGTGATTTTTACCCGATTTCACTGTTTTGAACCCTGATTTAAATCCCAACCTTATAGGATGATTTTAATGATACAAATGGCACACTAGGACATCATGAAATGATTTAGTAACATAGAATGTCTCGAACTAGATATTGATCGACTTAGTTTGTATCTAGGATTGTTCGTGGTTCCGTGGAGCTAACGTATAGCGGATCGGGATTACGGTGTGGGGTACCGGCACGAGTACTGAGGTAGGACTTCTATCCTATTTCTTTGGTAGCCTGGTTTTGAAATGATTTGGCTTTGAAAATGATTATCAAAATGTTTTCAACGGTTGTTTGAAAATGATTTTATCGGTTATATTTTAATATACCGTGATTATGAAATGAATTTCATAATGAACGTAATTGACAACACTCGGTAAATGGGTTTTGAATGATAATGATAATAAACACATGGGCATGATGCCATATCAGAGATCGGGTCGTGATCGACCTTGGGGGCAGGTCCCGAAACCCAGCTGGGCCACTACGGTGGTGATATCATGGTTTGCCTAGGTAAAAGTAAATTGGTGTTTTGATTTGACGAGTAGACTGTTCTGTGTCAGAACGGTTCTACTCAATTTATTTATTTATTTATTCAAGTTTCTTTCTGTATAACTCCTGATAATGTTATGTTTCTTTGTATTAAATTATTTTATAAAACCTAGTCCTACTGAGCCTTTCGCTCACGTTTTATTGTTTTAAATTTCCCCCCCTTCTAGGTGGTTTCCCATTTAGGTTTGGAGAAGATTCTTCGGACCGAACTCAGGAGCAATAGGAGAATTTATTTATATTCTGTATTTATTAATCAAGGCATGTAAGACTTAACTTTATTTGTACTTGGACTGTAATTGTATTTGTGATATTGTCAGATCCATGTGTGTGCACAAGTTGTGGGTTGTGGAACCCATATTCGCGGTTTTTATTCAATTGTTGTTATTTGTTTAATGATTTTAAATTCTTTATCAAATGTGGTGGAAAAATCTCTTTATTTCTTGCTTAATTTGATTCTCAAACTCTCGGTTTTTAATTAAATTCTCTTTTAATTAATCTAAACATTCCGCCACGTCACCTCCCGTACTTCGGGGCGTGACACTAATACTATTGGGACCCTCCTTCCTCGTCACAACCATGTTATTGTCGTTTTTCTAACAACTTGTTTGTTTCCTGAGGAAAATTTTCTAGTGAAACTCTTTCCCACTTTCTTAAAAACGCCTTCTGACTTTTGAAGTAATTATATTAAAGGACCAAAATTCCATACAATTAGTTAGAGGGATGTTGTAAATAAAAACCAAAGACAAATTATGTGGGGAAGCCTTCACATGGCAATAGAGGGTTGCGGGAAAAAAACAAAAAAAAAAAAAAACAAAAAAGGAACTGAAAATTAACCATCACGTGATTGTAGAGGAACCAAATTTTGATTTGTGGCAGTAGTTTGACACTTAGAAGTTAGAATATCGAATTGAAAAAACAAAAAAAAAAAAAAAAAAACTTTTTAATCTTTGTCCTTGTTATTTAATTAAGTAGTGGACCTATATATTTGTTTTCTCCTCATGTTACCCTCCAAATTGACAAATTCCAGCCATGAATTGAGAGAGCATCTTTGGCCATATTTGAGGAAATAATAGCATAACAACACAATCTTTCAAGATCCAACCTCCTAGAGAAAGAAAAGATTGTGTTGTGACAAACATAATGTAAATAGCAAATAATCATCACAAGATCTCAATAATGTTTACCACCTAATCCGTAGAGTGATGATCACTTTTCGTTCGTGAAAAAAAATGGTGGTTAAAACTTAGGACTCTTTGGAATTATTTGGGTGGTATAGGATCCATTTTCCCTATAAAAATCCTTTGGCCTATTCTATTTTTCTATGTAGCATTCCCAACTATTGTCTGGAAGGATAGTAGGAACTGTTGGTTAGAACCACTTTTATTATAGCATGTGAGAGCTTTACACTGTAGCAATTTTTTTATTGTTACTGTAACATGTGAGAGCTTTACACTATTTATAACTGAGTTTGTGGTAGGAACCACAACTCACCCAAATAGCCACTTCATTGCATAGGTCCATTCGAGTGGCCAAAGGATTTTTTTCTCTCTTTTAGAACTTTCTTCAATGAAAATCTCTACTAATAGTGTACGTTTTGATAACGTTGCATTTGTTTAAAATTACTTTTTTTTTTCAGTCTAACTATTGAAAGATAAATGTCTCCAAGTGCATTTTTTTTTTCTATTGACAAGGGAGAAATTGACTTTTTTTATCTTTTTTTTTTTTTTTTTAATTTTTGTCCCCTTATGTCAAGGCAGATTCTCTGTAGCTTTTTCTAACTGGGTAGAGCACTGAAAAAGATGGCTTTTTTGCTTAGATTGACATAAGAAGGACTATCTTAATTATATAAAGGAAAAAAAATTAATTAATTAATGAGAGTTTTCAAATTGCAAGACTTTCAACGCAACGGTTAGGATTATCCCCAAGATTCGACCAATAAAAGTCTTACAAATTCCTACTAGGATCTTATCTTAAAAGCGATAGAGGCACCCCAAGCTAGGTTTGGAAAAAGCTAAATGCCTTTTTTTTTTTGGATAATCAAAGTTAAATGCTTTTGATTTGCTTGATTCATATTAATAAGCTTGGATTTGGAAGCTACTATTGTTAGTTGGCTTCAATTTTCTGATGGATTAATATTAGGGCGAATTTAATTAGCTCCACTAGTCATGTTCATAAATTTATAAGATTCATTTTATGTTGCAATTCATATTACGTACATTTTTTCACAAAGAATATCAAAAATTTAGCATTGATTTGTATGCATTTTATTTTAGTCATTGAAACATTAAAATAAGAGATTTTAGCCTTTTTTTGGCAATCATGATTCTAATCATATTGTTATAATTTATTTTTTCATAAAATTTAAACCAAAAAATGATTTTAACTAAAAAAAGACGGTTCTAATTGCTTTCACGTAACAGTTATCATTTGTGAGCTGATAAAATTTGCAAACTTGAGGTTGAGGGTTGTTGAAATCCATGGCCATAACCCTTAACATCCCATTAGACTCTAGACCTAATAAAATTTGAACAGATAATATTGTTTTTTTTTTTTTTTACTACAGCCGTACTCAACACCTTTAACTTTATAATGGTTGATTACTTGTATTATTAAATTAATTAATGAGATGAGGGTGGGCATTGGAAAAGGACGTATGGGTTAATGTGAAAGGGATGAGAGTTGCCCACAGAATTTAACTATAGAGATTCGAAAGCAACCTTTAGTACACACGGATAGAGATAGGGAAGCTTGGCAGTGAGCTATGATAGGCAAGTCCGTTGGGTTTTGGACTCTTTAGCCTGCTCATATCATCACACTGCACTTGCGTGGATGCCACAGCTTCGGTAGCGCATTGTGAATAATATTGTCACACTCTTTTTTCCCTAAGAATATAATGCTTCAATCTTTAGAGTTTGTTTGACAAACACGTTAGAAATAATAAGTTTAGTTTGCTACAGTATAAAGTTCTCACATGCTACAGTGAAATGCAAAAATTTGCTATAGTGTAAAGCACACTTTTGTTATAGTGTTTAAGTACCAACTTCAAGTTCTAATGTGTTTTTCAAATAAACTCTTGAATTTAGAGACCGTTTGCGAATATAGGGGCTATTTGGGAGGACTTTTTAAGATGTTTTTGACTTTTTGAGTCAAAAAACTGCTTTTAAAAGTGTTTAGATAATCCGTCAGAAGTGCTTTTGTTCTCTAAAAGTACTTCCTGTCAAAGTTACAAAATATTACTTCTCAAAAAATTACTTCTGAAAAAGACTTTAAAATTTATACCGAAATGTTAATAATACATTTTAAGTTTAAATATAACATTTTTATAACTTAAAAAAGTTAAAACGATTTTGACCTATAAAAGCTTTTAAAAAATAGTTTTAAACACTCGTTGAAAAGTTACAACTTTTATTTATCTTATTCTACTGATTAAAAGCATAAATAAAAGCTGTGCCAAACAAACTTATAAGTTCCAAGAAATAAATTTTATTACAGTGTATTTTCTTATAAAATTTTAGTAGTTATATTGTTCTAGGTTTAAACCTTTTTATTTGAACCTGTGTTCTCAAAGTTCAAAAAGCTTTGCTCATAAAGAAGTACAAAATTCTCATTTGCCCTTATATCCTCCGTACACAGCAGTCACTAACTTGTCATTTGCCCTTGTATCCTCCGTACACACTTGTCACTAAGGGATATTGCAAATAACGTTTATCATATTCTTTGTTCTTTTTTTTTTTTAATTTTATATTGAGAAGCAAGAGACGGTGCAAAAAATTAGGATATTGGGTTGTTCAATAAATAAGAGAATTGGGGGGTGGGGGTGAGATGATTGGTCCCTAAGGTCGATCATAATTTCTTTGGGCTTATTGCTAATTTTAACATATATGTGATAATTTAAATAAATCAATTATTTGCTTATTATTTATCCTTTTTTTTAATATTATTGTTTTTTCTTTTCAGTCTCCTTTACAAATTTGTAGTAAAGGATGTATCAGTTCTTTCCATCTAGCCACTACAAATAACTAAAGACCAACTTTCTAAATTTTTTTTAAATGACTAAAGACTAAGTTATTAAAATGAAACTTAAAACACCTAAAAGAACCATTTATATATGCTCTTGCTTTGCTCACCTTAATTTCACCACCTATTTTTAAATCTGTATTAACTCTACTAAACATGAAGTAAGTGTTAGACCCATCTTCGAGGATAACTTTGTGATTGGGGTGTTAAAAAAAATCCTACCAGTAATATGACTCGTATCACATTAGAATTCTATAATGTTAAAAAAAAAAAAAACTTGCAATTTAACTGAATCTGAGAAAATATTCATAATTATTCTCCAAGTGGAGTAAAAAAGTTCTCCTCAATTTAATGGGCACTATTTATTCTTTAGTTTGCACGCTTAGCTGATGCATTGAACAAAATTTAGGTAGGAATCCTTTGAAGTTTGGTGGCATTGTCTCCATTATATTTCTAACTTTTTTCCTTTCATAACTTGGGATAAGACTCAAACCTTAAAAAATAGACTTCTTTCTCCTCGTTCCTACTCTTCTTCTTCTGCTTCTTCTTTTTTCTTTTCCTTTTGTTTTTTTTTTTCCATGCATGCCTTAATTTTCAACTTCCAATGTCAAACTAATAACGCCCTACGGCTGACAATTTGTGTTTGTGTTTTGTATTCAGGCCAACATGTTATGACAAGACACAATTACTATGAACACATAAGCACAAAACGTGTAACATGAAATGACACAAGAAAATATTTATGAGATATTTATCTTTATACACTTTCTATTTAAGGTTAGTTCAAAAATTATTTTTTTGGTTTTAAACTCATCGAATGAATATTTTTATATTAGATTTAAATACATAAATTTTTATACTTTACCTCAATCAATAGTTAATCTTGATATTTAAAATGACTAAATTTTCATTAATACAAGAGAAAAAAATAAAATTTTGAAAAATAATAAACAAAAAAATAAAAACACACAAAACACCCAATTTTGAGGGTATGTTATGCATTTCTGAAGTAAAAGACCTAAATATAAAAGCTTAAAAGTTTTTAAAGCTCTTTTATTTTTCAATTTGAGGGTATTTGGGTAAATTTAAGTCAAAATTGATGATTAATTGAAAAAAATGTATAAAATTGTGTATTAAATTTAATCTGAAAGTATACATTTGATAAGAAAAAAAACTAAACATATAATTAAATCTAAAATACATGTATAAAAATGTAAATAGTCCAAAGTTTATTAAACAAGTCCTGATGGTTGACTTGGGAAAAAATTAAAAAAATGTTTCTGACCCAACTAACATAATTGATTTTTTTTAATATTTAAAACTGACTTTAGACTTCTAAGTAGTAGTAGTATTAGTAGTAATAATAATGATGATGATGATAGCTAAATCAAGCATATGATAGCAAAAACATAATTTCTTCAAATCTCTATAATAGTTGTCAAAATTTTCATAATAATTAAGATTTAGTTTAATCTAGTGTTTTTTTTTTGACATAGGCCATAAAAATGGACGGCTTAGTATCATGTAATATGAACATATGTTAATGATCTATATAACTAAACGGGTTAAGCAGGTTATCATTAAACTAGCTTATTTATTTTTATGTCATTCATATCAACTCGTTTAGAACTCAAATATTAAATGTACAGTCTAAATTAGTTTGTTTTGTGTTGTTTTTTAGCATGTCGTCATGCCATGCTTGCAATTGTCGGAACTAAAGACAGCTAATGATCCTTTTTTATTTAAAAGAAAGCAAGTATGGGCAATAAAAATAAATAAATCAAAAGGGCAGACTAGAATTCAAAAGCTCAGACATGTTATCCATGTTGTAAAAGAATTATAAGGTAGGAGCATTATTATGTACACATGTTATAATTTATTAAATTAATCCAATAATTTTTGTACACATGTTATATTTTAGAAGCATTATGTGGTAAGGTAAAAACAATACAATCCACCATGTGTAGTCTTGAAGAGTCAGCTCATATCAAAATTACATATAACACAACAAAAAATACAGACAAATTCATTGAAACAAATGAAAATCTAATGGTTTAAAATTTTACCCTACAAAAATATTTTTTTCCTACTAAAGAATTCAACTTCTAATCTTCTATAATTTATAACCACCATCGGGAGTAGCAAAAAAAAAAAAAAAATCTTCCATGGAAACAAGGTATGAAATTTACATGACGGAACAAGCAAACCAAACAAAAAATATTCTACTACATGTCGTAGCAAAGAAATTAAAGAAGAAATGTTTATTCCATTTGAATCTACCAAACTAAATAAGGAAAGAAGAATGATAACTAGCAGAATTTTGTTGGCCTTGATGATCAACTTGTTAAATGTTGGACATATTCTAGAATAATTTATATATAAAAAGCCAGTTTTGTTAAGGCATAATTAGGAGAATATATATTAATTAGCATGTATATAGATGTATATATAGATATAAGAGTGCCCATCAAAGAAATATTGCAGGTAAGATTCGAGGTCTGATATTTCATGAAAGATCAACATCATGTTGTCCCTCAATCAAATGCAGATTTGGAGGCCTGAACGTTGAAATTTTCCTCGTCATTATTTTTGGACTGGTTTGGCCACTAAAACCATTCAATTAGCTGCAAAAAGATCTCGTGTCTATGGAATATAGACATCAAATCTCTTTCAAAAATGTCTAATTTTTCTCTTATATGTTTATGTTATATATATATATTAGTCACCGTCTTTCTAGCAGTAAAATTGTTCTTTCATAATTAAGTTTGAGGATTTTTTTTTTTTTTTTGATATTGAAGACTTAAAGATTTGAAGTATACATCACAACATTAGAAGACATTTGCATTTTTTTTTTCCTAACACGTTAGTAAATCTCAATAGCATACACACATTATATATACACATGGGGTAGCTGAAAATTTTCTACATGATCACTTCTGTGGATGGCATTGACTCATAAAACTAGAAAACCAACTTTATAGGCACGTCCATGTAACATTAATATATATTTATAGGTATATGTACTGTGTAATATCAATATATATATTTATAGGTATGTACATTCACATATATATACATGTACATGTAACATTAATATATATTTATAGGTATATGTACTGTGTAATATCAATATATATATTTATAGGTATGTACATTCACATATATATACATGTACATGTAACATTAATATATATTTATAGGTATATGTACTGTGTAATATCAACATATATTTACAGCAATGGGAGTATTGAATTTGAGGAGTTGGTATCTGCATTGAATAATAAAAATAATGGTTGAATGTTTGGAAAAAGAATAGTGAAGATGAAGAGTGTGTGTGTGTGTGTACAAGAGGAAGGGATAGTGATTCAGGGATAAGCAAGGGAGGAGAATTTTGTTTTGCGGAGAACAATAAGCAACAGCAACACTTATTGCCACAACTCCACCTGACATGCGGATGCCTTGTCAATTCATTGTTTCCACACCCAATTACACTTGAATATTAATGTTACATGCACCCTACACTACCCTCTTCCTCTCTTCTTATTATGGTTGCCAAGAGCCAAAGGGATTCCTTCCTCGACTCCAACAATAAATGATCAATTCATTCACAAGAGTGAAAGCGATAGCCTACTTTTTCAAGGGGAAAAAAAGAGAAAAATTTATAACATTTGATGAAAATATGTCATTAAAACTACATAGTTCTCAACTACTCGGATTATATTAGAACCATGCTAAATTAAGAAAAAGTATGATAATTTAACACAATTATAATCTTTAAGCTTTTGTGAAGATTTCTAGAGCGATGGTTCTCAAGAAAGAATAGTGGACTCTAGCTAGCGTGCAATAATGAGAAGAAAGAAGCTTGCATGATTATTTAAAGTATAAATTCATGAGACATTTTTATTCAATATTTTATTTAATGAACAAAATTAACAAAGAGAGAAAGAGAGAGAGAGAGAAAAATTAGTGATGAGGACCAGGTTGACTTGGAAATGTTTATCCCCGAAAATTCAAGGGGGGAGAAAAGGCAAAAAAGATGACCGTTTGGTGACATTCTGTAATCTGAAACCGTTGCATGGTCCATTAATCCGTTCAATGGATGGTGAGAAACATAAACTATGAAAATATTAAGGCATTTGGTATTATTTTTAAAATAGATAAAAATATTTTTATTTTAAAAAATATGAATTTTTTAAAAATTGTACAAGAGTGTTTTTAAAATTTATACTTCGAAAAACAAAAAACATGTAAAAACATTTCTAAAAATTTTGCAAACCAGACCAAAGGGGGCCATTATTATTATTATGTGGTTATGATTTATGAATTGGATGGAGAAACTGTCCAAAATCCAAATAGGCCAAAATTGGGAATTATGAGAAATGAAGGCGGGTGTGAATGTCTTTTTATGCTTAAGTAAGGATAACGGTGGTATCGCGCGCGAAATCAAACCAGGGTTTATTTAAGGCTGTGTTTGGACCTCATGATTCCTCTCCCACTGTTTTTTTTTTTTTTTTTAAATAGCTTATACTGTGTTTGAGAATTATAGTTCAAACATTGTAATATATGAAAAATATTTTTTTGTTTTATAAAATAGCATGTGACAACTTTATATTGTTTTTAAGCGAACCAATATTGCCAAACACTAAATTACCTTTCTTTCTTACTTGAATTTAATATATTGCCTGAAAAAATACCAAAATAATGATACATTACCCTTTATTATTTGATTATATTAGGCTCATTAAAACAAAACAAAAAAAATGAAAATTTTGCAAAATTTGATGAATTCGTCATGTAAAATTGTGCAATACTAAAATTTTTTTTAATAACATACCCAAAATTTTCAATCTTACTGGCGCTTATAACCATAAGAGAGAGAAAGATAAAAGGAAAAGAGAGATAATATTTAGAGAAAAATTAAAGAGGAATAGGAACATGAGTACTTTTTTCCTATTATATTTGGTATGAATTTTTTATGCTTATAGGGTGTTTGGAAGGGTGGTAAAAATCGTTGGTTAGAACCACTTTTACAGTAACATATGAGAGCTTTACACTATAGTAATTTTTTTTATTGTTATTATAACATATGAAAGCTTTACATTGTTTATAACTGAATTTATGATGAGAGCCATCCCACTGTTCAACCAAATAACCGGTCACTATTTTATATATATATATATTGGGAGACCTTTTTGCCATTAACGTCATTTAAAATTAAGATTTTAGCAATTTATTATAGGTATTTGCGAACACTATCGGAATCGTAATTTTACGATATTACTTAGGGTGCGTTTATTTCATGGTTTAAATCATAGTTCGAATCATTTTGCTATAGTATTTTTTTCTCACAAAAATTTAAATCTTCATTCAAATACTCTATTTAAATACTCGAACCAAATGGGCTTTTAATTTTTTTAGCAGTGTTTTACGTCCTATAAAAAAGCATCAAATTGCTTAAATGCAATATACTCTTTGGAAAAAGTTCAAAATGTAAGAAGATGGACTATACGGGTCCGTTTGTTTCGATACTTGAATCACGGTTTGAATCAAACAAGTCCCACATTTATTATTTTTTTCTTCCCTCCTCTCATCTCACATCTCATACTATAAATAAAGAGGGAGAGAAAAAAAGAAATCTTGTACAGAGAGCCTGAGCCTCTCTCTTCTCCTCTCACTCTCTCTCTCATCTTCTCTCGCAAGAAGACACACACTTGCTTTCTCTCTATAAATACCCCTTCTCTCTTGTCTCTGTACCTTCTCTCTCTCTCCATCTCTGTTTTGTCACTCTTCTTGAGTACACTTTCCTCTTCCCTCCCTCTCTAATAACAACACAACACCTTCTCTGTACTAGTTGCCTCACTCCCTGGTACTCCCTGGTGGTGCGAGAAAGGTGAACAACCAGAGAAGCAAACACAAGAGAAGAAAACAACTTACCACCCAAAATATAATAATAATAATAATAATAATAATAATAATAACAGAGAAGAAGTTCTTCTTTGTTCTTGTTTTTGTTCTTGTGGGTCTCAGTCATAAACACAATGTCGGCTTTCAAAGACGAAGATCCTCGCATCCATGGCATCAAAAATAAGATTCGCGTCGTCCCCAATTTCCCTAAGCCTGGTTTCTTTCTTTTTCTCTTATTCTCTTATTCTTTTTTCTTTTTTCTTTCTCTTTGTATTTCTTTTTTTTTTTTTTTTTTGGTTTGGAAGAACTTAAAGGAGCGAGCTTGTTGAAAACCCAAGTGTATTTGGCTTTGATTCTGAAATGGGTTTTTATTTTCTTTGGAGAAGCAACGGCCTTTGATGGCTAAAACCCAAAAGACCCAAAAAAAAAAAAAACTTTTTTTTCTTTATGCTCTTTTTTTTTTTCAATCTTTTTATGCTCTTTTTCTTGAGTTTCTTTTTCTTCATTTTTGTCTTTTTTTAAAGGGCCGTGCAATGTGCAGGTATTATGTTCCAAGACATCACAACTTTACTGCTCGACCCAAAAGCCTTCAAGGACACTATTGATTTATTCGTCGAGAGATACAAAGGCAAAAACATTTCCGTTGTTGCAGGTAACCAAAAAAAAAAACCAAGAAATGTGTTCCAAGATGGGCTTTTTATTTTTCATTCAGCTAGGGAAGGGAAGGAACAAACAAAAAAAAGAAGAAGAACGAAAGAAAAGAGCTTGAAGTTGAATATGTTGATCTAAAGCAATGGAAGTATTTTCTTTTTCAGAGGGATTACCTTGAAGGAAGGTGGTGGGGTCCATTGCTTACGAGAAAAGTAGGTCTGAATGATGCAAGAAAAAAAAAAAAAGAAGATAAATATTGCCCTTTGTATGCATATATATTTTTGGCATAAATTTCTGGTTGTCTTTTTGGAATGCTTTGGTGGGACATTATGGAATGGAAGTGACTGTGAGGTGGGAGTCATTTCTCGTTTGACTTGGCTTGTGGCGTGGTTTTTATTAGTGGGTTTCTGCCACTCATGGCCTCTCTTTTCCCCTCTCAACTTCTTATTATTCAGCGGCTCACACTTGCGCTCTCTCTCATGCTCGTAAGCATGTG
Source organism: Artocarpus heterophyllus (assembly GCA_025403435.1). Classification (NCBI taxonomy): domain Eukaryota; kingdom Viridiplantae; phylum Streptophyta; class Magnoliopsida; order Rosales; family Moraceae; genus Artocarpus; species Artocarpus heterophyllus. Next base: position 509,983 of record CM046344.1, read on the forward strand.
CTTGGATCCAATTTGCAAGCATGGTGGTTGGTGATGGATGCCCACCTTGTAAAAAAATGCGGGACCCCCGTTTGATGCTAGAGTTCCTATTCTCCCCCAATTGTTTTGTTTTGTTTTGTATTTTGGCTTGGCTTCATTAGAGTGAGGCTTTCCTTATTATGTATGTGCCATTGTGCCTGTGTTTATTCTGTTTTCTGTTAGATGTAATAACTTGTTGATTATTGAATTAAAATTGTACTGTGCTTTTGTTTTCTTTATGTTCTTTACCTGTTTTTGCGGATTTGTTTGACCCAACTCTTTGATTTAACTCCCCCTTTGCCAAAGAAAAAAGGAACCCATAAGAGAGGAAAAATACAAGGTATTTTGTTTTTGTTTTTTGTTTTTTTTTGTTTTTTTGTTTTGTTTTCATTCGTCTTTGCTTAACATGTGAACCTTTAGACTTTGATTCGTTTACATTGTGGGAGACGAGAAAAAAAAACCCAACCCATAATTTACTTCAGAAACCAGAGTCTCTAGTGGCCGTAAATCTCACTCTCATCACACTTTGGTTGACTTAATTATATAATAGGAGGCTTGTGCGTATACTTAGACAAAGAGCCCTTTTTGGAATAGCTTTTACTTGTGCTCTTAGCTAGTAGAAGAAGAGAAGTAAAAGCTATGATTCTTCGGTCAGTGTTTGGAAGCCGGAACCATATTTTTAAAGGGCCTTAACAGGATAAAAATGATATTTGAATTACTTAAATGGAAGTAAAATGTTAGAATAAAGTTCTTAAAATCTAATCGAAGATTTGGTACAGGTTTTAAAGTCTTCTTAGAGGGGTTTTCTTGAGAACACATTTTCTGATATTGGGTGGTAGTTCTTCACTTCTAGAGGCCGGCACGGCCAAGTTCTTTTAAAAGGTCATTCTAAAGACACTTCTAGGAAGCCATGCCAAACAAGCCCATGTACTGAGTTGAGAATCCCTCATTATTTCTATCGTTATTATTTTGGTCCTTGTTTCTTAATTATTTTATTTTCTATCAGAAATGATTTTGATTTAGAATCCTTGATGCTTTGACTTGAACACATTTCTGTCCCTTGGAAATGTCTCGTTGTGTGCTTATGTGGATGTACACAGTCCTGTTGTACATTATGAGAACTTTATAACTATTTTGTGATCTTCTCTTCTCTTGCAAAAACATATCATCACTTGGAGAAGATGAAATGCAAACCCTTCAACTTGAAGGATGAGGATAGAGTTTTCTTGCATGTTGTCACTTTAACTGATGATACCCCAGAAGTTAAATGCATGTGCTCTTGGTTTCTCATATTAGAACCCTTTGCTTGTGTTTGAAACCTTTGCCTTTTATTGTTGGAACGTTGTGTCATTTCCATACTTTTGTAAGGTTTGAAACCTTCTTTTGTCCCGGTTTATGGGTCACTATCGGAGGCATACTTTTCCATGTTCAGCGTTGAAAAATCTGTTAAAAGTACCTATCTTCCAAACTAATGATTCTCTTTCGTATTTTTAAGAATTTGTTTAGTGATAGTTCTCTATCCTGAAGGCCAGTCTGTCAATTCTATGAAGTGCAGTGCTTGAACTTTGAACATGATTGGACATTGGCATAATTCAAAAATCTTTCTATAGAAAGCGAAAATTGACAAATTCATTTATTATTTTCAATGTATTTTCACTACTAATTCCTCCATGTATGATGTTCTTAACCAAGTTGTTAAGTTATGCATTTAGTCGAGCTAAATGGGTGTTGAAATTACTAAATGATGTTCTGAGATAAGTAGTTTCCATTTTGTTTTTATTACAGGAATTGAAGCTCGAGGTTTTATATTTGGTCCTCCCATTGCGTTGGCAATAGGAGCAAAGTTTGTTCCCCTTAGGAAACCACAGAAGTTGCCTGGTAAACCACTATTCCTACATACTTATACTCTACATCTTGTTATATGGTGCTTAGGGTATTTGTGATGACCTGTTCTGCAGCAATAAGCTATCTATTTTCTTCTATTGCATGCAAAGTCTATTTGTACCAAGTTGTTAGTATACCAATTAGTCCCTCTCAAGCGCGGGTCAACTGTGTGCGCAATTTTTAGTTAGACATACCCAATATGTGAATACTTAATTACAAGCTCGAAACATACATAAGGCCCGCCACATGATGACAGTTTTGGAGAGTGAAATTGCATGGATTCAAATTTCAAACTGATGACCTCATGTTAGTTTACTAAATTTAAGCTATTAGGACGTTAGTTTTTAATTTCTATTGCAAGGTCTTGGCTTTCAAACAAAAGAGGGTTTGTTTCATGCACATGCTTTTGCTATTCACCTTCTCTTCAAATATCGAAATATCGTGAACAATGGCTAAGTCTAGATTGTCATTGTCAATCTATTTGCTGCTTCCAGGTGAAGTAATCTTCGAAGAGTATACTTTGGAATATGGAAAGGACCGTCTCGAGATGCATGTTGGAGCAGTTGAGCCCGGTGAACATGCTTTAGTGGTTGATGACTTAATTGCTACCGGAGGCACACTCTGTGCTGCAATGAATTTATTGGGTAATTTTACCAAACAATTTGTTTACCAAATGTTGAACAAATCATTACGTTCTTTTATGGCATTCTTCTTCCTGTCTTTAACAGTATGAGCTTGTTTTTTCATGAATGGAAACAAATAGAGTATATCTTATGTGCCAAATTCATGTCATTTCTTATTTGCTTATGCAAATCGTGATGTGATTATGGTATCCAAGTAATGATGACATGCATACTATAAAAAATGTTGATTTGACGTCAATAATTTATGTTAAAATACACTGAGGTTTTACTTTTTGACTAGGAAGAAACTCACGAGATGTTGGAAAATTTGTTGATGCTTTTTTTTTCCCGGTTCCCTCCTTTAACTTGTACTGGTTTTTCTAAGAAGTTTTTATAGCACGACTTCATGTGCTGGTATTGTGTTGGTGCATATGCTAGTATTTTTTCGTTGACACAGGTATGTTGTTTCACAGAACGTGCGGGAGCAGAAATAGTCGAATGCGCATGCGTTATTGAATTACCAGATTTGCAGGTTTGTTGTTTAGGACACCTATTCATTATTTCTTTCGACACTTTAATGCTCCCTGAACTTCTCGCGGTTTTGCACTTTTGTCCTTATTTTTCTTGCTTGGCAATTCAGTTGAATTGACAAAACAATAGCAATTAGCTTGAATCGTTATCTAAGGTCAAATCTTGAACTGAAATAGCTATAATGCACATTTGCCTCCTGAACATCCGGTAGTTTGCTCCTTTTCTCGTTGAATTATTATTTTGGTGATTTGGTCCTTGATTTTTAGTCCCATAATCTCTTAAAATTTAATCTTGTTACTGATTGTCCGGTGGAAAAAAAAAAAAAATTCAAGAATGAAGGTGTGAAATCGCGTAAAGTTCAGCAAAAACTCTGATATTTGCTTCCAGGACAAAAATATGAGCTAATCAAAAGTTGTGAAATTGGTTGCAGGGGCGTGAGAGATTGAATGGGAAGCCACTGTATGTATTGGTGGAATCCCACTAATCCACCAATCAAAATCCAAGCTGAAGAGGAAGATTATAGTACACCCTTCCCTTCCCTTCCCTTCCCCACCAACTGCAACGCTCTGAATCAGACCATCACGAAAATGTACATTTAAGAGTCACATTCATTGGCTACTTTTCTCTTGGGATCTGATTGTATTTTCACCCTTTTACCTTACCCTCCTCCATTTACCAGTTTCTTCTTCTGAATTTTGATTTATTGAAAAAAAAAAAAGAAGAAATTTGAAAATGTTGGTGATTGGGACCCTTCATTTCTACCTAGTAGCATATAGTGCAAAATTATGGGAAAAAAAAAAAAAAAAAACCTTTGGAGGGACTCTTGATTTTTTTTTTACTTGTTTTTATTTGAGTAAATGAATTTGATGCTAATCTTGGTGGTGGGCTTCATTTCATTTCTGTTGACCGAGCCCCTCTATGGTTTTGGTTTTCGTTTGTGTATGTGTTGTTGACACAAGTAGAGATTGATAAAAAGCTCAAAATATGTGTTGGTTGATTAGAAACGTCATCTAGTAAAGATGAGCAGCGTTATCCGTCACGACGAGGTTTTCAAACAAGGAGGTGGTGGGGCCCACTTAACGGGTGTCTCGTTAGAACCCTGTCGGGTGAATCAACATTTTTTCACCCTGACATTTTTTCAGGAAAGATGGCCCGACTTTAGTTTTGTTTTCTGCTTGCAAAATTCTGCATGCATAATTGCAGAATGTATCAGGTGCATGATGTTGAATGTACTGCCTAAAAGTATTTTTATCCTTGTCGCTTTGAATTTTTGTTTTATTTTTTCCCTCAAAGGCATGTGTTCGAGCGGTCAGAATTCGTGCACCGGTTGCTGCCTTTATTGGTATTGCACGGGTATGAAATTTGGATACAAAATTCTATTAAATTTACAATTTTGTAAGTTGCCATACAATTCTTGTGTAGATTCAGACCTTTGTCATCCTGTTACAAGATTATATCCAAACAAAATAGATTTTACGAATTGGTAGGGGCCTTGTGGTCCAATTAATCTGTTACCACTGAAACTTTCAGGAAATTGGTTCAGACTTGAAAACTAAGGAAGTCGCTTTATGGGCCAGGGAAGTTTCGGTCTTTTGTGCAAGACAAATCGTTTTCTCGGCTTTTCCCTTTCTCGGTGAATTGGAGAAACGATATTCTAGTATAGCTCTTCTGCATAGAAAGATTTATGCACTAAGAGTAATTTACACATTTTTTCCAGTAATAAAGTAAGCCGAGGTGATAATTTGGTCGTTAGTATACAAGCTTGTTTGGGAACATAAATTGAACTGGTTTTGTTATTTTCTCTCATGGGAATTTAAATTGTAATAATGTTTAGGTCAGCACTGTTAGTTTGAACTATATTCTCAAATGGACACAAAGTTACATTATAATTAAAAAAATTACATATTTAAATGAAATCTTATGTTGATGAATATTTAATTGTTTAGAATTACAAGGAAATAGGAGTTGAAATTTTTAATCTCTAAGTGGAAACGTTGATTTTTCGGCACTCAACAATGAACAAAAGCTTTATAGAAGACGTAATGTGTCCATCAAAGAATGTGACCTTATACGAAATGTCTCATCCAAAACTCCTTGGCCTTCCGTTTTTCTCCCAAGCAAAGAAAGTTTCTGCTCCGATTGCCTAACCTTTGCCTTTGTGATTTGTTAATCTTTTTTCAACCAAACAGTTGAGCAGGTGAACTGAGCGGTTAAAACCAGAGAGGTGAGTGTAGACAAATACGTTAAGTGGTAAATCAATCCTTCATTGGTTTAGTTAGTTCATTTAACTTCTCTTTAACAACCCACCAACAAACCCAAGTAAAACCAAACTGCTTCTCTTTGTATTGGTCGGTCCATTTAGACTAATTGCTTTTCATCTGCTTATTTGCATAATTTTGAGCTGCAAAAGCATGTTCCGGGTCTCATGTCTCTTGAACGTTGACGTAGGTTCACACTAATAGTTTGATCAACTTTCTTTTTCAGTTGTTTAATTAGGGTGTTTGGCAAATTAGTAGGAACCAATAGTTTTTCCTAAAATACAATAACAATTTAAATTTTATGAGAAAAAATACGGTAATATATTTGGTTTGAACTCAATAAGTTATAAATAAGTTATTATCGGAGTTTTTTTAACTTGCCGATGCATATAATAGAGAACTTCTCCCGGTTTTGATTAATCTAGTAAACTTTTTTTTTTTTAATAGAAATGAAAGAAAGGGGAATGATCTAAACATTTTGAATCCTTTTGTAGGCTTCATAATAAACTTTATTAGTAATAAAGTATGAAACATATGGAGAAGCAAAAGGTATTCAAACTCTGAGAATCTTAGGAAAATCCTTTTGTCCTCTTATATCTAACATGCCAATTTTTACAAAACTCATAGGCGACTCTTTAATTTAAGTATTTAAACTTTTTTTTTACTTTACTAGTTCAAACATAATTATGCCAAAAGAAGGAAGATCATTTTGTCATGTTTTCTTGGAGGCACAACAACCTTTAAGCCTCAAAGAATGTTAATATGTTATAGTTACAACTTATAACCTTGCTTTGTCCTTAAGCTTACTCCATTATACGCAATGATGTCTAGGATCACAACTAACTTAGTATAACTGACTACTCTTTAAAATAAATAAAAAAAGAAAAGAAAAGAAATAACTAACTGCTCTTTTCTTTGCTCCCTTATTATCAAGTTTTAAAGAAATTCTAAAACTTCAAACATTGAACATGAAATCATATAATAAAAAACCTTTAATTATTTATTTTATTTGTTTTGATGGAACCTCAAAGTTTTGCGCTTAGAGTGGTCAACCTAATTTTCGAAAAAAGAGGGTCTTTACTACATAAATATTTTAACTTACCCAAAACGAAAGGAGTTGCAGAAAAAGACATAAGGAAACAAAAATTTTTCCAAAAAAATATAGTGGAATTGCATAAGAACAAAACGGCAAAATTGGTTAACCTACATATATCAACAAGATTTTTCCACAATCACACAAAAATATTCATGATCAAAAAAATAATGTTGATAAATGCAACTAGAAAATGATTCATCATCATCATCATCATAAACAACCCCCAAACAAAATTAAAAACAAAATATATAAGACAGAAAAAAAGATCAAAATAAAAAAAAGAAAGAACGAGAACGTTGTGGTTTTTTACAATTTGTAGATTATAAGAAAGCAAGGCAACACGGCTCGTGGATCAAACACCAGCAACTCGCCATGTTCCCCACTCACCGAGTCGAACCCAACTCGTCCCTTCAACAGCGAGTCAACCCCAGGTTGCTCCGAGACCCGACCCGCGATAACCCGACAGACCAACATGGCCCGCATTCCCCTTCCCCCTCCGGCGCTCTCGTGGGCCCCGCCACTCCCTGAGTACGTGCAAATCACCGCAGAGCCCTTCCCTGCTGGGAACGTCCACGCGCCTCCGCAAGCATCGTATGCGCCTCCACCAGACGTGGGCCCCAGGCAGTAGAACCCCATGACCTCATTCCCGTCTGCCACGCACCTTGCGTTCTCCTCCTCTTCCCTGAGCCCGGTCCGACCCTTAGACCCGGCCCGAGACTTCACGAGCTCTCTGTACTCCTCGAACCGGGCGACCGCCTTCGACCCGTTTTGGACCTTGAATATCATCTCAACCCTACCCGAAAACGCCTTGGGGCTCCAGCTGGTGTGGAAGATAATCTCCACCACGTTGCGCGAAGCGTGGCCCTCCGGCAGTTCGGTGAGTGCCGGGAGTAACTGGTCGTGGTGGGTCCGGGACAGGGTCCGTACATGGCGGGTCGCGCCAGTTGAGCTTAGAGGGGAAGATTCGGTTTCTCTGTCCGGTTGTTGGTTTTTCTGGGCCGGTTTTTTGGTGGGCTCTGTGGGTTTGGGCTTGGGCTTGGACTTGGTGGGCTTGTGGTGATTACGGTGGTGGTGTTTGGCGGCGGCGGCGGTGGCGTCGATGACGTCCTTGATGTTCTGAACGCTGTTTCTGCAACTGGCACTGGGTATCAGGTTTCTGGGTTTTGGGTTGTAAACGACGTCGTCAAAGGCTCTGGATTTGCATTGCAGAGACTTGACCCACCCACTCGCCATTAAATTCAAAAACCAGTACAGAAACGAACCCCACTTCTCCCTCGAATATATCTCTCTCTCTCTAAGTTTCTCTCTCTTGGTTTTTATTTAGTCTATGAATGCGAGCTCTTCTCATCTCTCTTCTAGTCTGTAAAATGTATAATGCGAGAGAAACAGAAGATTTAGAAAAGGAAAGTAAGAAATAATGAAAGAAGGAAAGATAGAAGAAAGAAGAGGAATGGAATGGAAGCGACATGGCGGGTTATTAAATGGGGTTATTTATTTATTTATTTTCTAGGTGACTAATATGGTATGAGTTTGAAATGACGGTGTTGCCCTTCTGAAGATTTTGGAATTACCTATGTGGCAGTCAATCTCTTTATTCATGGGACTACGAAGAGAGAAATGTTTTGTCTTTGTTCCTGTTGCTGAAAAGTCCGAAAACAAAACAACAACGATTGCATTAAATCTCAACAAAAACAAAATTTCATAATTTCAAAATATAATCCGTTGTTGTGGTGGTCACTTATCTATCTATCTCTAGCTCTTTGGTTGTGCATGGCTTAGATTTTTGTTCTTCATTTTTCTCTGAAAAGGTTCTAATTAATTTAAAATTGTGAGATATTGAGAGGTTTTTAATTAAAACGTAATTAAAAGGCCTTAATTTTGCGGTTATAAGACATTAAATAGTGGTATTATCTCCTTCACAGGCAAGCTTCCTTATTTATTTTTATTTTTATTTTTGAAAGAAGATTTGCACTTCAACACAAACAAAATGATCTTGTAGCACAAGAAATAATGCTCCAAATGAGACCAACTTTATCAGTACAATCTAAAAACGCTCAAAAAAATAAAAATAAATGTACATATAGTTGTTTTAACAAACCTCTACACTCTATATTTGATAGAATCATCTTTGCGGAGTTATGTGTCTCTAGTGTGGTTGGTGCAAGCTACCTTGTCGGTAGAGGGACGTATCTCTCAAAGTATGTACCTGTGTTAGTTTTTACAACTCAAAAAAAAAAAAAAAAAGAAAAGAAAAGAAAAGAAAAGAAAGAAGACTGTTGCCTGTTGGGATAGTGGTCAAGAATACTTTTATTGAATTTAAATACGTTAAGAAAGGTATTTTCCAGATCATATCATTCCAAGATTTCATTAGATTTATGTACCCAAAGTAAACAAAAGCAAAAATGTTTTGAGACTTATGAAAAACCTTTTTCCTTTTTGGTTTTCCACTTGCATCTATGTATGTCTAAATTTGCATGTTGTATATGTACCCTTTATGGCAATGCAAATTCAGTCCACTCCAAAGCTTGACCGTAATCATATATAGGAAGAAACTTGAGAGGTATTGCGACCCATTTTTTGCTGCTTGTCTTTTTAATGGGGTACAGTGTTGGGCATAGGTAATTATCTTGGAAGCCAAATATAATTATCATTCTAAGAAGTGCATCTTCTCAATTAACGGGAGATCACTATACTTGACTTGTGTGATCTCTTGCTCCTTTTCATATATATAGGTGCTTAATAATCAATATACATGTTACGAACCACGAATTAGAAACCTTAATTCTATACTAAGAGCTACGCATACTTACAGTTGTTGTAAAAAATTTACGGTGATAAAAAAAGTTTAGGAAAAAATCACAAATCACTTAACTCTTTGTGCTTTCTCTAACCCTTCTGATATCTCCTTTAAGAGAAATAAATTTTATAAATGTAAAATCTCCAAACTACCTTAAAGTAATAATTCATTGTAGTATTAAATTAAGCTCTAAAACTTAACAATACCATCAACTAAGACAGCCTAAATGATTTCTATTTCCTTTGGAGGGGCCTTTTAATTATTACCATTATGTTTCTGCTAGTTGGGTCCTTTTTTTTCTTTTTTTTTAATTAAAAAAATTCCAATAATTTTCCCTCTCCTTTTCTCTTCCTTTTCTTCTAAACTTTCCCTTGAATGCATATATTAGTTCTGAAAGATTTCAAGCTTGAAAATAAATTCATTTGACCTTCCCAAGCGACCCGCAAACCATGGGCATTCATTTTTGTGATTGACAAATACAGTTGGTAAGAACCTAATATGGTCAGGTCATTTTCTAATAAAGACTTGCTCTGCCATCTAACTATGAATATTATAATTTATGACTTTGTTGCTTCTTGTAATCAAAGAAACAATTACTCTGTACAGTGTTCTTGGTGAGCTTGAGGTTTCAATGAAACAGAAAAGACAACTGAACTTTTTTTTTTTTTGGCATCCTGAAAAATAAAAACAATAAAACCTTACCTGCAAGCTAGTAGCTTTTTAGTTACTTATCTACTCGTTCATCATTATTTTGTTAAGTGGCATAGTTTATTTGGGATATCTTGGTCTACTTTCACAGACCATTACTTTAGCCAGGGTACTTTTGTCATTTCATAAAACAGATTCTCCTTTTCTGATAATTTCCTCACTCCATTTTTTTTTAAAAAAAAAAAGGTAGGAGGGAGATATGGGCATTATTAGGCATAATCTTTCATAGGAGTTTGGAGTGGGATAAGAAAGTAGTGAGAATAGAATAGAGAATAGAAGAATAGAAAGAGAATGGAAACTGCAGGTAGGTAATGCATAAAAAAAAAAAGCACTGAAATTTAAACTGGTAAAACGACAAGTTCATTACCACTTTAATCTTTATTTTAAATTAGTTTAAACTCTTATTAAGTGGTAACCCATTTGGCATGTTAGGCTAAAAACACAGCTATAGGCATTAACATAGGCCATTAAAGAAAGTCGGCATTCACAAGGTAATTAATATTAATTTGGTGCTTGTTATTGGGATAATGGTTTGTGGTTACATAACAAGGAGACAAATGCATTGAAATAATCAAAGCTTAATCTACAAAATGTAATAGTATAGTCTTTGTACCAACCGCCAAAATGGTAAAAAAAAAAAAAAATGACATGAGAATTCGTGAAATATTGATATAGACAAATCAAATCCACTCTGGTCAGGTAGATAGTAATTAATAAGCAAAAATTCAAATTGAGGCTAAAAATATACGCTTGTAATTGATGTGCTTTTTATTATGCAAGGTGATTATGAGATTCTGAATTAAAAGAAGTCCAAAGTTTTTTTTAGGAGTGGCAAAAAGCAAAGGGGACTTAGTGGGGAATATTGGGAAGTTGGGGATGCCTTGGTTGTAGTTGTGGTGGAAGGTCTTTCTCAGCCTTTGCTTCTCACGCGCGCATGCACACATTTTATCTTGGTCATCCCTGTAACTGCGTTCTATTTCCATGCGTGCCTATATATCTGTACATATACATTGCTTAAATGCACATCAAACGATAATTCAAAAAATAATTTAAATCCTTAACTCAAATCTTAATTCAAATCACATTAGCTTAAATCAAATCATTAATTCGAAGCCACTTACCAAATGGACCCTTAGTTTTACACCTCTCAAATTTCTCTACCTTTTTTAAACCCCATTTGACCTTTACACACACACACACATTTCACTACTCATATTGATATCCACGTATCTCCTTTTTCTTACATTTCAAGTTTCAAATTTTACCATTTCATGGTATTGGAGAGTTTCTTGAATTAACTTGTTGAACTATTATGCAAATGTCAAACCTGGCATCACGATCAATTAGTATTTATAACATTTTTTGTTCACTAATTTAATATCATTTGTAATTTCATATAACATTTAATTTGCTTAGACGTAACCCTTAATGTTCCAGGTGCTGAATTATATTACACTAAAGCAACTTGGGTGTTACACAAATGTATGAATGATGTTGTATTGACGAACGAAAAATATTTAAGTGTTTGACTGATCCATTATATGCCTGGAGATAATTCTTAAACTATTGTTTATGCTTATATGTTATGAATCTTTTTCTTTTTTAATATTCTAATTCGGTTGATCATTAGATTTTAAGTGGCTTTTTTTTAATTATTTTTCAATTAGTGCATATACTAATATGGAGAAATTTTAAGGTGATTTATACAATCTCAGCTTTAATATTAGGAATTGTGATCATGGTACATATAGCGTTATACGTGTATATATAAGATTTTGTTCGGAACTTTTTATTTTAACTTTTCGCATGTTGATGGTTAGATGTCAAGGAAGCATTTTCATTTTGCATACCTTTTTTTTTTTTTTTTTTTTGAATTTGGTGTGGTCAATATTTTCTTGATTCTAATTTATGAAATGAAGATATTTGGTAACGAACAAGGATTGTAATGAGATTTGATAGTTTTGGGTAACTTATCACATTCTATAATTATAATTTTTACTTATTTGGATCCTATTAATTTGCCCCTCACTAATGCATTATTATAATATATCTTTTTTCCAATTTAATTAATATAGACACAATGCCGAACAAATTAAATATTTACCTTCTTTTCTCTTTTATTTTCTTTCTTCGATTTTTAATTGTTGCTACGTAATTGCATGCATTAAAATCCACTGTACATGTCACCAACTAGCAATAAACACAAATGCTTCGATTGCAGAAAGAAAGCATATATGGAACGAAAAAAATCGTTAAATTGTACTAAAAAACAAAGGATCCCACAATATTAGGCCTTATTAAATTAAACATCTGTTTGGAAAAACGTTGAAACCAATCGTCTTGATTTAAGAAATATAAAATGTGAGAGCTTTACACTATAACTTTTTACCATAATATATAAAAATTTTACAGTATAATTTTTTATTATAAAAATATTATACTGTTTATATTTGCAACTAATTATCAAAATCGTTCTTTCAAAAGCCATTAAAAAAAGTTATGTTTGTTGTGCTTTTGAAAAGAGGAAACGCCTTTATGTTACCCAAATTTAGGGGAAATATTTGATGACAATATGTAGCTTTTGACCAACTTTGAGTGATGTAAACATGGACAAAAGCATTCAAATTGTTGCTCAAAACTCTACTCTTTTAGTCAACAAATGCACGACTTCTTATACACCTTGATCTGTTCTCTCATTTAAAGCCGCCATTAATACAGTCTAGGAACTGCGCAACCTCTCGCAGCCTCTTTGTCAAACATTTACATAACATTGACCGCCAAAAAAAAAAAAAACTAATGTATATAATTTTTTTTTAAATACCCCATTTACCGGTGTTTTATAATTATTTAATCTTGTTGTTTTAACAATAAAATAATACCATTCAAAAAACCCAAAATCAATTTGAATAATAATAGGATTAATTAATTGCTTGAGAAAAAATATATAATTAAAACCTTATATTATAAGGATTGATCTCTAAATTAATAACAATTTTTTAAACGTGTATCCTTAATCATTATGTTAGGTCTTGACTGATCACCACCAATTACGCAAAGTTTATATATATAAATATATATTTATATAAGAAAAGGGAAGTTAAGGAGAATACATATAGCTGCCAAAACAGGTAAATAAGGTAAAGAGTACCTATCGGATCATTATGATCATTAATATGAAAACAATGCAATCGATATTGGAATTGAATGTTCAAAATTGAGGGGAAACAATGAGAATGTGACATGGATATATATCATGAGGAAGAATTGGACCATCTGATTAGCTAAAAGTTGGTGTAAGAAATGGATGTATAGATATACATATATACACACACACACACACATATATATGTATATACACGACATGGATGCAAAATGGGTCCAAGAATTGGTGGTCCTTTTCCTTGTTGGGAGCAACTTCCAGTGACGTGTACCTTAAATCTAAGTTTGGACATAATGTTGGATTCTTTTGACGGAGTTAAGATATGTGTGAAAATTGCCCGTGATTCAGTTGATTTATGATCATATTTTGAGCTTGTGAAATTCTATGGTCGTAGCTTAGAAATGCAAACATCCTTGTCTGTGGACCACACCACATACAGCCCTAGCTTTGGCTGCTTCTTATTTGTGTGCCTGCTGATAGTGTTGGGTGCCTGCTAGTTAAAGTTTTCAAGTGACCAAGCTACAATTTTTTCTTTTTTTAAAGTTGAGATATTAGAAAATATTATTATATATATTTTTTCTTTTACAATGAACACAATTATAAAGTTTTTATTTACAACTGGGGACACATTATACTTTTTTTTTTCTTATTAAAAGAGGGCACAGTAGGGGTGAACAACGGGCGGGTAGGCGGTTTTTGGGCGGGTGTGGGGCGGTTTTTTTAAGTGGCGGGTTGGCGATTAACCAACCCACAAACCGCCCATGGAGTGGCGGGCGGTTTGGGTTTGGGGGCGGGCGGGTGCGGGCGGGTGCGGGCGGTGCGGGCGGGTTGGGCGGGTTGGGTCTACACTAATGTACAATATAATTTTTTGAGCTCTTTTTTATTAAAAAAAAGTGAAGAAAATTTGTAGAAAATATAAGACGATAATGTATGAAGCATTCTCAACAACAACCAAGTTTGACGCCTATAGACAATAACCATATTCACAACAAATTAAGAAACATAATCATTCATTGCAACAAGAAACATCAACTATATATGAAGTGATGAACAAAGTCAAGAATTCTTGTTCTTCCATAAAACCTGTTCATTGGGTTCGAAAATAACAGGATACTACAGATGAAATGATGAACAAAGTCAAATGTTCTTTTTCTTTTTAAAGAATGAGGAGTGGGAGAGGTTTAGATTAAGTTTTTTTTTTTTTTTTTTTTTTTTTTTTAAGAATTAGGCTGGCGGGTTCGGGTTGAACCCGCCCCCTAAAATTTAAAACCGTACCCGCCCGCCAACATATGTAGGCGGGCGGGTTGAACCCGCCAATGGGCGGGTTGAACCCGCATAGTCTTTTTTTTGGGCGGGCGGGTGGCGGTTGCGGGGCGGTTTTTGTTCACCCCTAGGGCACAGCTACTTAAATTTAATAAAAATTTTACGTGTAGGAGCACTACGCTATTATTGAGATGCATGTGGCTTGTTGTGACGGGTATGGTTAAGGAATAAAGATGGAACTTTTATTAATCCCATTATTGCTTTTTTTTTTTTTTTTGAAGGTGAATGATCTAATTGAGTTGAAGGGAGCTCACGACTGAAACGCCTAGGGAAGCCATTTTGATCTGAGAATTGAATTAATATAACGAGCTTAATTTTTTGATACAATATTAAATCATAAATTCTTCTAGAAACTTAAAGTTATTTAGAAATTCGTCCAAATGTTTATTTTAGTCTACTAAACTATATGTTTCAACATCCACATACTAATAATTTGAGCACCATGCAGCCGTCCTTTTCTTTTCTTTTCCATTCCTTTCGACAACATTAGTCTGTCCATGCTATCTTGTATGTGAAGTTAATATTTATGATATTGTTCATATCTTAATAATAATAAAAAAAATTAGTTCACATCTTTGCACAACATTATTCATTTTAGCCATTCCATTGTGTACTTCAACAACTTATATTTTAATACTATAATAATTCAAAATGAGGACTAGTAAGAGCATGACTTTATTATTAATATGTATAAGACTTATAGAATCATGAGGCACATGGGTTGAAGTAATTATTTGAAAAATTGAAATGCAATGTGCCGCATATTTCTGCCAATTTCATGCTGTTTGATTGGCCTGTCATTCTCCAAAACTCGGGTCAAACACAAAACATTTTTAAAAGAATATTGATAAATAAGCAATATTTCTTTCCTTCAGCTATGTAAACGAATTGTTGTATGATTTACTATTCTCTTTTTTTTTTTATTTCCTTTTTTTTTCCCTTTTTGGTCACTCTTAAAAAATCGTTTTGCGAGTCTGAAGACCATTTCTTTCTACTTTGTAAACCTTGCAAACTTGCTTCATTGTGAAACTTAGACACTGTAAGCCTTGTATGGTGTTTGACTCTCAGTTGAACCAATTGAGTCTAACCAATAAATAATATAAAGTTCTCGATAATTATAGTAAAAATTAAAAAGTTATTACAGTATAAAGCTCTCACATGTTACAGTATTTTTAACCAATTGGTTAGAACTAAACACCCTATTGTTTGGCATTCATGGTTACGGTTCCAACCGTTCACAGTAAAATGCTTTTTGCAGCTACAGTGTAAAGTAAAAAAAGCTATAATCTAAAACTTTCAGCAGCTACAATATTTTAAACCTATTAGGTCTAACTGCTCTCCTAAACAACCTATAAGTGTTTCTTAAGTAGTTTGCTCTGACTCACTCTCCTCGTGACGTTAAACAAGTTAGAATAAATTATATGACCAAATTATTATTATGAAATTAAAATTAACACAACATCTGGATAACTCAAATGTAATTAAGTAAAAGTTTAAATGATATCACATTTTTGTACACATGGTAATTAATTCATTTTAATGACATTTGTAAACACAGAATGATATTTAATTCAAAAAACATATAACTGGGCCCAACAGGTTGTAGTTAACAAGAAGCCCGAAAGAGTTTGGATTGGTCCAGATCCTTGATCTAATGGGTGAAGAAGGTTTTAATGTGTAAAGCTTAAGCCCAACAGGCCCACACTACTTTTTTTCCTTTTTTTACTTAAAAAAGTTATTAATTTCTGTGCATAAATTAAACTTAAATTTTCCAGTAGTATGTTTGAAGATCAACTCTCTAATTAACAGAGATTATCAGGACGTCAGACAGAAACCATATGTAACTTTTGTCCAGATGAAAACAGAAATAATTTCACTGAAAACGTCGAGAGAAGTGCTGGTTCTGTTGTTTTCCTCTTGGAGGTTATTTTATTTCGTGGAAGTTTAGAATTTATGGGTCCTCTTTGTTCCTTTATATAGCAAAGACAAACGAAATTCAGAGAGCCTTTTTATGTTGGTCCGTTTGCCATTTATTACTTTCATATTAGATAATTACAGCAAAAAAAAAAAGTGCATTTTTTTGTATTACTGAATCCAGAAACCTAAAGCTTGTTTCTTTAAAAAGCTTAATATTCTTGCTATTTCTTTTTTTTTTACATTAAAGCTGTTTCTATAGTACTTAATTTACTAATAAGCATCTTTAATTAGCATTTGAGTCTCTATAACTTAAAAGTGCTAATCTTGTTTATGGCGTTAAGAATTTTTTATGTTTAACATCCATTTATGAGTTATGACTAGAGTTCTTCAATTGTAATGTGATAAGAAAGATTTGTTATCTACCATTGTACATACATTGTTTTCCATCTATTTCTTTTCGTGATTGATTAGTTGTTTTTTTTTTTAATGGTTTATTCTCATGATAACTTGCTTCTAAGGGTGAAGCCAGAAAAATTAGTTAAGAGGGACATGGTATAATTTCAGAGAGGTGGAATATAAATTTAAAGAGGATAAAATATAATTTTAGGAGTGATAGCATATGATTTTTATAAAATTTTATGAATAATATTGGAAGAAAAAAAAAATTCAGGGGACGACTGTCTATCTTAATCCGTGAGTAATTCTGCCCTGCATGCTTCTCTGTATGCATAATTCACTTGTACCACTAATTACTAATTCCCTACTTATTCGTACTCAGAAAATTGAGGGGCAACAGTAAGAGAGAGAGAAAGATAATAAAATAAAGTTTGGTGATTAAATGAGATTGGATATTGAAAGTGCAAGATAATTTAAACCTCTCTCTTTTCCTTAATATAGTCATTATACATTCTAGGAATTGTTGTAGGTTAGCCTTATAAACGGAAAGCCGTGTGTGTGTATTACTAGGAGTGAACAACGGGCGGTTTAATGGTTTTTGGATAGATGCGGGTCGGTTTTTTTAAATGGCGGGTTGACGATTAATCAACCCACAGACCACCCGTGGAATGGCGCGCGGTTTCAGTTTAGGTGCGGGTGGGTGCAGGCGGGAGTGTCGGTTTGGGTCTAACCATGCAGAGTTTAAGCGACGGAGGAGACAATTTTAATGTAAATGGTAGAGTCTGTGTGCAGATGTCTGCAGCACATGAACTGGCCCAATTATTTACTTCTTGTTTCCCTTATTTCATGAGAATAATGAAAAGTTTCAACGTCAGTGGTTCATATACCCTGGTGGGTTTTCCCTTCGTTTATTGCCTGTTCTAGTTTTTTTAACAGAGCATTTATTAATTTCTACATGTTATGTCAAATTGTTTCACAGAACATACCTTATCAATTTTCAATGGCTCATCTTCCAAATTGCAAAGTAAAGATTGTCCTTTAGAATTTCAAGGGAGAAAGCTGGACCGTGAATTCTGTGCATCTACTAGAGTTCATACAAGTCATACACTCTGTGGAGGATGGATGGCCTTTGTTCATTACAACGGTATCAAGATTGGAGACATCTGTATTTTTGATCTCGTGGGCGAGTGTGAATTTCGTGTCCACATTCTTGCAGTTGGAAAAGAAGGGGTAGACTGCCAAAGTGGAAAAGTTTCTTCTAACAGAATAGGCGTTGGGCATGGTGCAACATCACATGAGATTAGGATTTTGTTTTTTAAAGAATTAGGCAGGCCAGTTCGGTTTGAACCCACGCCTTAAAATTTTAAACCGCACCCGTCCGTCAATATATACAGGCCGAGCACAGGTGTAGGCGACCGACGGTTGCGAAACGGTTTTTGTACAGCCCTATGTATTACATCAACAACACATTTAGCATAAGATTCCACACAAACAGCCTGGAAATTCTGTTGAGAGAAACTCATTTGATTTTCTAGCACTAAGGTTTTCAGAAGTGGCCAAACATTACTATTTTTTTATTAATTATTTGAGTGCCTTCTATTTTATTAAAATATTAGGGTATTGGTGCTACAGCTACTACTGACATCAACTTCCACTCGGAGCTCCTTCAATTTTTATTTTTATTTTTATTTTTATTTTTAATTTTTTTTAAATTAAATCAACGTAAGCCACTTTGAAAGAATTAGATAAATGATTTATTTATTTTTGGTTAGAAAACAAATGATTTTGTCAACTTTCTGAATAAATGGCCGAACTTTTTTAAATTAATGAAATAGTTGAACTTTTTGAAATTAATAGACCTTTTTATCAGCAGTGTAGATTATTAATAGACATTAATTTATTATTGATGTATATTATTGATTACTTAGAATTTATGACTAATAAATTGGTTAATTATTGATTTTTTAATGATTTATTAGTGAGAAATCGATTAATTATTAGGTAAATAAATAGCCAAGTTAATCATTGATAAACTACAAATGGGTACATAAATAATATATATCAATGTATTATGGATGTACTAATTAGCATCATTACATCATTGATGTAAAAGGACCGCTATTTTTCATAAATTTTAAAAACTTGATATTTACATTAAAGAAAAAATAATTATATATTATGCCGTACTTTTTAAAAATTTTGTTTATTTATATCACATTTGAATAAGTTTTGCCATACTAATACTCGTATTATATCTTTAAGTTATGTTACATTAAAACATTTGTGACATTTATAAACAATACGTTTCAAAAAATAGCATTTACAAAAATTCCCATTAAAAAATGATATATCATTTTGGTACCATGTGTTTTAAAGAAACAACACATTGGTATCCTAATGTTTGAAAAATATCAAAACGATACCCTGTAGTTTTTAAAAATATAATTTTGGTAACCTGTGTTTGTGATTTTTGACGTGAAATTTCTATTTTACTCTTTCATTAATGAATCTCAAATTAATTTTGTAAAACTATAATAGAAAATAAAAAAAGTTAATACAAAACTCATAAAAAAAAAATCACATACGTGAAATTATTCATTTTTTGGCATTATTTGTATTTATTTTCTTTTATAGTTTTTACAAAATAAACTAAGATTTATTTATAAAAGGGTAAGTTAAAAATTTTATATATCAAAATATAGACTCAAAGCACCAAAATAATATTTTTAAAAACTATAAATTTTAATTTTTAAAATAATAAAATATCAATATAATGTTTCTTTAAGACAAACAATAACACAAAAAAAACATTATAATATATGTCTAAATTATTGTTATGAAATTAAAATCTAACACAATATTTAAAATATTTTAAAAATATCTTTTATGATATAATAATTATCTTAATAATATTACATATTATACTCTATAATTATATATAAATAATTTTAATAATATCATTATAAGATATTTGTAGAATTTTTATAAATTAAAGTTATATTTCAATTTAATAAACATAATTATCTCATTAACTCTAAAAAAAAAATTAAGTTAATTGTCTCATTAACCCTAAAAAAAAAAAAAAAGAGGATAAATTTCCCCTCCCCACTTTTCTCCAATTGGGAGTTAAAACAGGATAACCCAGCTAAACGGCCCAATCACCTCCCACTCCAAATCCAAACCCTCCAAAACCCATCAATGGCCTCATCTCCCAGACCCAACAACGACACCACCACCACAACCGCCTTCGCCACCGAAACTCCGCCGCTCCTCCGCTGTCTAATAACCATCGACAGCAGGCTCTCCCTCCACCTCCACACCCTCGCGAAGCCGCTCCTCCCCCACTCCCTCCTCCTCCTCCTCGAGCTCTCCGCCGACTTCCGCCTCTTCTTCCCTCTCTCCCTCTCCCTTCTCCTCTCTCCCGCCGCCGCCGACCGCCTCCGCCCTTTCCTCGTCCCTTTCCTCCTCGGCCTCCTCCTCGACCTCGCCCTCGTCGGCATCATCAAGGTCCTCGTCCGCCGCTCCCGCCCTCACTACAACCCTAACAACATGAGCGTCGCCGTCTCCGCCGACCACTTCTCCTTTCCCAGCGGTCACTCTTCCAGAGTCTTCTTCGTCGCCGCCTCCTTCTTCCGCTCCTCCGATCTTAACTTCTTCTACCTGGCGACGACCGTTTGGGCTTGGGCCGTAACTACGGCTGTTTCTAGGGTTTTGCTCGGGAGGCATTTCGTCGTCGACGTCCTCGCAGGGGCTTGTTTGGGCGTGCTTGAAGCTCTCTTCGCTTTCCGCTTTCTGAGGATTGAGAAATTCTTTTTTTAAGAGGTAATTTCTTGCAAAAAAAAAAAAAAAAGGAGAATTTTGATCTGCTATTCGGATAAAAAAAAAAGATATTGACAAAATTCGTCAATTGTATGTGCAAATTCGTGAAATTTGATGTTTATAGCAACCAAGCATTTGAGTGGCTGATGAGATAATCTACTTTTATATCAAGTAGATTGATTTTCTGCGTTGTTAACGTCATTTGAAAATATAGTTAAAACACGTATTAAAATTAAGATATTAAAATATATAATAGTTTTATAATATAATAAATTTTTACTTTATACGATAGTATATAAAAATTTTATATTATAGTAATTAAAACTAATACAATCTATTTAAATTGTCAAACAAAGCATAAAGGGCAGGTGAAAGGCTCGTAAACGTCTTACTTATCTATCTTCCAAATCGTCTTATTGTTCCATGCAATCAACCTCAAGTAACGATACAAAAGATATTAATTGGAAGTTCCATTTTAATGAAAAAAAAAAGGATATTAATTGGAAGTTGGTGTATTAAGTTAGGAGATCGATTTGAGTAAATGAGATTTCTTCTCTGTATGGTACGTCACACTTTTTTTTGCATAATTGGATTGATCTGCAAATGTTGACTGTGGGAGATATCAAGACAAAGTATAGGATCACGATGGGAGAAACTCATCAAAACTAATATCAGAAATCTGTTCTTTATACAACACTATCCATGAAGTCTAACGTTCATGAGAGTGATTGAGAACGTAGTTAGAATGTTAATTAATTATAATTTAAATATTGTAACATGTGAGAATTTTATACTATAGTATATTTTTATTTAATATTATAATATGTGAGAATTTTGACCCATATACAGTTGTAATTAATAAGTTTCAACTTGCTTTTTGGACACACTCCAAACTGATTTCATTCTCAATAGTAGTTTGTGTATCCATACAGTGCCGCAAATTGCAGTTCAAATAATGGCCTATTTAGTTCATACGATTGAATAGGAATTTAATTTTTGAAGGGAAAATTATTGTAGCAAAATGCTTTAAATTTTGGTTCAATTTTGCAACATAAACAGGTCATTTTATGTAATAATTACAAGAATTTGTGGCCCATTCAGTTCACAAATTTGAATAAAATGTATTCATTGTTTGCAGTTGAGAATAAATAATCGAGTACTTTAATATAAAAAATAATATACTCTGATGGATGAATATAAAAAAGTCCAAAAAAATAAAGAAAATTAGGAAGAAATTTCATCAATTTTATGAGGTGTTTAATATTTCAATTTCAACTTATTAGTTTTGATTGTAAATAGTATAATACTTTTAAAAAATATAATAAAACATTAAAAATTACAACAATTTAAAGCTTTTATATATTATAAATTTTAAATTTTAAATTTCGTTACAACTATATGTGAAACGAGCTATTTCGAAAACACAAATATTGGTGTAAGGCAATCTTTAGGTCAACTTTTGAATCCAGCACGTATGTCTATGTGGTGCAATACACCTTGACTTCAGCACTTAATGTTTTTTTCTTAAATAAAAAAGAAAACTAAATTTTACTTCGGAGATAAGGAGGAACTTTCTAGAAATTTATTGAATTTATGAACAATCATAACTTAATTTTATTCATTAATGCTTGAACTTATTCAATTTTCTGACAAAAGAATATAAAATAGCGTGCTGCTAACTACATATCATTCATATTTTGTTCTTTTGTTAATATTTAATTGTTGAAAATGACAAAAACTAAAACAAACGGGTGGACATCTTGGTAAAGTTTGGGACATTTTAAGCTTCAAGACTATTTATAGAATTAATCTTTTTATTGGGAAAAAGTTAAGGTAGAAAACAATATCATTCTTCACCAGTGGATAATGACTTTTGAGCCTTTAAATTAAAAATGTATAGTTTAAAATGATCGTGTCCAAGAAAACAAACATGTGACAATCACACTTGATTATTTTCATCTTTTAAAATTCCATAATTATGATATTACCCATATTTTAAGGAACATTATTTCTTTTACCCAAGTAAATCTCAACCACACATCTAATTAACATCAAATCTCAACCTTTTAACTCCCAACCCTAATATCAGAAAAGTCCCAACCGTAAAACATCTCAACAGCCTCCTACACCACCAACCTCCCGCTCCAGAGGTGTGACACCCGTTATTCTCCTAACGGGTATTGAGGAAATTAAATTAATTTTTAATGTATAAAAAAAAAAATTGCTTCATTTAAATTTATTTTATAATATTTATTTTTATCTATTTTTAAGTTTTCTAAAATTCTCCTATATTTATTTAGTATGATTACTAAAAAGCCTTAGAACTTCTAATAAATCTCAAAAATGTCATATTGGCATTATGTGTGTTAAAGTCTTTAGATGAGACATAAGGATATATTTTCCAACTACTCTTGACCCTCATTTTCTTTATTTCCTCCGTGACATGCTTCAACATGTCTCCTCTATAATTGTTTCTATCACTTCTCTTCAAAGACTTCATCTTTTCTTCCTTTCTCTTCCACGGTTCCCACACTCTTCTTCTCATTTCTTTGCTGAAGCAAAATACTTAGAGAACTTCTTCAAGGCAGCCATAAAAATCAGCCACCATCACCTCCATTTGAGCAAGAATTTCAGTCATACCGAAGTAAAGGAACCTGTTTTGAAGCCATTTCAAGCTTCCAACTAACCATAATCCGAGGTTAGAATCTTATGAACAAATTTAGTCTTTCATTTATAAATTTTCTTTTATACTAAAGGATTATTCAAATTTGCGTTCTTAAACCGCAGTATATGTTTGTTGCTATTTTGGAGCATATGTATGAAGTCTAAGTGTATATGCCCTAGACAGAAAATTTATATTGTTAAACTTTGTAATACCTCTATGGGCAGTGGTTATTTCTTGAAATTCTAAGATTAAATTAAAATGAATTTTATGAATTGGCTTGCATATTTGAAAAGTAGCATCCTAGGCTTTCTAACGAGCTATCATAAACCTAAATCGGAGTTGTATTTTATTTTCTAAGAATTATTCAATTTTTGTATTGGAAACTAGTAAATCTGCCAGTTTGTTATGGTATACCAGCTGCTAACCTGAACCAAGAACCCATCTTTGCTCACCACCTAATTCTTTAATGTCTTGCAACCTTTCCAATATTATCCTAAGTGATTGATGAATCTTATTAGGGACTAAAACATATAGATTACTTGTTCACATTTTATATTGTGTTAAGACAAAAATTGTTTACTGTGGTATTCAAAAGAGATTTATATAAAAGCTTTAATGGCATACTAGTAAGATAAGTTTACACATGATTTATTTATGAATGTAGTTGTATGTTGTGCTTTAGTTTTAATTGTCCTTATGCACGCCTTAGGATCAAGGGAGTATGGAGCTAACGTTAACTGATTCCAGGATTAAAAGATTGTTGATAAGCTTGAAAGGTAGGGATTCTATTACTCATCTTTTGTGAGGTTTTTATAGAATTAAAATTGATTGTTTTGCCGCAATATATATATATCTATGTTGAACTGATATTATATGTATATCACATATGAAACTATGACATGGACTCGTCTTGTATTGTACGGCGAGGAACATAATGAATTGACACATGTTATAAATTGAGAAGCATGGTTAGGAAAACTGACTCTATTAATAACGATTTAATATAGAGAAATGGTGAGACATGAAGAGGGCGGCGGTTACGTCCTTGGGCATGAATACCCAAAAAGGTAAAATAGGGGGAAGGTGATGACGCTTCCTTGGGTTGAAAGTCCCAAAACACACTGTACATGAATTGATTTGGTGAGGACTCGGGGCTTGATGTCCCCTCACCGGAACACCCTTGGAATGTTTATAGGGTGATCAAGTGCGCCCATTTGGGTTTCGATGAGTTGAGTGATACTCAATTTAACATGGATACCTAGGAACAATGATG
The DNA here is from genome assembly GCA_025403435.1 of Artocarpus heterophyllus. Classification (NCBI taxonomy): domain Eukaryota; kingdom Viridiplantae; phylum Streptophyta; class Magnoliopsida; order Rosales; family Moraceae; genus Artocarpus; species Artocarpus heterophyllus. The sequence goes on from CM046344.1 coordinate 534,451, forward strand.
ATGATTGGTAATATTTGTATAAATGTGTAATTATGACACTTGGTAATGATTAACTACGGTATCCATAAGATGTGATCATAATAAACCTCATAATCTGGAATATGATGTAACTTATTAACCATGCAGGTTTTAATGTGGTAATGATAAAAACCTAAAGGTGAGTAATGGCTTTCTCTACTGAGCATAGTGTCGCTCATTCCCTTATGTTTATATCTTTTCAGGACTCACTAAGTGTGAGGTGGCTACGAGAAATATAGTTGAGGAAGTGATGTAACTATATTACATTGGGACTGCTTCAATCGTTGAGAATGTTCTTCATGATAATGTAAGCATCAATTGTTACTTTCTGTGACTGTATTATAATGTGTTGAGGGTTAAAATGATGATGACAACAATTTATATTATTAAATTTAAGGTGCTACATTAAAACTGTGGTTTATTTATCGTTTATATTTTTATTTTTGAGTTGAGAGTTTTCATTTAAGTCCCGGGCAAATTTTATTTTTAAGGTTTTACTTTTATTATTTATTTTTATTTTATCTCATTAAAAACTGTTAACCCCCACATAGGGGCGTTACAGAATTTTTGGTATCAGAGCCTAGGTTCGGTTAACCTAGGGAGTGTAGCACCACTTTAAAAAAAATATATTTTTGAGATGGTTTTGAAGCTGAATTTTCATTGTCATCATCAAAATGAACCTTCACATTGATTTATACAGTTTAGAAGGATGTAACATGGAAAGGCCATAGAATGAAAATACTAATGGTTATATGAGTACAATAATTATATAGAAGGAAAGTATTAATAGTTATAAGGGAATGATAATTATATGGAATGAGTTTATAAGTAGAATGCTTATGAGAGATTCGTATAATATTTGGATCTATAAGCATATTTAATTCGTATAAACGATGAGAAATTCGTATAGATACGAGGATTTAAAAGCCTTTTGTCTCGTGAAAAACAATGAGAAATATAAGGCTTGATTTATTGATTTTAAAGTTTGACATAGATATGCCAAATTTTTCGTAATTGATTCAAACCTAAGTAATGATTATGTGTGGATTCGATGGAGCACATAAGTGTCAATAACTTTTCTTAAAAGTTCTATTTATTTGAGGAATATGATATAAGTTGGGAATCATGGTATTGAATCATGAGAGAGATAAATGTTAGACTTTTGGTCTGTTGAGACTGTGTAAAGTCTAGAATGCATGAATCTCAAAATTGGAATATTTTGTTACGTACATTGTATTTAAGTGTATCAGTGAATCTTTTGGTTACCTAAGGTTTTGTTATATGAGGAAATTATATATTGTATAAGTAGAATTGTGGGGATTGTAGATGTTCTTAAGTAGTAACATCAAGTGTCTTTGTTCATTGATATGGTCTATGTTGAAAGACGTAAATCGTATTGATTTCAAGGTTAGTCACATTCTAAACCCTTGGTAGCAATGATGATGAATCCATTGATAGATGTTAAGTATTATCAATAACATATGGGTGTATGCATTGTTCAATAAGGTTTTGATTAAAACAAAATTATTTGAGTTGCTGGATCATTCAGGAAGATCCTTGTTGTCGTTAAATTAGATTTGTTGTTTATAGTTAACTTTATCTATAGTGGGCTTTAAATTGGGTTTAAGATTCATACGAATTGGTTTTCAATTTTATGTTTGTTATTTAACTCGTTCTAAATGTGTTAAGGCCCGAAACAACCTGACCATTTTCAACTAAGAACATTTGGGCCTAGTTCAAATCTTAAATCAGTTTGATTCACACTGTCTCTCCCACGTGGTCTCTATACGTGTCATATACAGTGGTTTAATCATTGTTTACATATACGTTTACTGTGCATAAGAGTTTATTTCTCCGAGTTCACTTTTTCTCCCTTAATTTGTTATTTTCTCTCTAAATCGCAAATCCACTTCTTTTTCATTAGAAATTTTTCTTTTCTTCTAAAAGAAGAAGGAATTCTAGGATTCTGCAATTTACTATCTTAATTTTTCCTTTCTATTTACTCTTCTTTCATCTCATCATGGACCCAAAGTACCAACACCTGAGAAAGTATTTCCCATCACTCTCCCAAAAGATTCTCAGAAAGAAATATAAGGCTAGAATTACTCGGTTGTGGATTCTTATGCGTTTTGGTATCCCTTGTGATGTGAGAATGTTAATAGAGGGGAAAATCCGTCCGAGTGACTTTAGTCAAGATGTCGGTTTACCAGGAACAGGTACCAGTCGTAGTGCAATGAAAAGAAGAGCTCGTGCCATCGTGGTCACTTGTAACAAATGTGGAAGACAAAATTGTAACGGTAAATGTACTTCACCTGGTTATATGTCTACGAATAGAGAGGATAAAATAAGGTTTTGTAGGAATGGACTTTCAAAGGAGAACTTGGATAGCATCCATCCTCCTCTCCACGGTCACCCTAGTGGATATGTTCAAGGAGCTATTTTTAAACTCTGGCCTAAATTTTATACAGAAAGACAACGCCTCAGGAATATGGTATTTCTAGATCCTGTTTGTCAAGCCATAAGAAAACTGGATGGGGAATAAGTCTTCGCTCTATAAAGGTTATTTAGTCTTTACTTATTTGAAGCAGTTTTAGCTGATGTTCAACAGTTTGTGTTTTTCTTTTACTCAGAATATTTACTTTTGTGTTTGAAATAATTGTGATTATTAGATTGATACAGTAAGTGTTAATATCTTATTTAATTTATGATTTTCTTAAATATATATATATATATAATAAAATATATTATCTTATCAGACACGTCACATACGGTACAGTAATATGTTTGAATTTTGAAAAGCTTATCCAGATATTTCAAGATTTGTGTCTCAAATTTCAAAAGTTCTACAGTATTTGTCGTTTATATTAAATTTCTAGACTTGGTGTATATTTGTCAAAAAGTCTACAGTTGTGTCATGAGGGTCTTCTGTCGAATTGTTCTCAATTGTCAAAAGTTATACAATTAGAGTCTAATCTTTTTCAAAAAGTGAATCAGATTTTCTGTAAACTATCAATCACCTTATCTTACTTTCTTATCCGCACAAGATTTTGTTTAAATCTTTGGATTACCTTTTCATTACCTACTCGTCAATCTCTTAAGCCCTTTTTGTATATTTCTCATCTTTAAAAACTCATGTAGAACCCGAAGTCTAAGTGGAGCAGACATTAAGCAACCACTTCTATAAACCAAATATGTCTACCTCCCAGTCCACGAAGAAAATAAAGAATGTCTGTGTCTTTTGTGGTTCCAGCTTTGAAAAAGATAAAGCTTATTTAGAAGCTGCAAATCACTTAGGGCAAGTCCTAGCACGCAAGAAGATTAACATAATCTATGGGGGTGGTAGTATAAAAATGATGGTAAATATGGCACTAGCAGCTAGGTCTAGCGACGCTACTGATGTAAGAATTTGGCCTCATATTCCAGTTGAAGGAAACCTTTGTAAGGAAGCCATAGGTAAGGGAGAAGGAGTCAGGAGTATCCCTAAAAATTTTAAAGACATAATCTATAATTCTGATGCTTTTATAGCATTACCTGGTGGTCTAGGTACTCTTGAGGAAATATTTATAGTTGCTTGTGGGCAATTGTTGGGCTTTTATTCCAAACCTTTGGGACTGCTGAACGTAAAGGGTTTTTATGACGGTCTTTTGAAATTTCTAGATTACGCTGTGGAAGAAAACATCACTACAGAATCGGAGAGACAAATCTTTGTCACTGCTTCAACAGCTGAGGAATTGATAGATAAAATGCAAATCATACATCCAGAATCCGACACTGCAACATCCAAGCTTGAATGGGAAAGGGAAAGCCGGGAGCGGCCAATTGATTTGAATCTCCATCTGTAATCTTTTTGTTTTATCTTTGGCATGTAGGCATGTGTGTCAGTATTTCGTGTGTTACGAATAACCGTTTGCCTTGTATTATGTGTTTCTTGTGGTACGTCGTTGTTAAATCTTTTAGATTCATTGAGCCTAATGCCGGGATGGCTGGATACGGAGTACTTGATGCTCTCGAAACGCATCCTTCTTAAGGTCCGATCTTTTGTTTATCGATGTTTTTGTATCCTCTAAGCATGCATGATATGGATAGCTGGTATACGGAGTGCCTTGTACTCTCGAAACGTATCCGTATCATGTTTATAATGTGTAATATTCTGTTAATATTATGTGGAAGTACCAGAGTCAGTTATGGGGATATTCCATATGAAATATGAGTATAGTATTTGGGTTGAATGTTTGTGTCATGAGGATAGCTGTTTAATGAAAAATATGCCGGGTATGTTTGCAACTCTGAGATTCCGTTTAATATCTCTATGAGTAAGTTTAATGTATAGTTTTGAATAAAAGTGTTTGTGATATATGTTTTATGATTATGTTTTAGTTTATTAGTTGAGGTATGAAATCAAATATATTTGACTTTTCCTTACTCAAAAAGGAAAAGGAACCTAAAGATGAAGTATATAAAATTTCTCTGGCAATCTCCTTAAATGTGATTGTAAATCACGGTCCATGGACAATGAAGGACTGGAATCATGATATGGTCAATATGTATGCCTGATCAGATTCTTAGACTATTATACGGTGTTATAAGTTGAAACTTGTCAGAAATACTCTCATTGAGGGATTTAGGAGTAAGATTTATTATGCAAGTAAATAAGTGGAGATACGATAACTTAAATTTGGAGAACAAACAACATTAACGGTTTAGACTCGGAATTGGAATCATAATGGAATCAAAATTTTTACTAGTATTGCTAGAATTGAAATTTCGAGGACGAAATTTCTTTAAGGGGGATAGAGCTGTGACACCCGTTATTCTCCTAACGGGTATTGAGGAAATTAAATTAATTTTTAATGTATAAAAAAAAAAATTGCTTCATTTAAATTTATTTTATAATATTTATTTTTATCTATTTTTAAGTTTTCTAAAATTCTCCTATATTTATTTAGTATGATTACTAAAAAGCCTTAGAACTTCTAATAAATCTCAAAAATGTCATATTGGCATTATGTGTGTTAAAGTCTTTAGATGAGACATAAGGATATATTTTCCAACTACTCTTGACCCTCATTTTCTTTATTTCCTCCGTGACATGCTTCAACATGTCTCCTCTATAATTGTTTCTATCACTTCTCTTCAAAGACTTCATCTTTTCTTCCTTTCTCTTCCACGGTTCCCACACTCTTCTTCTCATTTCTTTGCTGAAGCAAAATACTTAGAGAACTTCTTCAAGGCAGCCATAAAAATCAGCCACCATCACCTCCATTTGAGCAAGAATTTCAGTCATACCGAAGTAAAGGAACCTGTTTTGAAGCCATTTCAAGCTTCCAACTAACCATAATCCGAGGTTAGAATCTTATGAACAAATTTAGTCTTTCATTTATAAATTTTCTTTTATACTAAAGGATTATTCAAATTTGCGTTCTTAAACCGCAGTATATGTTTGTTGCTATTTTGGAGCATATGTATGAAGTCTAAGTGTATATGCCCTAGACAGAAAATTTATATTGTTAAACTTTGTAATACCTCTATGGGCAGTGGTTATTTCTTGAAATTCTAAGATTAAATTAAAATGAATTTTATGAATTGGCTTGCATATTTGAAAAGTAGCATCCTAGGCTTTCTAACGAGCTATCATAAACCTAAATCGGAGTTGTATTTTATTTTCTAAGAATTATTCAATTTTTGTATTGGAAACTAGTAAATCTGCCAGTTTGTTATGGTATACCAGCTGCTAACCTGAACCAAGAACCCATCTTTGCTCACCACCTAATTCTTTAATGTCTTGCAACCTTTCCAATATTATCCTAAGTGATTGATGAATCTTATTAGGGACTAAAACATATAGATTACTTGTTCACATTTTATATTGTGTTAAGACAAAAATTGTTTACTGTGGTATTCAAAAGAGATTTATATAAAAGCTTTAATGGCATACTAGTAAGATAAGTTTACACATGATTTATTTATGAATGTAGTTGTATGTTGTGCTTTAGTTTTAATTGTCCTTATGCACGCCTTAGGATCAAGGGAGTATGGAGCTAACGTTAACTGATTCCAGGATTAAAAGATTGTTGATAAGCTTGAAAGGTAGGGATTCTATTACTCATCTTTTGTGAGGTTTTTATAGAATTAAAATTGATTGTTTTGCCGCAATATATATATATCTATGTTGAACTGATATTATATGTATATCACATATGAAACTATGACATGGACTCGTCTTGTATTGTACGGCGAGGAACATAATGAATTGACACATGTTATAAATTGAGAAGCATGGTTAGGAAAACTGACTCTATTAATAACGATTTAATATAGAGAAATGGTGAGACATGAAGAGGGCGGCGGTTACGTCCTTGGGCATGAATACCCAAAAAGGTAAAATAGGGGGAAGGTGATGACGCTTCCTTGGGTTGAAAGTCCCAAAACACACTGTACATGAATTGATTTGGTGAGGACTCGGGGCTTGATGTCCCCTCACCGGAACACCCTTGGAATGTTTATAGGGTGATCAAGTGCGCCCATTTGGGTTTCGATGAGTTGAGTGATACTCAATTTAACATGGATACCTAGGAACAATGATGATGATTGGTAATATTTGTATAAATGTGTAATTATGACACTTGGTAATGATTAACTACGGTATCCATAAGATGTGATCATAATAAACCTCATAATCTGGAATATGATGTAACTTATTAACCATGCAGGTTTTAATGTGGTAATGATAAAAACCTAAAGGTGAGTAATGGCTTTCTCTACTGAGCATAGTGTCGCTCATTCCCTTATGTTTATATCTTTTCAGGACTCACTAAGTGTGAGGTGGCTACGAGAAATATAGTTGAGGAAGTGATGTAACTATATTACATTGGGACTGCTTCAATCGTTGAGAATGTTCTTCATGATAATGTAAGCATCAATTGTTACTTTCTGTGACTGTATTATAATGTGTTGAGGGTTAAAATGATGATGACAACAATTTATATTATTAAATTTAAGGTGCTACATTAAAACTGTGGTTTATTTATCGTTTATATTTTTATTTTTGAGTTGAGAGTTTTCATTTAAGTCCCGGGCAAATTTTATTTTTAAGGTTTTACTTTTATTATTTATTTTTATTTTATCTCATTAAAAACTGTTAACCCCCACATAGGGGCGTTACAAGAGGCCATCTCCGTCATTGGTGATCTCCATCTTGTCACCACCAATCGCCTAGCCTCCCATCATCACAAAAGATTTTTAAGCCCTAAAATTATTAATGCAGCCTCCCACCGGCCACCACCACAGCCTCCTCCATTGCGATCTCTAACTAGGCCACTTTAACACCGTTAGAGGCCATCGACATGGCGATCGGCAAAATTTTTGGCACGAAATTTCACCTAATCAGCAGGCTCTATACATGTTTTGTGACACTCGAGAATTTTTAGTGCATTATATTTTCAATAATTAAGGGTTATGTTGAATAAATTATATACAAATTTTGTGACCTAAATTTTATACTCGAAAATTTGTTAAATATTTTAAGAGTACTTTAGTATCACAATGATTATTGTTTAAATTCAATTTTTGTGACAAATTCAATAAGAGTAAATATGGAATTTACAAGCTTAAATATCATGCCATACTCCTAATTAAAGTATGAATTAAATAAAGATGAGATCTAGTTGATGAGCATAAAGCTTAATAGTAGCAGAATGTGTATTGTAACAGATTTTGAAACAGAAATGCTATATAAGGAAAATACTATATAAAAATACGAAAGTATAATATAAAAATTAAGCAATGTAAACTTATATAGTATGAGAATAATGCAGTATAAGGATTATACAGATAAAGTTACGTAGCATGAAAGTTGAACTGATAAAGTTATGTAGTATAGAATTTAAGCCGATAAAGTAATATAATATAGAAACTAGATTGTATAAAGTTAAGCAGTATAAGAATTATACTCTTGTGGAAGCTTGTGGACCATGAAAAATAGTATAAGAAAGAATACTGATAGTATAGGAAAATATATCAGCAATATAGGAAAAAAATAATGCAGTGAACTTTGGACTGTTAAAGTGATGATGTTGGGCCATATGATGACACCTAAATGATAGAAAAACTTCCACATCTCCCCTTGGGAGAACCCGATATGGCATGTAAAGAGGGGCACGTATTCTTTTCATTTTAGTCCTTAGACCATGTCTATGTGGCTAAGTGAAAAAAAAGACACACTTTATCTCCATCATATTTTCATGCAACTTGAGAAAAAAGAAACTACCCATTTCCTTCATAGAAAAACCTGTAGCCCCCATCCCTTTTTTCCTCAAAGATTTTGTTAGAAACAACCTCCAATGAAACCTAGAATCAAGTTTAAGTGTTGATGATCAAGATTAGTCACTTTTGGAGATAAAAATTCAAATCTTTTCTTATGCGTTCTAGTGTTTTTCTTGAGTTTGTGAATGGGTTTTGATGGGATTTTGCTATGGTTTATGTCAAGAAAGTTTAACAAAAGTTTAAGCATCACAAAGAAGGACCAAGAAGCTTAAGGAATCCTTGGTAAAACCCCCCTAACCTTAGCCTAGAAAACTTGTTGGTTCTTCATGAGATTTGTTTATGTTGTGTATTGAGCATGGACTATGGCACGTAAAGTGGACTCTATGGTATAATTGCTTAGTGTTTCATATGATTGATAATGTGGATAAATATTAGAAACTAGGGCTATATGCTTGAAAAAGAGAAAGTTTGATAAACTTTGTCAAATTACAAAGCTTAACTAGTTTTCAAAGGAATGGGTATTTGAATGTCTTAGAGGCTAAATTATTTTATGAGTTCAACACAAGATTTATCAGTAACGTCGAGTCGAACAACTTTTGCGAAGAAATATCGATGGTATTCCGATTAGAACAAGCTGAAAAATGTTGATTTTGGTTATGTCCATCCAAAAGCTCTATGAAGATGAATGATTTTGGAAAAAAGTTAACTACGAAAGTTGTAGATCTTGTCGAAACTATTAAGAGTAGTGGCTGGTTTATGAAGTTTCTACATGGATTTTAAGTTATGAATTTTATGAGATTTAATTACAAAATTTAAAATGACGAAAACATTTTGAAATTGTTTGAGTTTGACTAAGGAGCTTTAGCACGTTATAATCCTTATAAAAATCTGGACGTTTTGGTAGAAGAAGGTTATTTTTGGTCCTATGGGCAAAAAGGTCAAGATTTTTGTGTTTTGGGCCAAAACTGTAAAACCATATAAAATTGGATTTTTCACTAAAAAGCTAGTTTTCTACTCTTCTAAGAGCAAATACACAATCACTGATTTTGAAGCCCAAAATAATTTGGGAATTTTATGAGGAAAACACATTAATCATCAAGATTTTTGGATTATGGGTCAAAACCATAAAGTTTTGATAAAATATATTTTTTGCAAAAAGGAAACCAATGTTTCTTTTTCCACACTATTGCAAATTAACAAGAAAAATGCAAGTTTTTAACTAAAATGGGTTCAAGAAGTTTTTTAAGACCCTTCAAGGCCAAAATGATCATTTTTTTCATAAAAATGACACAAATAGACTCCAAAACGACCGACTTAGAAAATGCCCTTTAGCGGGAATTTTTTCGTATCCTGTAAGTAACGGGATGGTTAAGTAAAAATACGAAGTTTAATCACGTAATGTTTAAATTACATGACTTATGAAAAACCCGTTAATGGTAAAATTATTATTTTTTATATAGTCAGATGTCATTTGAGCAGGACACAAAGCCGACTAATAAAAAGAAAATGATAAAGTGAGAATGCTAGAGCAATAAACAGATAAGTTTCGAACTTCATGTCTGGCATAAAGAAAATGATTTTTAAATGCTATATATGTGTTTGAAATATGTTTGCATTCATGATACATAAAGTTTTAAATACTAAGTTATGATTTACAGAATGTTTAGCATATGTTATGCTTATTGTTTTAATCAAAGTTATATCATACAGTATGTCTACTAAAGTTTACAAGAAGGTAAACTAAAGATAATTAAGTATCGTAACAGCCTCCTTGATGTGAGATTTATAAGTTATGTTAAAGAATGACCATATTATTCGATGGTCTTAAGTCTTTCACAAGGAAAACATCATGTTATTTTAAAATTATGAGCTCATGATAGATGATATTGGTGCAAACATTTAAGCCCAGAAGATCAAGTAAGATAAGAATGATAATAAGAAGTTTTAAATGAGCATAAATAGAATCATGTATTGAGATTTTGATTGCATTCCTTTGTAAAAAATGCTTTATGAAAAATGTTGATGAAATATGTTTTACGAGAAAAGTTTTTAAGAGAAAGTTGTATGATGAATGTTTTTATATTTTATGAGATTTGTTTGAATTTACTAAACGAAAACTCATTACAAGTTCTATCATGTTGTAGATTACGACTGGTTGATGAGCTCGATATTTCCCTTTAGGAATTTTTAAATTGCAATATTGAGCTATATTTCTTAAAAAATTTCAATTATATCCTACACCTGTATTTCAATTTTAAAACATAAATAAACTACAATGTAAACTTATATTTTTGTGTCCATAAATTCTAAAAATATAATGTAAATAAAAACAAATTAAAAAGAGAGACAAAGTTTAATATATATATATATATATATATATATATATATATATATATATAGTTTGCCTTGTAGGTTTTTTTAACATATCAGTTTGGTTTTGTAAGGTTCCAAAGACTCCCTCTAATTAAGGAAAATTGTAAAGGTTTTGGTGGCGTTCTTAAAAGTAAAAAGCCTCAATGGAAAAAAGATTTGTCTTGAATAAGAAAACTTCACCCCCCCTCCAAAAAAAAAAAAAAAAAGCCTGTCTCTAATCTTCAATAGTACAGTGGCCTCTGGTTAATGTTAGGAAGCTACATGGACAATTGAGAATTTTATCAAAGATGGTAGGACAATTCAATACCTAATGGTAGCAGAAGTGAGTGGCAATGACACACATATGTTCAAACTAATGGTTTAGATGGTAAACGGTGTAAAACTCTCACGTGCTATAGTAAAAAGCTATAATGTAAAGCTCTCACATGCTGTAGTTGTCAAACCCAAACTGATGGCTTAACTTTTCTCCCAAACATCTATCTTCAAGTTTGGGTACTAGTGTTATTTCATTTCTAGCTCCCTCCCATTGATAAGGGATTTGAGAGTATTAATGCTTGAATAAGTAATTTTGTTAAGTAGATCTAAAAAAAGTCTCTAAATACATGCCCAACATAATTTTAAAACAATTAAATTTATTTTTTACGCATTATTAATATCACCCCAAATTATTTTCGTATTATTAATTCTTGACAATTTCATTTTTTTACACCCATAACTTTATTTTAATTCATTACTTAGTATTATCATTTACGTATCTTTCTAATTTTTATGTAGACGTGGAAACATTTTTTTAGTTTAGTTAGTTACACTATTTAAGTTAATCAGAGTAACGACAAATTCATTTTTTTCTCTCTTGACCTTTTGGCCTTAAGACAGATACGTCCTTTACACCTTTAGTTCTCTGAGGTGACCCTTGTCAAGTCCGTAAACCCTATTTAAGACAAGACAAATAGGTGATTTCTGTCAAATCGTCAACCCTCCTTAAGATAGATTAGGCAACCTAATAACTCGAGAGTTTTTGAAAGTGGAGAACACTTTAAATTTTTGTGTGTTAAAAAACGGAATGGAGCCCCTTACAAAGGGGTTCAAAGGAGATTACGACTTCATTCTTTTTCCGATGTAGGACAAGAGAATTTTTCACTTTAGTTTTAAAATTTCACATATGCAAATGTGCACTGTGGGTATCAATTTTTCATTCACTCATTCACCATTTTGAGCATATGAATATACTATTTTGATCTCCACATAGAAGAGAACAAGTTTTTGCGTTGACCCATCACTAATGTGTAGTGAGTCCCACTTAAAATTGAGCCTCGACATGATACCTCACCATGCTTTTTTTATGCCATTTTCCAACAAAGACAACCCCATTACTACCAGCTATAGAAACTACCACTGATAGTAACACTTGCCTGGCCATCTCCTTATCCTCTACCAACATGAAGGGTCCCAACAACCATGAGGACGGAGTTGGCTATGAACCAAGACAATTCAACCTCTACTCCTAGTCTTGATGTTTGATTGCCCAAATGTCTCAATCAAGAAAAACGTTTTCCCATGTAGACACTACTCGTCTCAAAAACGGTCCAAAGAGTCTTTGAAGAGGCATTATAAAATTCATTGGAACAAAAAATGAGGCCCAAATTGTGGGGCTAAGTTGAATCTTGGAAATTTAATTCTTACAGTTGTTGAAGAAATTTCTCACAAGTGTAGTTCAATTAAGATGAAGAAAGATGAATCGTTGGTATATTTTTGCATCGCATCGTGACAAAATCAAGATCACATTCAGATTTTTTTTTAAATTTTTTTATTGAGATCAAAATAAAAGTCAAAAGCTTTTTGAAAGGGAAGTTTATCGTGTTCTTTCTTCATTTCTTCCAGCACCGAGCAAACCCTCCCAACTGTACACGGCATTATCCATTTTGTACTTTTTTTTTTTCTTTCCATGAGAAAGACATGCTATCTTTTATTGAATAAACCAACATGTCTTTATTGATAACTTTAAGAATTAAAACGAAGACAAAAAATAGAATAGGGCTTATCATTGAATTGCACGAAAAATACATTAGAAAATAAGGTTTATGTAGACTTGCAAAATAAATGAAAAAGACTATTCTACCCTTACTAAAAATAAAGACTGACAATGATAATACATATTGTTTAACATCTCCCCTCAAACTCACGATGTGGTTGCAACAAACATCAAGAGTTTAGCAGACAAAAACCAAAAATGTGAGGTAGAGTGTGACTTTGTAAACAAATCAGTTGGGCAATGTGAGAGTGCCAACTTGAATATAATGTTGAGTAATATGACAATCAATTTCAATATACTTGGTTCGCTCGTGGAAAACTGAACTGTGTGCAATCTGAATAGCACTCTTGTTGTCACAATACAATAGAGTAGGTCGATGAAGAAAAACACCCATATCTACAAGTAACAAGCATAACTAAACTATCTCACAAGTGGTAGAAGCCATGGCATGGTACTCTACTTCTATAGAAGATCCAGAGACGATATTCTGCTTGTTGCTCTTCCAAGAAATAAGAGAATCACCTAGAAACACACAGAAGCCAGTGGTGGAGTTGCGATCTATAGGGTCACTAGCCCAATCAACATCAGAGTATCCACGTAGCTCTAAAGATGAAGTAGATAGAACTAAAAGACTTTAAAAATGAGTGCCACAAAGATACCTTAGAATACAAAGAACGATAGCCCAATGGACAGTAGTCGGCGAAGTAACAAACTAATTAATCACATGTATAACATGTGCAATACTAGATGAGTAATGATGAGATAAACCAAGCTACCAACAACTATACGATATAAGCTAGGATCCAGAAAAACAGAACCATAAAAAAAAAAGATATCAACATTAAGTTTAAGAGGTGTATCAATAGTCTTATTATTAGTAAAATGAGCACACTCAATATATCAGCTATATACTTAAACTGAGAAAAAAGGTAACTTTTAGGAGAAGAGACGACTTCAATACTCAGGAAGTAATGTAGCGAACCTAAATCCTTCATTGCAAAACAACAAGCTAACTCAGACTTCAGTTTCACAATCCTATCAACATTATTACTAGTAAAAATCATATCATCCACATACAAAGAAAGCAGAATTTGACCAGCAGTGATACTTCTGATAAATAAAGCTGAATCATGATGGCTGGGACAAAAGCTAAATGAAGTCATTATAGAAAACTTATCAGACCATGCTCGAGGTGCTTGCTTGAGACCATAAAGAGCTTTTCTAAGCTTACAAACGTCACCAGGTATCATGTAGATGCCTTCTTGTAGGTTGCCATTCAAGAAGGCATTTTTAACATTCATCTGAAATATGTACCAGTGACTAACGGAAGCAACTGCAACGAGGGTGCAAACTATAGTCATCTTAGCAATAGGGGCAAAGGTCTCCTCATAATACATACCATACTCTTAGGAGTACCTCTTCGCATCTAACCAAGCTTTGTACCTTTCAATAGACCCATAAAACTTGGTTTTGATTTCATAGACCTAATGAGAACCAATCGCTCATTTGCCTAATGGAAGAGGCACTAAATCCTAAGTGTATGTTTGGTACATTGTAGTAAGTTCCTCAGCCACAGCTTGCTGGCAAAGAGGATCACAAACTGCTTCTCTAAAGAACAAGGATAAAAAAGACAATGAATAGTGGCTAAAAAAGATGCAAAAGAACTAGAATAACAAGAGTAAGCAAAATTTGATGCTAAATGGACTTACGAGTACGTACAAGATTAGCAAGAGGAGGAACCACAGTCTTAGAAGCTGAATAGGTAGTCGCAGAAGGAGAGGCGAACAACAGTTGTATCAAAAGCCAAGGTACCCATTGTTGAACTATCAATGGGAGCTCTACAAATATCAAACTCTAAAGTGGGAGAAGGTGTAACAACTTCAGTATCAAGAATGAAAGGTTCAATATGAATAAGATCAGACTTGGTCATGTTATGAGAACCAGTGGGAATGGAAAAGAAAGGTATATGCTCAAGAAGCTTAACATGGTAGAAGACTACAGTTTTTGACTAACTAAATCAAAACAACTATATTTCTTTTGACCAGAACCATAACCTAAAAAGACACATGTCATAGACTATGGGGACAATTTACTACGCTCAACATGAGGTAAAAGAACAAAACAGGTAGACCCAAAGACACACAAGGATGAGTAATTAGAAGCATGACTATACAACTTCTAAAAGGGGGACAAATCTGAATTGTGTGAGGTAGGAATCCTATTAATCAAATGAGTAGCAACAAGGATTGCTTCTCCCCAAAATTCACTAGGAACATAGGCAGATAATAAAACTGAACAAGTAGTCTCAACAAGATGCCTATGTTTCCTTTCGGCAACACCATTTTACTCTGTAGTATCTGTATAAGAAGTTTGGTGAATAGTTTCATTTAAAGCAAGTAAGTTAGAAAATCATTAAAGGGAGTCACATTGAAAACAATTGATAACAACCGAATGTTGAATTTTGACAAGATCTCAAAAAGCATTAACAATACTGAAGAATTTAGGACAACGTTTCCTAAGATAAACCCAACAATAACGAGTGTAATTATCAACAAATCAAACATAATATCTTGGCCCTTCCTTTGTGGTTATAGGACAAGATCCCCATACATCAGAATGAACAAGATCAAATGGTGCAAGAGAAAAAGAAATACTTTTATTAAAAGGTAAAGCAGAAAAATTGGCTAGTTTGCAACCACTACAATCAAAAAATATCATGAGGTTTAAATTTCCTAATGCTCATGGACCAACTAAAGACTGCAAACGAGATGCTGAAACATGACCTAGACGAGAATGCTATAAATAAAAATTTGAAGAGGAGCGACTCAAGCAAAATGATGACAACTCAACACTGAAAGTTGCAAGTTTTGGTATTTTAAACTGATCCAAAACATAAATTACCCCTTGCCTATGACTGATCATAATCAACTTATGAGATTGCGGGCTTTGCATATAACAAGTAGTAAAAGAAAAGAAAACTAAAAATCTAGATTCACATAATTGGCTAACAGAAACAAGATTCAAAGTAAGATTGGGAATATGGTAAACATCAGGAGAGACAAACTAGATGTGACAACTAAAAGGACATTTGCTAATGGCATAAGAGTACCATCAACAGTCATAACTGACATAGAAGAGTTAGGAGACCAAGAGAAAAGGAGGACATATTAGGTAACATATGATGAGATGCACCTGAGTCTAAAACCTTAAGGAAGATATATATGAAGAGTTAGAAGATGACATACCTATATTAGAGGAGGCAGACATCGCGTGTGGTTGTGTGGCAAAAAACTTCTGAAACTGCTCAAACATAGGTGTAAGCATGGTAGAATTAGGCGAAGGTGGCCTATAAGTCCATTGCGACAATTGGTTTCTAAGCTTCCATGGAGAAGAAACATGCAATGACAGTATAGACGACTATTGCTGATGTTGTTGGGATTGTTATTGTTTGGCTCTATTTAACAATTTAGGACATTGAGCCTTCCAATGACCCTTCTTCTTGCACAAACCACATTTTATCAAGAGCAACCTTTGAGTTTGACCTATTTCGATTATTGAGAAGTGGTCATTGAGGCGTGGCGAAAACCAAAGGATTTGAAAATGATGCAATCCCCTTCCATGCTTGAGACTTAAGGTGTGACGACCCGCCTTTTCGGGCAGTCACTTTACTTTCAATAAACATAGTTTCATAAACAGTAATCTTACTTACTTAGTAAGAAAATACTGTAATAAATTTTTTTTTTTCTTTCCTTAAACATTCTTTAATACTGATGCGACCTCTGTCGCATTTCAAGTTGAGACATCGCTCAACACTTGTCCTTAAAATCATTTCAAATCGTTTCTCAAAACTTAATAAGAAACACTTATTAAATCATAGCTTAAAACTTTACTTTAT
Source organism: Artocarpus heterophyllus (assembly GCA_025403435.1). Lineage (NCBI taxonomy): Eukaryota > Viridiplantae > Streptophyta > Magnoliopsida > Rosales > Moraceae > Artocarpus > Artocarpus heterophyllus. The sequence continues at coordinate 551,031 of CM046344.1, forward strand.
AACTACATAAAACAGTTTGTAAACTGTATCTTAAAACTTTTAATACTATTCATAAAACTTATTTTCTTTAAACTTTGAAAACACAACATTAAACAATGGAAAACATTTTCTTTGCATAGCGGAAGCAGACAGTGATGGTATCCATACCCAAATCTCGCATCTGTCCTCCGCAGCACCCAGCTCTTCTAACGGGTCCCATTGGTCACCCATAAATTACCTACAGCATGAAAAACTTTTAATGAGCTTTCGCTCAGCAAGTTCAAACATATTCTCACAAAGCATTTAAACATGCTTTAAAAACTTTTCTCATGAAAACCTTTCTCTTGAAACGTTCTTCATGAACGTTTTCCATAAACATTTACGAAATATTTTTCATAAACGTTTTCCTTAAACATTTCTAAAAACGTTCTTCATAAACGTCTTTCTTAAAGCATTTCTGAAACGTTTTTCTTAAAACATTTCTGAAACGTTTTGCATAAACGTTTTTCGTAAAACATTTCTTCAACGTTTTTCTTAAAACGTCATTCGTAAACCTTTTCTTGCAAACATGAAATGTTTTTCATAAACATTTAATGTAAAACCTTTCCTCTTAAAACATTCCTTGAACGTTTTTCTTAAAACGTCGTTCATAAACCGTTTCTTGAAAACATGAAAACGTTCTTCATAAACATTTATCGTAAACATTTTTCAGAATGTTTTCCATAAACATAACATATAAACATTTCATAAAAAAAAAACATTCAAGTAACCTCAGAATGCATGACTCCATTTATGCTCAATTATTAACTTCAATTATGAGCATATTATGAACATTATATAAACTTAAATATTCATTTCTTTCTCAACCTTTATTCTTGTTCCTTAACTTTCTTTATCTTGTAACCTTCATTTTCCTTACTTTACTTTAATGTTCGTACCAACTCATTAATCATGAGATCATAAACATGATGCTTCCCTTGTGGAAGACTTGAGACCATCAAACATTGAGGTCTTGTACCTCACCTTTAGGAGGTCAAACTTTAATTTTACTTTCATTACCTCATAACAAAGAGGCTGGTACGACACTTTCTTTTTATCTTAACGTTACCTTCTTATTAACTTTAGTGAGCATTTCAAATGCAATCACATCATATGCAATACACTTGCAATTCATAGCTTGTACTATAAATTTACTGCATAACAGATGCAACATATTGCATAATAAATGCAACATAAAATGCAAACACATTTTACTAATCATAACTTGCAATTTAACACTCATTGCATAACAAATGCAACATATAATGCAAATACATTTTGTAAGTCATAACTTGTATTCTGGAATTTATTGCACCACAATTGCAACTCATTGCATACAAATGCATCATAAAGCTTATAACTTAAACTATAAAACATTTTGCATTATCATAATGCAAAATATACTTTCAATACTTTAAAAAAATCATAACTTAAACTTTTAAATAACGTTATGCATATCAATATGCAAATAAACCTTTAACATAAATTGCAATTTCATTGCAATTCTTTTTCTTGAACTTTAAAACTTTTTGCATAATAATGCAAACATGCTTTAAAAACAATTTACATAACAATTGCAAACACATTTGCAAATCATAAAAATAGACATTTAAAAATCATTTACTTCATGCTGTAGGTGAGGTTTGAAACTTACCCAAACTATGCTCTAGCGTTCTCTATTCCGTTCCTTTCTCGTTTCTTTTCCTTCCATTGGTCGGCTTTTGTGTCCTGATCATACGATAGCCGACTCATTAATTAACTTTCTTTATTATCAATCCACTCGATTGATAATAAAACGTAAACATTAATCATTCTTTCCTTTTTCATAACTTGACTAGTATACTTTCGGTCTACCGTTCTGTTTACTTAAAACATTCCTCGTTAAATCTTGATCTCACATGACCGTTACGTTACTTAACGTATCACGGAACATTTTCCATCTAATAACATTATGCTAAATCGGAGTGTTCGACTCCGTTCTAGCCGTTTCCTTAAAAATGACGATTTTACCCTTAACGGGTTTTTTCGTCACCTTATAACGTTATAAAACCTATTCTCACATAAAATAGTGTAACAATCACTGATCATGCATTTCATAAATTTCTATGAAAGCATCTAAAACAGTTTATTCTAAAACAGTTCATACTGCATGCGAGATTCCTACTTACTTGAACTCCAAGCTAAGCAGATCCAGTTGTATCTCGCTGCATCTACAGTATGTGAAGCATCCTCTGCAGTGCTCCTCGAGCGACCATAAATGGCTAGGAATGCTTCCTGGAGATCATTCATTCTTGAAACATCATTCTGGACTCCGATACTGCTGTTTGAATCGCCTCGATCCGCGTGCAGTCGGTACTGGATGATTTTTATCGGAGTGGAATTAGCTCGAACGGAGGTCACCATTGCGTTCAGAGCGTCGAAACGAGTCGGGAGGCGGTCTCGGATCTTCGATCGGAGGTCCGGATCACAAAATCCCATTTTGCCCTTTGACCGGCCGTTGACCGGCGGCGGTTGGCTCCGTTGAGGGCTGAGCTCGAGCCTACCCCCCCTAATTCGACCCTCATGAGTCGATTGGTGGGGTCAATTTCACCCAATTCGGCCTCCATCTGCTCCAATCGAGGATGGATTTCACGGCGGAAACCGGCGGCTCCGATTTCCTATCTCCGGCGAAGATACCGTGAAATTGAGGTGGGGGAATTGTTCCCCGACCTCCTCTGAGTATTTCCCCTACGGTGGGGCAGCTCAACATCGCGTGGAACGACGGTTCCACCTCTCCACGGCGGTGCTAGGCGGCGGGTCCTGGTTCTCCGGTGACCGGCCGTCGTTTCGTGCAATTGAGGTACCGAATTTCTTCCTCTCGGTCCTCTGAAGGTGGCTGCCTCTTCAATTTGGCCCAACGGTGGCGAAATGGGTCACCTCGACCTCTCTTGCGGCGGAGCATGACGGGGGAGGTCGATCTCCGGCGAGAGGCGGCGGAACGGAGCAATTGACCGAGGGGTCTTGCTCGCCGTCGCCCTCTGATCATTTTGGCACCGGCGGTGTGCCACACCGCCACCAGGCACGACGGCTGCGACGGCGGCTCCACGGCGGCGACGGGGCAGCTCCGGCGAAGCCTTTCCAGCCAAAATTGAGCTGGAAAATTGGTACCATCTTGTTCCTCTCCTCACACTGAGTCCATAGACACCAAAATCACGTCGATTGGTGGTCGGACGGCCGAGAAATGACGTCGGGAAAATATGGGTTTCGCCGCCACTTTGGGCGGCGCGTGGGCCCTCCTCCGGCGGCTATTTGGGTGGCACGACACCTCGTTGGACTCAGCTCAACGAGAGCTTCCCACTGGTATGGGAGGTGTCGAAAAATAACGCCGGAATCTCAAACGAGATTTGAGGAGAGAGAGAGAAATTCTAGAGAGAGAAAGTAGAGAGAGAAAGTCTCGAATTTTGCTTTGAATTTCTGATTTTTCTTTTTTTTTTCTTTTCTTTTATAAAAAGTATAAGATAAAATTGTGGTCCACACAATTCAATTCTTATACTGCATTACTCTAACACTGTATAATTTTCCATCTTATTATACAGTATTTTCCTTTAATTGTACTTTGTCTTAACATAATCTTTAATTTAATGCATTTTTAATGCACTAAAAATCTCGGGTGTTACATAAGGCATATCTCGTCTGCTAATAATTCATTAACCACTATATCCATAGAAGGAAGTGGACTGCGATGTAAAATAGTCCCACATAACCCCTCAAAATCATTGTGGAGAGCCATAAAAAATTGGACCAATCTTTGTTCTTCTTTTTGGACTCTGTAAGAAGCAAATGCCTGCAACTCTGTAGGTTCTGTAAGTGCCAACTAGTCCCATAGGTTGGTTATAGTAGAATTAAATTGCTGAATAGTCATATTTTTCTGTTGAAGAGCTCAAATATTAGTCTCTAACTGGTATTGTTTTACAAAGTTAGGCTGGGTAAACAGTCTTGCCAAATGCTCTCAGACCTCCTTGGTAGTCTCATACTTTTCCAATTAAGTTCCAATCGAATGCACAATAGAATTATTAATCTAGGTAATAATCTTTGTATTATCTGCTTTGCAAGCATTCAACGATGTTGCATAATCTGTAGCTATTTGAAACGTTGCAAAGTTTCTAATTTATCAAAACCTTTTGCAACTTCCAATGCCTCACTTAACATAAACAAAGTTCATCGAGATCCATGCGTGTAAATTTGGTGAGAACAAACAACAAACCTAAAAAAAGCCTTGAAATAAACATAATGGATGACACAAATCCCTAGGCACTCATCTATATTAATGCGCACAATCTCATATCACAAGCCAAGGAAAAAGAACGAACAGCTATTCCCAGAAACCGTGCGACTTTGATACCATGATAACTTTAAGAATTAAAACAAAGAGAAAAAATATACTAAGGCTTATTATTGAATTGCATGAAAAATACATCAGAAAATAAGGTTTATATAGACTTGCAAAATAAATAAAAAAGACTATTCTACCCTTATTAAAGATGAAGACTAACAATGATAATAACTATTATTCAACATTTATTTCAATATTTATAGTGAGGAAAGTTACTTGCTACATTCGGCTTTTCTAGTGCATGGTAAGAAAATCACCACATCCTCTAGTGTAATAGAGAGAAACAACATTGTGTGTTACTCAATTTTTTAAAAAAACATATAAATTATTTGCTGACTCTTATTAGGGGAATGCCTATCTTGTATATCCTAGAGAATAAAAATGACATGAAAATTTCCTTGTCGTTTTGCCTTACTTAACCGACGTGTCATTTCCACGTAGAAAAAACGACGTTGTTTTCTAAAAATTTATGGCTTTTTACTGAGAAAAAACTTCTTTTATTTCTTCCTTTTTCACTAGAATAAAGATTTGACATCTTTATATATATATTTTTTCTATTGAAGCAAATGTTGCCAGGGGCTGTGTTTTCTTTCTATAAGGAAAACGACAGGTGTCTCTTCTTGCCGTTATATACTGAAACGACATGTCATACAATTTCAGAGATAAAAACGACACCGTCGGCCTGTGTACTAATATTAACAGAAGGACCTGTCGCTCTCTCTCTCTCTCTCTCTCTCTCTCTCTCTCTCTTACCTTAAACGTTAGACTCAACGTGTGCGTGTCTTGTTTTTGTCAAGAAAACAAGGTCACTTGAAACCACAAGCAATTTTTTGGTCGTTTCCGTCAGAATCGACGTGTCGTTTTATCCTAAAGCAAATTTACGAGCCAAAGAAAATGTCTTTTTTTTTATAATTTTTTTTCCAGATATTCTTTCTTTTCATTGAATGAATAAATTTATTTTAGGCTGTACTGTAGAAGTTGTGGATATATCTATATATATATATATATATATATATATGAAAATGTCTGATTCATTCACCGATCAATGAGCATAACAATTGATATTATTCATATAGTGACCTGCTCTTGAAAGTCTTCTTCGGACGTGATATTAAGTAGCATTTTCATAAAGCTGAAATGTAATTAATATTACTAATTATATACCCTAGTTATTTGCTAGAATCCTTTTTTATGATTCTTTGGTTTCTTATTAAAAATAAAAATGTTAAAAACACCATTGTAGCGCAGTCTTGTATACACGATTGCAAATATATGCAACCGTGTATTCTAAAAGTTTATATAACTGTTTTATCAAACATCATATATATTTACCCCCCTAAACGTATGCAACCAGCTAGGGAGGGAGCAAGAAATTGTCGTGAGTTGGGGCCAATAATTAAAATAAAAATTTAATCAAAATTAATATATATTAGTATACTATAATTGTCCCGATGATTTTATGCTTTGAAAATGTTTCATAATAACTTCACTATCAAGGCTATTGAGAATATCTTTTTTGATGTACACAAGTAAATTGTCACTTATGAATTGATCTCCTATTTGATGACACAATCAATTCTTCACAAAATTTATAGCATAATTTAAAGGCTATATTTGAGTAGGGTTTATTATTAACAATACAATGATACCTGTCTATATATATATATCATTTCAAAGGAAAAAATGAGTGGGGGCTTAAGCCTATATTGGCTCCGTCTATGCAACTTCTACTTTCCGTCGTACTTGTCTATTTTCTTTATTATAAGTCTTATCTCGGAGCTTTTTCCTATTCATCTTTTGTTCAAATTATGCATCTAACAATTTCTACTTGTTTATGTATCACTTCAGTCATTCGATAAGGAATTTGAGATTTTGAAAATTAGGATATTTGATAGAATGTTTTGAACTCTATAGTTTAAACTACAAATGGTGTAGCAATATATAATATACGGTTCAGACTCTAAAATTGAACTCTTCTTTCAATTTAGACTTGTACAATCCCCGATTAGGTGATGAATAGGTGATTTATATTCTTAGTTAACCAATACTCCCTAAAACTTAAGTAATTAGGAGATAGATGAACAATTATTATAGTACTGTAATATTTTTCCTTCGCATGTAGGCCTAGACGAAATAAATTACCCAACATGAACCAATAAACAAGGAAGAATGCAATGCGAAGGCAACAACAATTTCACACACATTAAAAGTAGAAATTTCAATTACTTTAATACCATATTAAATCATCAATTCTCCCCAAAGCTTAAGCTATACTAGAGGGGGTGGACTAACAAAATGATTATTTGATGTGCAAGACTGTTATTTTGTTTCTTCTGGTTATAATTTTGCAATATGAGCATCTTAGTTTGTAATGTTTATATGATTTCGTATATGTGTATATGGTCTATGTGAAATCACGTGAAATGACTGGCTCAATCTAACATCGATGGTGAAAGAGATGGGGAAGTGGGACGTATAATTCATATTGATATCTTACACATATTATTTTACGTGACTAAATCAAAGCTGGAAAGTCGAAATCTAAAGTTGGTTAAGGATTCTTATAAAAGAAACACCCTTCCAAAATAATATCCAAAAGTAAAAAACATATCACAATTATTATTGAAAAATACACCAAGAAATTTAAATTAAAGAATGTAACAAAAATATATTACATGATCTTCACAGTCAATGTTAGATTAATATATAAAATCATACGTTAATGACAGTTATATTACATCTTTCTAATATTGATATTACATTTAATAAATATCATATTACATTTTTAATTTCTACATGTTACAATAGAGAACCTTCAACCAGAGGGACCGTAGACAAACCTTATACATACATAAAAGAAGAAGAAGAATAGCATCTATGTTGTCCAAAACCAAGCCCTTACTCCTAGGAGCATTCCTAATGACAGAAAGCACTTTCTCTCACCTCCATTATTTCAAAGTGGGGGTCCTATCATTGTATTGACATTTTTTTTTTAAAGAAAATTACATTTTATGTCACACTTTAAATTTTTAGTTATTTATACTACAAAAAAAAACTACATTTAAAGACATATTATTTACGACATATAGTTTTTAAATGTCATTGAAAAGTATATACAATGACATCTTCAATAAAAATGTCGTCAATGACATTTAAAACAATAATTAACGATATTTATATAGATGTCGTATTAAAGCTTTCCTTTTAACGACAATAGTTTAGTGTCGTTAAAATATTTAACGACAAATAGAAGATGTTGTCAAAGTCTTGAAAATTCTACGACATCCCTTATAGATGACATCTTGACTAATATCGTCTACAAGAGGTGTCGTAGACTCTCTACGGCTTTGACGATATCTCCTACTTGTCGTTAAATAATTTAACGACACTAAACTATTGTCGTTAAAAGGAGACCTTATAGATGACATCTTGACTAATATCGTCTACAAGAGGTGTCGTAGACTCTCTACGGCTTTGACGATATCTCCTACTTGTCGTTAAATAATTTAACGACACTAAACTATTGTCGTTAAAAGGAGACCTTTAATATGGCATCTATATAGATGTCATTAATTATTGTTTTAAATGTCATTAAAGACATGTTTGTTGGAGATGTCGTTGTATGTACTTTTTAACGACATTTAAAAACTACATGTCGTAAATAATATGTCGTTAAATGTAGGTTTTCTTGTGGTGTTATGTCACATTTAGAAAAAGGTTATATTATACTATCATTTATGTTACATGTTAAATTGTGCTACAAATCAACATGTATGACTTTTATAAAAAGTAAATCTTAAAAATAGCATTTATGAAAATTCTCCTTTTCAAAGGGCTTATAATGCCTTACCATATAGAAACATTGTACCTTCTCATGAGAAGCTACCCATACTTATCCACCTTGGTGACTTCTGTGAGTCCAACCAAATTCTTTATTCCACATTTTTTTCTCAAGGTTGAAGAGTGCCTTCAAATGCATTGACATGGGCCTTCAAGCTTGCAGTTCAAGCAGTATTTGAACTTATTTGTTACCACCGCCTTGTCATCATATATGTATGCATGATTCTCACTAGTCCCAGATCCAATCTTCCAAACGTTGATAACAAAGAAAATTGAACTTTTAGTAACAGCAGTTATTAACAAAAACTTTTAGTCGTAACAAACCTTGTGACTAAAAATTTTAGTCATAATAAAAAATAAATTAATAGGGTGTTTAGCAAGCATGGTTATAACTAATTTTTTTTTATTCAAAATACTGTGGCATGTGAGAGTTTTACATTGTAATAACTTTTTATTTTTTGTTGTAGCATGTGAGAGCTATACACTATTTTGTAACCTAAAAGTCGGTTCTAACCATGTTTATTAAACACCATATAAAAGTTGTGACTAAATATACATTAGTCACAACATTTTATTGTGACTAAAAATTTTACTAAATACTATTATAACTAAAAGTTTAGTTTTTTACAGTGTAGTCTGAGAATGGTAGGCAAGAGCTCTTTAAAAAAATACAACATATTCATTCCTTAGATTAACTTGTGTTGTGACTTGTGAGGAAAAAAAAAGTTTTTGCAAAGAATATTATCACTCTATATTTATATTTAGAATATCAAATGTACCGTTAATACTATTGTATCGGATTGTATCCTACGTTATCTGACAATATTGTTCTGTAACCAAGACTTTCCTTCCATGATACTGTGCAGTCATCTGCTAGAACATGATCGATATCTTATTGTGATACTTTGCAGTCACCAACAGGGATTTGAGTTTCTGATTGTTTAATCTCTATTAATTCCTCGGATTAGCAAACTTGTTATTTTTTGAAATGATTACGTAACCAGGTGTTATTTATTGAAAAAGTCAAAATAATTTGGTAGATTATGTGCAAAATTTACTATATTTCTCTTTGTTGATGGGCATTAGAGATCCGAGCCGAAGATTCCCGACCCTCTTTGTCGAGGAGAAAAAATAATCTAGTAATTTAATAATAATCTACTAGATTAGTCTTTGGTGTCCGATTACGGAGCTAAAGATGGCCGATCCCAACAGCGGCGATTGGCAATTGGAGCTGGAGATTGAAGGCCGCTGTTTGTTATTGTTGTTTCTAGCAGCAAATGGTAGATTGCCTATGTTAATCTAGTAACTTACCCTTTGATTTATGAGGACAAATTCTGTATAACATATTTTGTTGGCCTTTTAAATAATCTATCTACGGGGCACAAATTTAAAGCCCTAATATTTTATGGCATTAATCCAAAGGTCAGATTTTTGGGGGGCACTCCACAAAATTAATCCATTCATTTTCCTCTAGTTCTAAGTTCCGTCTATAATTGCGCTTTGACTAAGACGGCCCAAAGCAAGGTCTTCCCCATTCGCCCGTACTGACATTATCTCTAAGAGAAAATTACGCCTCTTTTACGAGTTGTATTTATTTACGTTACATTTAAAAAAAAAATCTATTCTATACTATCATCTATATTATATGTTAAGTTTGTATTTATAAAAAGTAAATATTAAAAAATGGTATCCCTAAATTCTTGCTTTGTTAGATGTTTCTTACCAATTATCACTTCCGGTATCCCTATTAAGCATGTTTAGCTTATACATCTTGCCGTACCCCATATTCTTGTTGCATTCCCGGTACCTGTCTCTAATCATGCATAGTGGTCTATTCCAAAAATGTTATGGCTTACCACAATTATTGTAGTTTCCGGAATGTGCCATAATTATTGGTATATATGGATGGGAAGTGCGAACAAACACAAGATGAGAAAGAAGTTTGCCAAATTCCCTTCACTTTGCTGAATTTGACAAGTGGGACACACACATATATGGCACACACTAATATTACATCTTACAAAAAAATCTGACTGAGGTGGTGAAAGATTCTGGTTTTTTCAACGAACGAGGTTTGATTTCAAAACCTCTTTTACTACTAACTTACAGGTCTCGTCCCATAGCTTGCATGATTTTTACCCTCCATGTGTCCTTTTTTTTTTTTTTGTTTTAAAGTTCTGTGGCTGAAGTGAAGTTCAGAATGCATGTGTTCTTTTTTTACAACTTTTTACTGTGTCTTTGAAAATTCAATTGCAAAATATTGTTTGTTGTTGCTGTATTGGCTCATGCCTAGCCCCCACCACTTCTCAGTTTGTTGACCCTCAAAATGACTCTTCTTCTTAAGGTACAAGTTTGATCAAATTATTTTCGTTATTATAACCCAACCAAATGCTTCAAGGGTCCTACCATGATTATTGAAATTATTTTCAGCGATATTGCTTGTAGAATTGAAATATTCCTACTGATATATATGAAGAATATTTTCTAGCAGCTGCGCATTGTTTGCTTCTTTGCATATTGTTACTTAATAATCATATTTGTTATGCTCTTTTTGGTAACTCTAAAATAGACGAATTGATGAACTTTTTATTTGTATGGAAAGATTTTGCTGCGGCGGCGGCGGCAGTTGTTGTAGTAATAATAATAAAAATAATATCGAAATCTGATGAAATTTAACAAAAATTTAACATATGTAGAAAGTACCATTGTATTAGTGTTTTTAATCTTACTTCCTAAACTTATTCATTGTTTGTAGCTAAGAATAAATAATCTAGTACTTTAAATTTTAAAAATTAATATTTCTATAGATGAATATAAAAAAGTTCAAAACAAAAAATGACGAAATTTAGGAAGAAATTTCATCAATTTTGATGTTAAAAATCTTTAATTTCTTTGTATTTTGTTTTTTTTTTGTCCTTTAAATTATATATTGGTGCTGTCATTCTATGAAAACACCGAACGTCTCCATCCCCGTTCGTGGTTTCTAAGGCAATCTTTTGGTCAACTTTTGAACCTGGCACGTATGTCTATGTGGTGCAATTCTATCTTGAATCTGGCCTACCCCAGAAGTTGAGATCTCTGCAACCTAAATAGTTAGGCCCAATTTTAGGGCTACACACATGGGTGGCTGGTGACACACACAAATACATGGATATGCAGTGGCGGAATGCATATGCTGTTGCCTCACCTGATATTTTTTAACATATTTTATATATAAAATTTGTTGAAATTTTTAGTTTATCTCCACTAAAATTATGCAATTGTGTTTGTCTCATCGCACATGTAAAATATTTCATTTCAATATGCAAAATATTTAAAACTTTTTAATATAAGTCCCGTTCTTATGAGTTCGAGTCATTCACAATTTTGTTTGGCACATTGATTTAAACTCATGAGTTTGAATAGTCCACACCCTCAACAATTATAATATAAAGTAAAAAACAGCTACAATATAAAACTCTCAGATATTATAATATTTGAACTAATTTTTCTCAGTTTAAACCAATTTACTTAACACCCGGTTATTTTTTCGATTCCGCTGCTGTGTGTATGCCTCGTCACAAGCTTGTTATAAAAAGGTCATACGTGTGAGTACGTGAGACTTTTGTTGTACACACATACATACACATTATACGTAATCAGGGACTCAATAACTGAGTGTGGCACAGGCACACATCCATGAGACTAGCGGCCGATCAGAATTTGGTATACTTTTTAGGCGCAACCCGTGAAAAGAGCTGAGATATCAAAGCCAAAAAAAAAAAAACGGAGGACCACTTTGAAGTCAAATATTTGTTGGACTAAAAATTAATCATTGTGTGTATATGCAGTGAAGAAGACATTATAATCACATGGATATGTAATAGCCAACAGCGCATGAGCGCCACAGATTCACAGCAGAAGATCATGAGGACCTGAGGCAGCTTGTTTCAGTCAAGTAAGTAAGAAACTGACCCAGCAGCAGTGCAGCTGTAGTAGCAATTGCAAATGATAGCCTTGGAAACAGTTTATAGATGGAGACTCTACAACAATTCTTTTCAACCTCTCTCTCTCCTACTTGAAAATTTTCAGTTTTGGGTTTTCAGAATTTATTATGGATAATGGGACACGTCTTTGAAATTTTCATGTTATACTTCCATTTTTAAAACTCTTTTGTTTTTCTTTAGTAAATTATGTTCTAATTATAACTGAAAAAAATTCAGGAATTAATCACACTGGGCCATTGTTGTTAAGTTGTGGAGTCTAATTTAATGCCGTAACAAATTATTGTCATACGTAAAGGAATATAAGGATCGACTTTATGGTTAGTTTGAGGAGTTTTTTTTTATATAAAAGAGGACGCCGAATTAGGTATTATTTTAAACAAGTTAAAAAATACAAAAAGTTAAATAATGTACGATTTTTTCTTATAAATTTCTTCTTTATTAGAACAAATATTTTTCTTGATGCTTTTTTATTTACTCTTGGTATGGAATTAGGATCGCTAATCCGTAACAACAATTGCGTACTCAAAGAGACGATATCATAATAAGCGAGCAAATATGAGTTTGATGTAGCATGAAAGCTCACTTGGATTAAATACTTGGATCTTAGTACCCATTGTCCAATATTTTGAGGAAAACAGAAGTTATTAACTCTATATGTCTTGAAACATTATTTGAACAAATTGGTTTCTCCGATTTTATAAGCTTTTGAGATTGCAAATTTCTGGTCAAATCATATATAGGTATATAGCGCCACGTCATAGATGCGCATGTTTGTATCTGGGAGGCCCTAACTCCACTCCACCTCTCTCAGCTAGCTCCGGTGGGAGGGAGGGCACATGGGTTATATTTCTATCAAAAAAATACACATGTATGTGTCTATATGGTAACTATACGTACACTGTAAAGCCCTAGTGTACGTATGAATAAGTTATGTTTATATATATATATGCATCATGCATGCATGGACATATATCCGCTCCAAACCTTACGATTCTGGGTCCATGTTGCTTCTTGCGAACTTGCCGTCATCCGAAAGTAATTTTTTTTTAATAATTAGAAAACAGAAGGGAGGTAAAATGAGAAATAATCAACAACAATAATTGTGAAGATTAATTTGGAGAGTTCCACTGGCCTTTTTCTTGGTTAGCGAGAAAGGTTTCTTTAATCATTACATTACCTTCTGAAAAGGGACAGTTTATTAGTACTAATTATTGGTCTTACGTACTTATATAAATTATCATTGTCATTGTTCACGGCTATTTATACCTGAAGTAATTCTTAATTTTAGCGTAAACAAAGAGCCAATTTGTCGTGGCTTTTTTCAAGTTACTTTTAAATATTTTGAATAGAAAATTTGTTTTGGAAAATGTTGAGATCAATTGGGCTATAAAAGGTTTTGGACTCTAATAAAAAAAAAACTTTCAATTTATGATTAGAACATACGACTTTTCCAAAAAGAACTCTTTTATATAGAATTTAAACTTGTATCAAAATATCTCTGTGACATAAACCTTACTCCAATATTTGTGTTGCTCATGAGAAAATTTTAAAAGTCATTTTGACCTTAAGTTTGCTTAAAAATATGAATCAAAATGCTTACCAAAAAGATAATTTTTACTTTTTTTCCCTCATAAAAAGCAAAAGCAAAAGCTATGTCAAATAGCCAGTATAATGTAATTGAGGTTGACTCAATCTAGAAAAAAAAAAAGTGTTATTCTCGCACCATTTGAATACAGCTAAATATAACCGAAGATGAAAATTTTGGTGAAATTTTGAAATTTTTGAGGTACCAAAATATCTTTCCATTCCATTATAGATATTAACAACATACCATAGAAATATCGAAAACATCAGTAAATGTCAGTAAAAATATCGATATTGGAAAATCTATAGTGTATTTTGTCAAAATTAGTGTATTTCACACAAAATTTAGGCGAAATTTTGACAAAAAGACAAAATTTCGATAATGTCGAAAATTACAAACTTTGATAGATTTTTTCTATTTAAATAATCTATCGATATTTTATGAATGAATATTTGTCCGATACATATTAACTTTGCAACAAGATTCAGCCTTTCTACCATGAAAACTATGATGGTTATAGAATTTTTAATTATTATTATCCAAGCATACTACCACTATCTCAGACAAATAATTACGAAAATTCACAGTTTCCCAACCATAGACATATAGTGTGAAGAAGACAACAAACCTACAGGTGGTATATTTGTAACTATATTTAGCACTACTCAATTTACATGTTATGGGACCAGTATTGTTTGAATCAAGATAGAATTTCAACTATGTTTGAGCCTCACAGAACTTTCTTTTGGTACCAATAAATCTAATATATATGAAGTTTATTACGTAAATCATTTTTATTTATATATATTTTTAATGTTTATTGTATCTTAAAGTCTTAGAGATATATTCAATATAAAATTTTTGTATTTTTTTATAATTTTTATCAAAATTTTTGCCAATATCGATATTTTTTTTTTAATTTCTATAAAATTAAAGTACCAATATTTCTATCGATATCGATATTCTAATCATTGAATATAATATGAATCAAAATTCAGAATTAATAAAGAAAACCTAAGACCAAGAAAAAAGAACCAATAATAACTGGAAAAGAATAGAACTATGAAACATTCCTTCGCTGGCCCCAATAGTTACTCATAATCAATTTGGAACTTAATTCTGTTTCTATTTCACTGTCACGTTGTCTAGTATGAAGCTACATATATCATATATATCACAAACACTACGTATCCATTTTTATTAAATTTTCGTATGCATAAGCTCTCTAAATTTTCAAAATTGTCGTGCACACGACCGAATTTATAATTTAGATGATAAAATATGTATAGTTGGGACAGAAAATTGAACAGGTCATATCATCTACGCATCCCCTTCGTTTTGTATAATTTATACCGTATATCATTTATAGTCCAATAATAAGGGTATTTAGGAATATAGTTAAAATAGTAATTAGAATAAAAAATACTATAATATATAGGGATGTTTGGCAAAGTTGGTTAGAACCAACTTTTTAGTTAGAAAATAGTGTAAAACTCTTATATGCTATAGTCAAAGGTAAAAAGTTGCTACAGTGTAAAGTTCTTAGATGCTACTGTATTTTGAACTAAGAAATTGGTTTTAACCAATTTTGCCAAACACCCTAATTTTCAAACACCCAAAATATGTTTGGAGAGATACTAAATACTATCAAAGAACAACATGCAAGACAAAGCAAATATAAGTCTTGGAGGATAAAAATTAGCATCTCAATCTCTTGTGTATACGTGTTAGCTAGGGCTGTACAAAAACCGCCCCGCACCCGCCAACTGCCCGCCCATCTTCGAAAAAAGTGGGTTTATGTTAGCAACTCACTGATGGGTGGGTTCAATCCACCCACCAATATATTCAGGTGGGCAGGTTTGGTTTTAAGTTTTTCAGGGCGGGTTCAACTCGCACCCGTCCGCCTATATATTTAAAAAAAAAACTTATCATTTATTTGATTTTGTTCTTATTTTAGAGATAATTGAACAATCTAACACTCCAAGCACAGGATCGGCTGCCTCTTGACATATTGGAAACTGGAAATTCTCTTATTATTTTGTGAAGTTATCAAAATTCAAATCAAGTAAGTAAGTACAAAAAGCCCTAAAAAGAAAAAGAAAACTTGACTTTGTTTATCATTTCATTTGTAGCATTCTATTATTTTCGAACCCAGTGAATAGGCTTTAATCTTTATGGACTCTTGACTTTGTTCATTACTTCATCTGTAGTTGATGTTTCTTGTTGTAGTGAATGATTATGTTTCTTAATTTGTACTTTTAAATATGGTCACTGTCTTTAGGCATCAAACTTGCTTGTTGTTGGGAATGCTTGATGTATTATCATCTTATATTTTCTACAAATTTTCTTCACTTTCTAAAAAAAAGGTCCAAAAAATTACATTAGGCAATAGAATAGGTCTAAACCGCCTCAACCCGCTCGCACCCGCCCTCAACCACCCAAAACTAAACCGAAACCGCCCGTCATGTGGTTGGCGGTTTGCAAGTTGGTTAATCGCCAACCCGCCATCTAAAAAAACCGCACCGCACCCGTCTAAAAACCGTCAAACCGCCCGCCGTTCACCCTTAGTGTTAGCTGATTACCAAAAAGCATCGACTAGAAAAAGTCAATTGGCTAAATCGACTAGAGAAGCTGAGTCGACTGGAGCAAATAATCGATTGAAGACCAACCAGTTCCACCATGGACAAATCAAGATAGGATAATTATGGATCTCACAAAGACCAAATAAGCCAAATCTACAAATAAAGTCAAGAATCACGTCAAGCTTTGAGAATAAGCAATATCAAGCCAAATAAGAAAGCAAGTAAATGAGAAAGTCAACTAGAAGTAATTAAGATGGCTGCCCTTTCTCCAGTCATCTCAAAATTACTCGAAGAATTAGAAGAGTGAGAAGCTCAATTAGTTCCCTATAAATATGAGATTGATCCCACAAACGTAGACATATTGTATTTTAGACATGTACTCTTTATCCAATCTTTCTCTCTAAAACCCCTCTTCCTTCTATCTCATTTTCTTTTGACTTTATCATTGTACTCATTCTTGATATCCTCCAGTAGATGTAGCCTTTATTTCAAAAAAAAAATCACTATAAATATATGTATTTATTTATTTTTATCGCATTTTATGCTTTATTTTAGTAGCATGCCGACTCAAAACTGATCGCTTAACTCACACTTAGTCAACTTCTGGGAGCTATCATTGGCCCTTAAACAAATCTAACTGTAGAATTACCCTCTATCAAGTGCAACAGTATAACAAGTAAATATTATTTGTATGAACAAATGTCCACATGGACAAGAAGTGTTTTCCCTAAGAATCTAGCTACCTAGTAACTGCTTTGCATCGTCTCACATCAAACCTAATTTGACATCATTAACCCACCTGGCCGTTGCCATATGTCAACCACTTAAAATGGATTAATTATCATCATTAGAATTAACTAATAATAGCCACAACTTTGGTAGAGGGAAAAAATCCAATTGAATGAAGATTCTCCAAGATGCACAACAGTAGTTTTATAGTACAAGTACTAGCTATAGTAGATAATGTTATATATATATATATATATATATATATATAGATTCAACTAAAATGATAGGAAAGGTTGAAAAACTAATTCATGCATATGGGAGGATGGCCCCACAAAGCCAACACTGATTGACCACAATAAAGTCATTAAGTCATCAAAATTGAAGGAAAAGAAAAGAAAAGTGCTCAAACCCCATACCCCCAAACATGAAAATGCAAATAATTTGGGCTAAAATAAGACCGTGATCACATGAAGATTTGGGGTGGGAGAATTAGAAAGGCATGGGCAGTCACATGACGATGCTGGACAGATATAGATGTATTTGATATGATATCCGTGATAGAAACTTACGAAATTAATATATATTCGATATTTAATATATATACGTATAACTCAAATCTTTAATTTGAATTCAACTAATAATATCATGACACATCATTTAATAAAAAACATGTAAAAGTAAATTAAATATCATTTCATATTTTTTAAATAATGTGTCATAATATGATTAAATGGACATCATTTGATACATGAAAATTGAAGAGAGAATTTGAATCCATATGTCTATATATAAGTGTGGTTTCAATGACATGTTTTAATCGAATACTGTTATTATTAACCGTGTGATATAAATTAGATGGTTATAATAAATTAAATAATTGACCAAAAGACTTATAGTAATTAATAAGATTAAATTTTTATATCATCACATTATCAATTGGTGATAAAATATAGCCTTTTTGAAAATGTAACTATTAAAAACGTACACATTTAAAATAAAATTGATATATATATATATATATATGTATGTATGTATAAAATTAATTGTGAGAGCAAAGGTTGAAATGTTGTTTGTTGAACGCATAGACGACACAAGGAGCTGTGGGTTTGGGGGGGTCCGGTCGTTAGTGCGTCAATGAGTTGTTTCCCAATTATGATATCATGTGTGTGATCGATCCGTCTTTAGCGATCTTCGTATGGAAGGGAAATTGTGTTGCTTGTTTAGTCCTTTAGAAACATGGATTTGATTGCTGGTTGTTGGTTTCTTTTTAAAAGAGTATCCCCCTCCCGTCATTATTCATTGCTTTTATTTATACAATACATTTTCTTTTTTTTTCTTTTTTTTTTTCCATCTATTTTTTACAATTAATTAAACTAAAATATAAGCTCGAAATTGAAAGATTTGAAAGTCCCTCGGATATTTGGGTTGTGTCAATGGTCTGTCCCCCTCTTTCAAAAATGAAATCAAAAGTTAATTATTTGGTGATCTGGGTTTTGTTTACATATGTGTAGCTCCCATATAGGTAGGACTTAGATATTATTATACATTATATTATATATTAGCATATTGTATTGCATGTGCAGATAATAATCACTTTAATTTACAGCGTGTTGACTAAATATTACTCCCTTAATATGCAATTATTCATTACTTACCAATTGCGTCCCGTAATATATATATATATATATATAGCGAAATGAGAAGAAAATTCATCTCTATAGGCATATGTGTAGATATATAAACTATATATTTATATATATCTTTGATTCATGGTGGAGAGCGATGCAGTACTTGTTGTAATTTTTGATAGAAAATTAAACAAGACGTAGCTTGGTAAAATAAAACCTGCTTAAAAATATCAATATATACACACACACACACACAGAGCCTGCTGATTACATTTATATTTAATGTGAAGCTCCAAAGCAAAAGGAAAATTGTCATACCTTAAGTATACGCCTCTGCTAAATGAATTGTTTTGATTTTCTCTCGCTGTCTCGCTTCATTTGAAAGATAATTTAAATTGAGAATGGCATCTGCATGCAGTATCAGCCATCAGATCTAGATATAATTAAATGATATTCATCTTTCTATACTCTCGATTTTAAATTAATTCAAAACTTATACCTTTGGTTTTTAATCTCATCAAATATATATCTTTAGATTAGATTTAACATATAAATTTATACCTTATTTCAGTCAATAGTTGATTTTGACCTTAAAAAGACCAAATTATCCTTAAGTAAAATAGAGAAAAATTAAAACTTAAAAAAAAGAAAAAAACAAAAACAAAAACACAAAAAAAACACTTATTTTTGAGTGTATTCTATACATTTTTGAGGTCGAAAACCTCAATATATAGTTTTTATTAAATTTGTAAAGTTATTTTATTTTTCAATTTGAAGGTATTTTAGGCAATTTTTATATCATTTTTGAATATTAATTTAGAAAAAATATAAATTTGTGTATTAAATCTAATCTGAAGGTGTAAATTCGATGAGATATAAAATCGAAAGTATAGTGTTTGAATAAACCTAAAATACATAGTATAAAAAGGTAAATAGTCCTATAATTAATTAATTAATTAATCCATATGGGCACAATTTTCTTTTTCTTTTTTTTTCTTTTTCCTTTTTTTAGGCTGGAATCCATATGAACCCAGGTTGGTGTCACACAAAAGTTAAATGAGGTAGCAATTAGGGCCGTCTATATACATTGAGTCAATACCTCAGTTTCAGCCTCTCTTGAAAAAAAAAAAAAAAAAATTCTAACTCCATCACTATTTCATTACAAGAAAAACTACATTTAACAACATATTTCATTATGTAGTTTTTGAATGTCGTTGAAAAATACATACAACGACATCTCCAACAAAGATGTCATTAACGACATTTGAAACAATAATTAACGACATTTATATAAATGTCGTATTAAAGGTCTCAATTTAATTACAATAGTTTAGTGCCGTTAAATTATTTAACGACAAGTAGGAGATATCGTCAACGCCTTGGAGATTCCACGACACCCCTTATAGACTACATTGGTCAATATGTCGTCTATAAGAGGTGTCGTGGAATCTCCAAGGCTTTGACGACATCTCCTACTTGTTAAATAATTTAACGACACTAAATTATTGTTGTTAAAAGGAGACCTTTAATATGACATCTATATAGATGTCGTTAATTATTGTTTGAAATGTTATTAATGACATATTTACTAGAGATGTCGTTATATGTACTTTTCAACGACATTTAAAACTACATGTCGTAAATAATATGTCGTTAAATGTAGTTTTTCTTGTAGTGTTTGTTTAAAAAATAAAAGTCATCTGCAGTTCTGTATGTATAGAAAAGTTATCTGCAGTTCTAGATGTGTAGCATATATATGTATATGTACGTATACGCATAAAAGTACAGCACCATATCCCATGCATATATAACTTAGAAAATGATGCACTCCATTCTTGCCCCCAAATGGGCAAACAAAAGCTATTCCATTTTGGCAAATACCAAGGTGCATATATATAAAGAGGACGCCCATATCAATGAACTATAATTTTAGTGAAACTCATGCCTTAAACGAACCGATCATATCGAGCTAGAAAGTCTAAAAGAAAAAGAGAATAATCGTAAGTTTAACAAATGAACTTTGCGCACTGGCTACAGCAGTGGATTAATTAACTAAAATTATAGGATATTTAAGAGTATTGGTTGAAATCAATTTTGGTTAAAATTATTATATGATGTGTGATAGTTTGATACGGTATCTTATGTTTTTGACCTATAACATATGAGAGCTTTACACTATAAAACTAAATATTTTGGTTGAAATTGAATAATCTTATCCATCAGAAGCTAAAATTTAAATTATAACTTAGCATGGTTCACACATAACTAAGAACTTGACGAATTTATTGAATAATCCAAGTTGTATATGTTACGGTTCTTCAATCCTCAAATTGTGTTGATGCTTATTTTATACATTTTTTACATTACAGACTAGAATGATATATATATATATATGCTACATACAGACACATATACGTACGTTAAGTTTTTCTTTTGTTTTTTAATACCAATAGTCTCCTCTTTATGGAAAAAAGAAAGAGCATATATACGAATATTTACTATGTTTGGTAATGGAAAAGAAAATAAGATTGAAAATAATAAAAAACCCAAATAGGGAAAATGAAGACGAAATAGGGGACCTTTCTCATAATATGTTTTGTATTCCCTTCCTCTAATATTTTCATATCGGAGGATATGGAGTAGCGAGGAGATTAAAATTGGGGTTTTTTGAAGGCCTCATTCAATTCATTTCGTCAATTTTCTTTTCTATCAAGCAACTACAAATTCGACTCGCATGTATTAAGCATACCGCTAGTGTTCTTTCTGAGCCTAACATTCTAGCAATAAAGTTTCTTGTTTATTACTATTATTATTACTACAAAGTTTTCTCTCTTCTTTTTTTTCCCCTTGCAAACACCCAAAATCCATCCACTAATTCTCTCATTTTTTTCCTCTCTCTTTGTACTTTTCTCTCTTACCAAACAGGCTTTAACCTCTCAAATGACATCTCAAAAGTCCCCTCTTATTTCTTATGTAAATATTAAATTTCTCGTAAAAAGGAAAAAAAAAAAAAGGAAAAAGTTCCAAATTAGAACTACAGTGTTGATGAGAAATTTGGATATATCTGCGTGTGGGGGCCAGTAGCATGGGGACTGAGAAATGTACACAATGATGATCAATTCAAGATGACAAATTGGGCCTTGTGTTTAGGCGCTCTCTTCTCCTTTCTACACATGACCATGTCTCATACACAGTAATCCATCACCCTCAAAGTGACACCTTTATTTTCTAAAGCTAAACAAAAAAATATCATGATCCATGTAGATTGAATAAAACAAGCATTACACCCACATGATACATCAATCAGTCCAATATGCCTTTGAAAAATGTAGAGTGAACACAAATTAGTACTATATATATTAGATTTATTTTAACTTTTTGAAAAACAAAAAATGAGAAAAACATGGTTGGCTTTATTCATATTGTTTTTGAGAAGTGAAATCTTAGTTTTTTCTTCTCCATGTATTTGATGCTAAGAAAGTAGTCTTTGCCTTTTTTTAAGATGATGAATATGATGTCCGGAAGCGACTTGTGATTGGGACTAACAATCTTAAGCTTTTATAGGACCACAGACACACATATATATATATGAATAAACAGAGAATTAAACATTATAAGGTCCTTAATACAGACACATGGCTTGGGGATAAGGAAGATAGTTTTGGTCTCACAAAGAGCTGACACAATTATTTTTTGGGTTGAGTGTTTGTGATTTGATTTGCTCTCCCATTCACATTTAATTTCAACTGCTCAAAATATGATTTTGTGCCTTGCAGGGTCGTAAGAAACAATGCAATTCTTTTGGTACGTCTGGTGTGCGTGGGCTTCTTCTTTTTCTTTTATTTATTTATTTACTTATTTATTTTCTGCTTTATTATTTGGCAATTTTTTTTGTTCCAAAAAAAAAAATGCTTATTTGTAGACATCTATCAGATCCATAAAAAAATAATTTTGATCATATGTAACAAGTTTTAAAACGTATACCGCTTATGCAGTTTCCACTTAAGAAGTCTCGTATATACTCAAATTAAAATTGACTAGAAAAACATAGAAGAATGCAACATCCATTAATTCATGTCCATCGACATGAAAACATATTTGTCGAAGGTATTTCAATCACAACATTTGTGTTTTTCCTTTTGTATTTATAGGTGCAAATTATTCCAAAACCTGGCTGATCACCAATCAGCCAAAAAGGATAACTTGTCTTAATATTCATGGGGCGGCAGCACTCTGTTGAAGTTAATTTAGTACAAATGGAAAGTTCTAATTTAAATTGAGCTCTTTTTAAGGGAAAAAAATATTTTCCTTTGTTTTTGGGTCACATCCAAAAGTTCTAAGAGGGTAATAGTAGACCTGTATATGAAAATAAATTAGTATTTTGTGGAAAACCAGAGAGAATAACTCATATAAGAGAATACTAAATTAATTCAATATAAATTTGATTATTGATTATGATGAGCTTATAAATTCAAAATGGTTTAACTTACATATTAAAAAACCAGAAACCATAAGAATAACAATGATGATTGTTCCAAAAATAATACCGAGCTAAAAATAACTATTTATCTTTTGTTTTATTTTATTTTATTTTATTTTTAGTCCTTATTTTAATTAATTTTATAAATGCCTCTTGTTTCAACATTTTAATTTGGAAAGGATTTAGTTTGTCCCATGAATTATGTATCCTACTTTAAACAAGTGCCTACGTTTAATACTAACAAAATGATGATTCTGTAGCACTTATAATTTTATAAATACCTTTAATTTATTGATTTAAGTCAATTTATCCCTTGAATTATTACTTTTTTAAACTTTTGTACTTTTCTTTTTTTGTTTCTTAACTAAAATTAATTTGAGTGAAAACTAAGTACGTGATGCACGCTTTAAAACGTGCGAACTTGGATGAATTGTTTTAGAAAATTTTAATGCCAGTTATTTCTTTTAATGATTAAAAGCTATACATTGGTTAAAGCATGAATCAGCCAGATTCTTTGCGGTCAGGTTTGGCTTAACGACTAATCACTACAAAAAATTGAACTCTTAGTTACAATAATTTTTAGCAAAATTTTTAATCACAACAAAAAATTATAACTAATATGTAATTAATCACAAACTTTAGTTTAATTATTATTATGACTAAAACTTTTGGCTATGGGTTTTTAGTCACGAAATGTTCTTATAACTAAAAACTTCATGACTAAAAGTTTTTGTTACAACAAAAATTAAACTAAAATTTATGATTAAATGTATATTTTTGTTGTAATTAAAAGTCTAATTGTGACAAAAAGTTTATTTATTTATTTTTTTGTAGTGAAACTCTTTTTTTTCCCGCCAAATGCTGATCAGGAACTTTTTCGGTTGTGACCGAACAGCTATCCAGACAATTATTATCGATCAAATATTTTCGCCAGAAAACCCTACTTGTCTTACCAACGATACAGTACTGCTGATCAAGTCAATGTATATACCGAATTGAATTTTTTTTTCTTTTGGAAAAAGAAAAGAGAAAAGAACCTGGGCATATGCCATCTAGATCCTGAGACCGATTATAATTCTAATTATTTCAAAAACCTATATTTGATCATTGATATATATGAAGCCAGAAGAAATTTGGACAAACATAAAATTCATTTCTCTGTCGCTTCTGTCTCCAAAATTCCTTGCGGTGACACCAACAGGATTTAATTTATAGGCCTATCTAAAAAAATAAAGTCACAATTTATCCTTTTTTTTGTTAATTAATTTAATAATTTTATCTATGTCTTTGTCCTGTCCTAATTATATATATATATATAGATCATCGCTATCGTTCTATTACATTAGTTTTAAAACCACTTGCAACTGTAAAGCATGGCTAGAGATCAATATATTATAGCATGTTCATATATATCAAAGAAAAAAGTGAAAATGATGATTATATATGTAAAGAAAAATTTAAAAGGGTTCGCCGCGAAAAACATCAATCCAATGCAGCATTCTTAACTGTGCCTATAAAATAGTGTTACGAATTAAAGACTCTAGTTCAACTGAGAGAAAATAAAAATACATGAAGGACAAACAAGCAGAAAAAATAAACACACAGAATTTACAATGGCTCGTATTCTTAACGTGAGAGATATATTTAATTTTAACTGTTGCAAAAAATTTGTTATGATTAAAAAAAAGTCCATAAAAGAAAATTGTACGTCATTCAACTCTCTGTGTTTTTCTCTAACCTCTTTCTTATTACTCAAAACCGACACCCCTTTAATATATAAAAAAATTAAGGCAATCGAATTATAACAAGTATGATGTGATCTCTAAACCACTTTTAGTGAAATTTTGATCGATCCATATGAAAGAGACAATAATTCGTTGGAAAATTTAATTAAGCTCCATAACTTAACATGTTTTTTAAATATGAAACAAAGAATGTGCGCTTCATTGGATAGCTTACGGGTGTATCCCATTTCTTTTCCTTTTCTATCTCTCTCTCTCTCTCTCTCTCTCTCTCTCTCTCTCTCTCTAGGTCCTCACCTTTTGTTATTTACATCATTACCCTTTATTTTTATTTCTTTTTCATTTTTCTTCCTTTTTTTGTATTTTCCTTCCAATATTTTTATATTTTCAAATCCTTTTCATTAATTTTTTTTCGTTTTCTCATTTCTCATCTAAAATATTTTTCTCTTACATGTATGTATGTATGTATATATATATATATATGTATATATTTAACATTTTTGGTTCTCTCTTCTTCTTTTCATTTTCCCCTTTTTAACTTCTCCTAGCCTCCTCCTCCTCTTCTTCTTCTTCTTCTTCTTTACATGTTCTGCTTCTATTCTCTTCTTTTTCATTTGTATTTTCAGTGCCTAATTTTTTTCTTTCCGTCATTTTGCTTTAGCCCCTATTATTTTATATATTTTTACATTCACGGCGCATGGGGGAACATTCGTTCCCACACCCCCCCCCCCCCCCCACGACCTTTTCGTTTTGGGTTTTCTTTTCTTCTTTTTATTTTCATCCCTCTTTTGGCTTCTCTCATCCTCTTTTTTCTTGTTCTTCTTTTTGTCATTAAATTTGTATATTCTTTTACATCCTTTGTAATTTATGTTACCAAACATAACTTTTAAGTTTTTTTTTTCTTTTTATATTTAAATAAATTCTTTCTCCCAACCTACTCTTACTAAAATAATTTGTCTCAAATATGGGATTGCCTAAATTTATAAATATTTTTGCTAAATGTTCCCCTTAAATAATTCCTTTTCAGATGTGTTCCTGCTTAAATATTTTTGTCATATATGCAACCCCTCAAATACTTTTCTTTATTATATACCCCTTCAATAAATTACTATCTATTTATCTTATTATAAAATTTTTTGCCTTAGCAATGTGCTCTGCGCCTTTTTTTCACTAAATCAAAATTTTGTAAAAATTTTAAATCTTCAAGTAAAAAAGTTGCAAATAATACACGCGCAGAGCGTTTACCCCACTTTAGTACATGCATATATATATGTGTGTGTGTGTGTACATATATACATATTTTTTTGTGTGTGTGAAGACTTATTTCTGGGATTTTCCATACCACAAAGTAGAGTAATGATACGTATCATGCATGCACGTAGTACATGTTATGATCAACTGCAATTAATTGAAGGGCAAGTAACAAAAATTCACCAATATATTCAAGACTCGAAGGGTGTTTGCTTTTTAAAACTTTCTAATTATGTAACTTCGACGTATGCATATCTTAGATATCACCTGCACTAGAAAGACATTGCTTGTACCATAAGATGTTCATCAAAGATTTGGCAAAACTTTGAAAAAAATCAACATTAATGGTCTGTGTGTGTGTGTATATCGTACGGACAATGTCGCAGCGTACGTATAATTAATTATACAGTACTACTATCTCTGTCTCTCCCTATAATATTTCCCTTTTTGTTTTCTATTTCTAGATAGTTTCTATGCGTCGCAAACTTACTTATGATAATATATATAATTTCTTGATCTCGTTCGAGAATTTGTCATTCTAGAATATCTAGGTCTATTGTACTTAAATATCAACGTCATCAAGAATAAACTCAAATTCCATCTTCCGTGTGTATTAGTTCCTCGTTTCTACGCGTTTCTTAATAGGTGCTAACTTAGTTATTGTACGTTTTTAGGAGTTTTCTAATGGATGCCAGTTTAGTTATATTCTTTTGTCATTTACATAAAGAACCACAAAAAACATGATCATTAGTAATGATACAAGAATATAAAAGAAGGCAAGAATCCAATATTTTTGTCAAATTTGTTAATAACACCTGATGATCGTTAGTGGCCGTTATTAATAACTACACTCTAGAGGTGGAATCAAAGCGGGCACAGTAGGTTAAAAGGTTTCTTAAAAGTAACATTAATTAGAAGATAAGTTAAGTTCGAGATTTTACATTGTTTAATTTTTTTTTTTAAAAAGAAAGACGTCGAGAGGTGAAAAGAAAATGGGGAAAATTAATGGGAAGCGTGGGGTTGGGGAGTGGAAGAGTGAGCCACATGTGAGGTGCAGAGATGTGTATGAGACTAATTATTCTTCTTGCTCCACCTGTTGCGTCTACTTTGTCAGATGATTAATAACTCCTATATATATTCATCAATTGCCACCCTACGTACAATGACCCCTCTTTCACTTCCATGCTATATAAACTTTTCTATACATACATATAATTTCACGCGGAATTATCATACTGTTTAAAAAGTGAGCAGGGGCTGAAATTAAAACTGAAAATAACATAATATATGAGATTTTTAAACTTTAATATATTTTTATTTATGTATGTAGTATGTAAGAGTTTTATATTGTTTAGGTTGAAACCGAGATTTTATTGAAAGAGAAAATGAATTATGCTTTATTGTGTTCATAGTTTTTTTTTGTTACAATGTTTTTTTCATTAAAAATTAAATTTTTGTTCAAACTCCTAAATCAAATGGGTTCTAAGTTGAGATCGAGATTCAAAACTTGACTTCCATTCTTGTTAAAATTGTAAAAATTGAAGGGAAAATATATATTTCCTAAGCACAAAAAAAAAAAAAAAAGTTTTCGCTTTGCTCAATTTTTTTCTCACATTAATGATAATGAACCATCTTATGCATTCTCTTTTTCGATATTACCAAACAAATATTATGTTTCTTATTAAAGTTAAATTTCTATTCAAACTTCTAAATCAAATGGGTTCTAAGTTAAGATCGAGGTTCAAAACTCTACTTCAATTCCTGTTAAAATTGTAAAAATTGAAGGGAAAATATATATTTCCTAGGCACAAAAAAAAAATCTTTTGTTTCGTCCAATTTTTTTCTCACGTTAATAATAATGAACCTTCTTATATATTCTCTTTTTCGATATTACCAAACAAATATTATGTTTCTTATTAAAGTACGGTGACTTAAATTTTGTTTGATTTGCCTTTAAAAACTTACAGTGTGACATATGTGGTGAATTTATAATTATGAGAATTTTTTGAGAGTTTGTGGTGGCAGCGAAAGTATCAATTTTTTAATATTATGGATTTGTTTTTTTTTTTTCTACTTGTGGTTTTTTCTTTTCGAGGGTTTTTTACCTAAATCTTGTTTTTTTTTTTTTTATTGCCTATCTTCGTTTATTTTATAACACTTCTCAATCAGTAATTGAAACATTTCGTTCATATAATTAGAACATTATTTAGAGAATGTGATGCTGTCTCAGATGCTACGTGAAAAGCTTTGTTATTGGAGAACCGTCAGAAATACCCACATCTCATATTTTCACTAGCTAACGAACTAATTAACTAGGATCTTGGCATTTTGCATTACATATTTATGTCATTTACTCAGGCAATGTAGTTATTCTACCCAAGAAGAAGGACACGTATTGTGGCAGAATTGATTTACTGCTACTAATTAATTAACCGACCTCCTTTTTGCAAGCTCAGCAATTGGCATGCAGCTATAAAAATAATATGCGTCGGCCAAATGCTCATGATGTGTTGTATGGCATTTCTTAAGGGAAAAATGGTTCAAGGGGTTGGCTGGGAAAGGCGAGAATTTGGAAAAAATAAATATATAAATAGAAAGGGGCCTACAACAATAAATACATATAAATAATTGAGTAGGGTCAAGATGGAAACTTCATATGTAAAAACCTCCACCTTTCTCCATCTGTAAACGTCAAAAAAAGATACATGGGAGTAAATAATCCTCTGCAGTGGCGGTCAATGACATCAGTTGACTCAAAAAAAATCGTCCATATGAAGAATATATATATTGTTAAATGGTGGAGTTTAATTATTGTACCGACAATGGGCAAAAATTATTGTACTGACAACTATTACCTTACACAAAGAAATCATGTAAATCGATTAAAAAAATCATGTACACTGATTAAAATTTCATTAAGAATAGTCTACGAATTTCACTTATTATAAAAGGTGCCGATTTTAAGGTGATTGGATAGTTTCGAGAAAACATATACAGTTATGAGGCATGTGACTTTCTTTGATAAAAAAAAACTACTCTAAAGTTTGATTGTCCTGATTTTTTTCTTTTATAAGTTTATTGCTCCAGCAATATAGAATTAAAGTGTCTAATTACTAACATATATTATGTTACAGTATATGAGAAATGTATATATGCATAGAGGTCAAAGAAAAAAAATACTAGTAGCGTGATGTTTAAAATCAAAAGATTTTTGTTAAATTTTATTATAAAATGATATAATTTTTGACCATTTAAATAATTTTTTATTATTGACAGAAATTATTTTTATTTTCGGTCATTAAATTTTATGTTTGTATTAAGTTGTTTAGAAAATAAGTTTAAAATACAAATAATATAAAACTCTTATATTTTATAATATAAAATAAATATATATCACAATATAAAGATTTTATATTTAATGACGTGCAATTTAAAGTGTAGAGGTGCAACCATTCTTCAAGAACCCTATATGTTACTATTGCTATAGAATATTTACGTGTATAACGCTTAGCTAGGTAG
Organism: Artocarpus heterophyllus; assembly: GCA_025403435.1. Classification (NCBI taxonomy): domain Eukaryota; kingdom Viridiplantae; phylum Streptophyta; class Magnoliopsida; order Rosales; family Moraceae; genus Artocarpus; species Artocarpus heterophyllus. The sequence goes on from CM046344.1 coordinate 580,763, forward strand.
CTTCCTTACCTAAGCATTGGACCATCCCAACTTTCTGACCACTGGGACCCTTCCTATAAGGGTGAAAGAAAATGACGAGTATTATTTTTGCTGCATTCTTATTAATTTTAGGAATTTTCAGGAGGGAGGGACTATGAGTTATGTTCTCATTCAAGAGAGTTTGTCAAAAGCACTGACTCTTATTATTATTATTATTATTATTATTGGAGTTTATGCAGCTTTTCTTTTTGTCACAATTATAGTATATGTTATAAGTGTTCTGAGGTAGATGTGTGACCACTATCACTTTGAACAAGAGGTCCCTCCTTGCCTGCTACATTTGTACTCGCCCTTTCTTACATTCCAGATAACAGATATATAATAAGTACTTTTGTGTATCCGAGCAGAAAAAAAAAATTATGATAACAAAAATTACACGGTTTTAAATTAGAAAGGGAATTAATAAACCCTAAATAAGGAAATAAAAGGAAAAGCAAAGTGAGAACTTCTAATAAAATGTGAATGACCTTGTCCTGAACAGAGACTTATATACAAACAAATATCATGCACAAAGATAAACGTATACTAGAAACCTAAAAATAGGAGTACAATACTTTAACACAACAAAAACGAGACCACATTATGCTCTTTTAAAACCCTCAACAATCAATGAAAGAATCCGCAGATTTAAAGCCACCACACTGTTTGATCCTTATTAATTTGAAATATATCGAGAAGCAATGCAAAGTTTCTTAATATGATTGCATGATCACCCATAAATCAACTTGGAAACTTTTATCAATCTTCACAAAAGATCTAATCATGAACTCTACGTGCAATAAGCAAAAAGAGAAGAAAGCTTGATTATGTTGAATGATTAACCAGAACTTTGCAGTCAAAAGATTGATTCGGTCAATTGGTGGTTCACCCATATCTCTAACATTAAAGGAAGCAAATTAAAGAGCCTAACTAACGCCTTTTTTTTTTTTTTGGGATGAACCTCACCACCTAGTGGACCCATACATGTATGCAAGAGCATCTAGACTTGTAAGAGAGACAGAGAGGAAAAAAAAACGTATTTTTATTTCTATTTTTTTCATAGAGTACATGCAACAACAACATCCAGACTGCTTGTAGAGAGAAAACTAATATTTGTAAAGGACATGCAAGAACATCTGGACCGGTCAAACAAAAAAAAGTTATCAATAAGACTTTTTAGGCAGTTTGAATTTGGTGGATATTAATTTATAGCCTCCATTACAAGTTTAGAGGAAAAAAATTCACTTCTCACAACTGGTCATTTATGCATGATCTCGAACTGAAATTCAAATATGGCCATGGTGTTACCTCCTCTAGGCCCTTGTTTCGTGAATTGTTTTATATTTTGCTTCTATTGTTTTATTTTTGTTTTTTATAAACAACAACATCCAAATAATACATATATATTAAAAAAAAAATTCGGAAGCAAGCAACACACAGATATACACAATTTTTATAACTTATGACCTAATTTCTCCCTCACTTTTCATTGGATCCATAAAAATTAAAATATATCGATAGAAATATTGCATGTATATCAAATCATTAGATTTGATCAAAATTAAATTTTTCTACAGATTCGATGCTTAAAATACAAATACCTACTGGCAGATTATTATTTCAATAATTGCTAGAGAAATTTCCAAAATATATAAATAAAATAAGATAGGAGATGAAGGATCTATTTAAGGGCCATTTAACAAGCCTTCTACTTGTATTGATAAAAGAGGAAAAGTTAAAGCTATAGTTTTTGAGTGAGCATTTAAAATCATAGTTTTAAAAAAAGCTTAAACGAGTCAAAATGATTATGAAATTTTTTAATGAGTGAAAAAATGTTACAATGAAGTTTATATGTTATAATGTCTTATTAATACTTTGGTAGTGTTTTTTAGGGAAAGTTTTATAAATACACATTTTAAGATTTACTTTTATAAATGCTACATATGTTCATATGTAGCACAAGTTAACATATAATATGAATGATAGTGTGACATAAACTTTTTTAAATATGGTATAAATAAACACAACTTTTAAATGTGTAACATAACACGTGATTTTCTCTTATTAAGAAGTCATATCTCATGGATTTGACTAGAAACTCTTTTGAAGAGTTAAAACATTTTAATAGATCATCTAAACTTTTAGAAGTAATTTTTAGACCAAAAAAAATCAAAAACAATTTTTAAAAAACCTTTCTCACCATGCCTAATTTGCAGATATTAAGGAAAACATGGGTGATTGAGGGGTTGCAATAAACAAGAAGAGTATACAAGTGAGTGATTAGTCAGGGACTAGGGTGGTCCTCCGGAGTCACACTTATTCATCATAAATATAATTAAACTCATTTCCAGCTCTCACTCCAATTTGAGGATGTGTTTGTTTTATGTATTTTTTGAACTCAATGGACTCAAATTTAGATTCGAATATCAAGAATTCTTTGGATACGCATTTGTTTTCCCCAAAATCTGAATCATTTGAGTATCAAGAATCCAAGTTTTTAGGGTTCTCATCCCCTTAAATTTTTAATACTCGGATATCTTTGCTACAGTAAAAACTAAAATTCTCTCTCCTATATTTGAGAAAAAAATCGTAACTTCTTCATTTGATATCCAATTGAGATGATTTTTTTTTACTGTGTTTCTAATGAAAAGAGGAATAAATCAAGATTTATATTGCATATTTTTTAAGATCATTAACATTAAAAGTTTATTAGATTTATTAATAAATAAAAACTATCTTTACTATCTCTCCAAACATAAATTTTAATTTTATTCTATATTCAGATTAAAACTTAAATGCACATCTAAATATCAATTTAAATTACTAATTAAAATTATTAATTTAAATTTATTTACTAAACGCACCTTGAATTTCTGACCTCTTTTATCATCACTCTTCCTTTCTCTTTCCCTTAAATTAAAAATTTAATCCTTCTTACGTTATCAACTTCTTTCACTCTTTGATCCTCTGCCACAAACGATACAAAAGAAATAATAATAATATTATTATAAATAAGAAATTATCAATCAAGAACAAGTCTCTCTCTCTCTCTCTCTCTCTCTCTGAGCTTGGAAATCTGTTTCAATGGCATTTAATTACTATTCTGCCACCATCACCCGACCTTAATTGCGCGCTACCACCTGCGCTGTTACTTTCTCTCTCTTTCACGTATACATAATACATACATACATATATATATATATATATATATACGTCTATGATCCTTACACATATATATATATATGTATAAAATATTCTACTTTTCCATCCATTCAAGCAATTTTTTTTTCTTTCTTTTCTCCTTAGCAGAAAACTAGAAATAAATAAAAAAATTGATTAATAATAAGTAAATAAACACAGTAAAAGTGACGTCTCCTTGTAATAGTAAACCTCTGATTTCTAGCTCTAGCTCTCACTCTCTTTCTCTCTCTTCCCAATCGAATCTCTCTCAGTTTCAGAGCGAGAGAGGGAACTAGAGTAGACCTTACTTCTCTCTCTCTGTTTTTCCCTTCTTTTGAATTCATTTAAAGGAAATGTTTTACATGGCATTTTGAATATTCATATATAGCTCTTTATTCTCGTATATGACCTTGATCAAGTTTTTCGTTTAGGAAAGTTTCGATCTTCCATTTTGTTTGGATTCGAAATTGGAAAATTGGAGATTTGATTTTTTTAATAAATAAAATAAATAATGCGCGTGAAGGAGATGCACCCGCTGTGCTGCATCTCGCTGGAGAGCACGACGGGAATCGGAGACCAGTCGCCGGAGACTCTCTCCCGGACTCGGAGCTTGCCGGCGAGCTTGGGCGGACGAGGGACGAGCAGATCGGAGGTGAATGCGGCGGGGGAGGCCACGGTGGCGGGAGTTCTCTACAAGTGGACCAGTTACGGCAAGGGGTGGAGATCGAGGTGGTTCATGCTTAGAAATGGCGTTCTCTCCTACGCCAAGATTCGCCGCCGCCCTGAGATCACCGCCCTTAATCCCTTCAGCCTCACTCCAAACGACGACGTTCGCTTCATCGGAGAGATCTCCGACAGTAGGTCCTCCGCCGCCTCCGCCGCGGCCCGCAGAAACAACAACAAGCCTCACAAGAAATCCGTCGCTATTGTCCATCTCAAGGTAAACAAATTCACAATCGCATTAACACGATTCGTTTATTGGACGATTTATTCATTTTTTTATTATTATTATTTTGTTTTTTAATATTCTTTACGATCTCGTTCTGATTCAGAGAAAAGCAAATGCATTTGCCATTGATAAAACTGGTGGTTTTTCGCAAATGTTCGTCGTGTTCTTTCTGGTTTTTCTGGTCTTTACATTTTTTTTTTTCCACATTGGGAACCTATGATTATTTTTTTATTTTTAATTTAACAGTTTAACTGGTTGTTAGTGTATAGTGCGTCACATCAACAGGTGGGAGGGAAGAAGAGGGAGGGTAAGGATAGGCTGCGACGTAGGCCTAGGTTAATTAATCTCTTGTCACATCACCAACCGGATCGCCATTCGTCCGATTTCATCAGCTCTTTTTATTTCTCTTCCTTATTTTTTTAACTCATGCTCTCATGATAACATCACTTTCGATTTGGACCGAAACAAATAACAAAAAAAAAAAAAACAGATCAAAATTTGAATCTTCCTTTTTGATTTGTGAAACTGGAAAGACTTTTTTTAAAAAAATATTTTTCCTTTTTTTTTTTGTTTGTTCACTATTCAGAATAAAAAATATAGAAATCAAAGAAGACAATATAAGAGCACAGTGATCAGACGGTGGGAATTGTTTCTTCTTCTTGAAATATCAGAAGTGCGATTATTTTTATGTTTGTTTTATTTCTTTTGACTTTGTGGTGGAGTTGTAGAGGGTTTTTTTTTTTTTTTTTTTTTTTTTTTTTTTTGAGTTGCCTTTAATCAAAGTTTATATTTTTAAACTTGGCTTGACGTTTGATTACAAATGAGCATGGTAGGGACTGGAGAGACTGCTATTGGGTGGGGTTTAGAACCATTTCAAAAGATCGGATTTTGTGCTTATATAATTTCATGTCATTTATGTCTCTTTATCTTCAAAAACAAGAAAAGCATATTCTAAATCAAAATGCTAGATCTGAGCGATGAATTTCATGTTAAATATTACAAAAATTAATATTCATCGGTTACACAAACAAAAACGAAATCGGTGGGGCTAATAGGTTTTTACGTGATCCAAAACAATTGATGAAAGCTAAGATATTTTTGTCTTTGTTTTTAGGTTACGACAGCTGTTTGATGTAATTGGCGTGTGAAATTTGCTTTCTTTCGTTCATTGAAGTTGTGTGTGTGTGATAATTTTATCAGATCTCGTCGTTTAGAGAAAGCAAGTCAGACGACAAGAGGTTTTACATATTCACAGCTACAAAGACGCTTCACTTGAGAACTGATTCAAGGAGAGATAGAGAGGCTTGGTTGCAAGCTTTGGTCTCAACAAGAAGTCTATTTCCTCTCAGAACAATAAACGACAATCTTCTATCCTCCATTGTGCAGCCTAATGATCTGTCTGTGTCGACCGAAAGGCTTAAGAAGCGCATGCTTGAAGAAGGTGTTGGTGAGAATCTCGTCAAGGATTGCGAGCAAATCATGCTCTCGGAATTCTCGGAAATACAAGCACAAGTTAAGCTTCTTTGTGAAGAGCGCTCCAATTTATTTGACACTTTGAGACAGTTGGAGGTAAGTTAATTTGTCTTAAAACATCTCATAACTTCTAGTTGACCGTGTTGCTTGACGATGAAATTTTAATGAAAAATGACAATTAAAGCATGGCTGCGTTTCTTGGACTAAACCAGCTAACCCAACTTTTTGATTAACGTGTTGCATGCCTAGAGCTTGCTTGCTAGGAGGGAATAATGGAAGAAGAGAGATGTGTGAGGGAATTAGATGAAAAATTTTGAGAATTATACATTGTGTCGTAGGAGAGAAAAGGGGGGAGAATAGATTAAGTAACAGACTTCAAACTTTAAAAGAATCCCAATTTTAATCTCTCTCAATGTAGAGAGATTAAACAAGGAATATGAGAAAGGTCCTACATTTTTTCTCCATTTTTTTCGCTTCGATTGTACACCTTTCTGAGCTTCTTTGCCTTTTGTAAACTCATCCTTGGCCTTAAGGCTAGCATTAATGTCTGAGTACCTGCATAGATTAATTCCGACTGGCTTAATTCGTTTTTTTTTTTTTTTTTTTTTGGGGAAATAGAACAATGATAATCATCAAGTAAACTTGGCACATCCCAATGTTGGCTCCTAGCATATAAACATTGGCAGACTTAATTAATCGGTAATGCTGGGCCGTAAAAGATGTTTTGCATAAGTTGTTTTAGGGGAATTGGTCTTTGTCTGTTCCACTCTTGAGTGGTATCACTTCAAATAGGCATTCCTAACGCTGGAGATTTGCGATGGTTCAGTGGCATTGCCTTGTTTGCAAATGCATTACTTGTTTTCATATCCTATGCAGGCAGCTAATTTTGATGCTGAAGCATCTGGAATAGCTGATGGCGAATACCAATTGACGAAGCATGAGTTTTCGAGTTTAGGGCGTGGAAAATACAGTGGTGAGAGTACTGATTTATGTTCCCTCTCTCTGCTAATTTATTATTTCCTACTTTTGGTTTTCAAAGAAATTATCAACTGTTGATCATGTTAGCATTGGAATCCCACCTATTTTAAAGGATGCTTAAAAACAAGAATTTTTCTTAGGATTAGTAATAAATATTTTTGTTTAATGCCCTCTCAGCATGACTATTGCTTTATATATATTTGATTCTTAGAATGCAGCACAACTGAGTCATCTGATGATATTGAGAAACAAGAGCTTGAAGAAGTGTCAGACGAAGATGAAACATCCTTTTACGACTCGAGAGAGTACTTTTCCGAACCAACCAATGGCTGTGGTTCTATGAAAAAAGCAGTAAATAACGTTGATAAGCATAGTAAGTCCGAAAGTCGATCTGGTAATGTGGAGAAGATGCAGAATCAGAAGGAAGTAGTAATTCTTGAATCTGGGTGTCCACATGTTGAAAGGCGAACAAAGCTTCCCGATCCACTCGAGAAAGAGAAAGGAGTTAGTCTATGGTCTATGATCAAAGACAATGTAGGGAAGGACCTTACACGGGTTTGCCTTCCTGTTTATTTTAATGAGCCGATATCATCCCTTCAGAAATGTTTTGAAGACATGGAGTACTCTTATCTCTTGGATCAAGCATATGAGCATGGAAAAGCGGTAGGTTTGGATTCATTTATGATCATCTTCTAGTTAGTTTGTCATGTCTATTTATGATCCTTGCTATTCAAGAATCCTTCCTTGTCCTTTTCTTGTGATATTCTGACTCCATCTCAAAACTCATTAGAACATGATCGTGGAAGCTATTTGTGTTTCTCGTTTTGAGTTAGGACAATTATGTTCATTGCAGTAAAATAGTTTACGTCTATCAAAGATTAAAAAAAAAAAAATGGCATTCTTTTTTAGAATGTCGACTCTGAATCTCCTCCTTGGGTTGTTGTGCAACGCGGTCAGGGGAACAGCCTCCAAAGGATTCTGAATGTAGCAGCGTTTGCAGTGTCTGCATATGCTTCATCTGAAGGCCGGCATTGCAAGCCCTTCAATCCTTTGTTGGGGGAAACATTTGAAGCTGATTATCCTGATAAAGGAGTTCGCTTCTTTTCTGAGAAGGTATATTCTGTCATTCATTAAACTTGATGAGAAGGAAATGCACGCCTTTATGTTGAACATAAACTAAAAATTAATCCAATAAGGTCGAGAAAGGACTTCTCTTCTTTTTCAGGTTTTACTTCATAAGATGTTTCTCCACAAGAGAGATGATGGATCATTGTTGATGAATTGTAACTAACAAGAAATATTTCACTAGACAATGAAAAATGTTTAAAAAATATTCCATTTTGAATCAGGTTAGTCACCACCCAACGCTCCTTGCCTGCCACTGTGAAGGTAGAGGATGGAAATTCTGGGGCGACAGCAACCTCCGATCAAAATTTTGCGGCACGTCAATTCAGCTTGACCCTGTTGGAATTCTATCCGTAGAGTTTGATGATGGTGAACTTTTCCAGTGGAGCAAGGTGCATAAATTATTGTATCCCGACTGCCATTATTTACGTTCCTCTTTTTGTATGTTCAAGTTCAAATGTACTGACTGAGATACAATCATGATGTTCATTCATAGGTTACAACATCTATTTATAACCTTATCTTTGGCAAAGTTTACTGTGACCACCACGGGCTTATGCACATACGTGGCAACCGCCAGTATTCATGCAAACTCAAGTTCAAAGAGCAGTCACTTCTTGACCGTAATCCCCGCCTGGTAATTAGCAAAAACCTTGAAACCATCTTTGTTCTGTTTTTAGGCTTATGGTTTCTGCCACTAAGGATGCACAACTTAGTTGATCTAATTTTAGTGCTATTTTCCAAACATACTTTATGTAATTAATTGAGTATCCTAATTTGCAGGTAAATGGATTTGTTGAAGATGTTACGGGCAAAAAATTTGCTACATTATTTGGGAAGTGGGATGATAGCATGTATTATGTTAATGGTGATGGGGGCAACAACACAAAGGACTGTACTTCATCACCCGAATCATCCTTATTGTGGAAAAGGACTAAGCCGCCTCCTAATCTCACGCGATACAACTTAACTTCATTCGCGATCACATTGAACGAGCTGACACCTGGGTTGCAGGTAGACATGATATACTAGATGCGTTACTTCACGTGCATTTTCATTTTCCCTCATGCATCTCTGATCGTTTTTTATAGCTTTGTCTGATCCCGGGTATTTGATCACGGATTAAGGAGAAGCTACCTCCCACGGATTCCAGGGTGAGACCAGACCAGCGGCATCTGGAGAACGGAGAGTATGAGAAGGCAAATGCAGAGAAACAGCGGTTAGAGAAAAGGCAAAGAATGGTATAATAGATCTTGCCTATGAAACACATTTTGTACTTGGTGAAAATCTGTTTTCCTAACACAAACTTGAAGAAACAATATGTATGGTTTCATTGACATGTTCTAAGGATATGTCTGTCATGATGCAGTCGAGGAAACTACAAGAAAATGGGTGGAAGCCTAGATGGTTCAAGCGAGAAGGCGATAATGGACCTTTTCGCTATGTGGGCGGCTATTGGGAGGCGCGCGAGCAGGGAAAATGGGATGGTTGTCCCAATATCTTTGGTGAATTCAGTGAGCCCTTAGAAGGGTCATGAAATGATTCAGGTTCATGTCTGTTTCTCTCCACAAGAACACAGTTGCATTCTTTTAAACTTGCCTTATTATAATGATGTGATTAGAAGTACAACTTGAGTGTTAATCTGAAGAATAGCTTATATGAAACAGGCTACAGAGCATAGATAAGAGGGTTTCAGAGTCTAGTGTGGAGAAAAAAGCTCTATTCGTTCTACAGAGTATAAACTGCTTCCTAGAGTTTGGAAAGCAATTTATAGAGAACTGACCCCAACGGGAATTTAAAGAAGGGATTCATCTTCTAACTATAATCAAGTTGAAGATTAGATTTTCATCCAAAAAAAAAGTTGATGGTTAGATTATAGTCTAATGTATCCTTGTAACTCCAAAGATGTTTAGATTATAGTCTAGCGTCACCAATATTAGATGTGAGAGTGTTGGCTTATGTAATGTAATACCTAGCTCTGTTTTTTTTTGTTTTTGTGTTTTTGTTTTTGTTTTTCTTTTTTCTTTTTTCTTTTTAATTTATTTATTGTTTTCCCCTTAATATATCTGTGCTAGTTGTTGGCTGAGCGCTGATTTTAGTTCCACATTTATTTGTATTTTCTCTTTTTTCAGAATAAAAAAGAAAGTTGTATTCATGTCATCATTTGTCCAACAAATGGTTTTAGGGAGCATTTTTGTCCCGTTTGGGGTACCATTGTTTGTGAAAATTGTGCACTATGCAACACTTTTAAAAAATGCGTTTATTTATATCACATTTAAAAAAATCATGCCACTGTTGTTACATGGAGAAAGGCCTTTTGACTTAAGAAAAGTTTTTTAACTTTTTGACTTAACAAAAGCTTTTAAACTTGTTTAGTTATTAAATAAACCAAAAGATTTTATTCACATAAAAAGTAATGAGTAATGTAATACTAAGATATGGTTTCACCACTACACATAGGATATTAGACAACAGTTAAAAACTGTTTAAAGATTACATAACGGTTACGGAAATTATTGTCTAATCATCAGATGTAATATATCTCGACATTAGATGATAGTTAATAACCATCGTCTAATGTTTATTTGGACCAGTATAGGCACTAAAGGTTTAAGAATAGACGGTTTTCTAAATAAACTACTGTCTAATATGAACTTTAGTCGAAAATTTATTTAAAAAACCTTCGTCTAATACCTATTTTGTCACAAAGTGGCTGGCTTCGCTTCATTTTCTTTGCCCATGGATGGTCTTCTGTGTTCCATTTGTTTTCATTGGCCTTACAATTCACTGATAACATAAATTAGAAAATGTGTACAAAATTTGTGACACCCAAACATTTTTAATAAATTAAAAATGCAATAACTTAAGATTATGAGAATTACTGTTTAATTTAATTTTTATAATAAAATTTATAAAAGCAAAAAGTGAGATTTTTAAAGGTAAAAATCATGTCATGATCTTATACGAGAAAGGAACGATATGGAAATAAGTTGAAAAGCTCAATTGTTGCAAAATGTGTTGCAATAAATGTTAAGATAAAAATACAGTTTAAGAAAAATACTGTATAATAATATGAAAAAACATACAATATTAGAATAATGTAGTATAAGAAAGTACACTAATAAAGTTATATAGTATAGAAATGACACTGTAAAAGTAATGCAGTGTAGAAATTTGACTGTTTAAGGTTAAGTAGTATAGAAATTTAGACTGTACAAAGCTAGATAATATCAGAATTACATTATGTGATGGATGTAAATAAATATGGGAGGTTGTGGGACCTCATGAATTTTATAGAAAAGAATACCAGCAATATAGGAAAAATACTGTCAGTATAAATTCAAACTGTATAAAAATATGGGACCCATCATGGGACACCCGAATGGATGAGAAATTGCCACGACACCCCCTTGATGTGGGCAAATCAAATCTTGCCACTTATTACCCTTAATGATGCTTAAGGGTGACTAAGCATGGTTAGTCACCAAAAAAAGGGGAAAAAAAAAAGAAAGAAAAGAAAAATGGGGGGAGACTCCAAGGGTAGAGATTGTGCCACATGTTTTGGACAAATTTTCCTTTGCAAACAAGTCCCTAGAGTGGAGACTTATAAATAGTCAAGGACTTATTGAAAATTAAAAAGATTTGGTTTTAGGAAGTTTTTTTCCCATTTCCGCCCAAAGAAAACTGGCCCTCCCCTATGTCTCTCTCACTCAAATTTTTGATGATTTCCAAGCCTCCAAATCATGTTTGAAGCAAGTCTAAGTGTGGACAATCAAGGACAAACAATTGTGGAGGTAAAAATCCAAACTTTTATAATGGGTTTTTATGTTTTTCATTGGGTTTGGCTCATGATTTGGATGGGGTTTTCATGGGTTATGTTATAGATTGTTGTCAAGGGGACTTTGAAGGGTTTCAAGCAAGGAAAAGAAAGGACAAGTACTTTGCATGGATTAGGTAAAATCCTAGCCTTTTTTATTAAGCCAAAGTTTATGTTTATTATGTATGCCAAGTGTTTGATGAAATGTTTAAGCTACGGCATGTAATATGGACATTATGGCATAATTGGTTTATGTTCTATGATGATGGTGATGATGATGGAAAGAAGGAAAGTAAAAGTTTTAGGTTTAAAAGTGAAAAATTATTAAACTTTGTAAAGTTTAACTAGTTTCAAAGGAATAGGATTTTGAGAGCCTTAGAGGCCAATTTATGTCCCAAATATGGTATAGGAACTGCCAAAACAATGAGAGAAACAACTTTTGTTGACAAAGTTTTGTAAAATTTCAAAAGGACTAAATTGCAAAGTTTTGTAAAATTTTGGCATATTTGAAAATCAGCTAAAAAGTCCACCTTAACGATAGAATTTGAGGAAATTTAAAACATGAGAGTTGTAGAACTCATCGAAACTGTTAAGAAAAAGTAGACAGTTTGTCTAAATTCTGCTCAATTGAGAAGTTATGAATTTTACAAAATTTTGAACATAAAATTTTAAAAAATAAAAACGTTATGAAATGTATTGAATTCGACCATGGTCCTTTTGTAAGTTTTATTCGCTATGAAAAAATAAACATTTGGGGTACAAAGTGGTCAATTTTTGTTCCGAAGGTAAAAATGTAAAGATTTTTTTGATTTGGGCCAAAACCGTCAAATTGTGTGAAACTGGGTTTTCAGCAAGGAACATTAAGTTCCTGCATTTTTGTGGGTAGTGAGTAACCACAGGGATTATGTTTTTAAAGGATTTAAAGTTTAGTCAAGGAAAGAAAAGAAACGAAGTTAAAGGCAACAATATAAAGTTTTTCGCATTATCAGTCAAAACTATAAAGTTTTGACAAAATAGATTTTAATGAAAGAAAAACTATTGTTTATTTTTTTGCAATGTTATGAGAAGTAAAGAAATGTATGATGTTTTAAAAAAGGGGTTTCGAAAGTTTTCTAAAACCCGTCAAAGGTGAAATAGTCATTTTTTGAAAAATGGCTAAAACGGACCTGAAATGCCCGATATTGGAAAATGCCCCTTAGTGGGAATTTTTCCATAACATGTAAGAAATGAGAGGTAACTTTAAGAAAAAAGTTTAACAAGTTACGAGATGGATGAAAAATCCATAAGGGATAAAATCGTCATTTTTAGGAAATAGCTAAAACGGAGCTGAACACTCCAAACTAGCAACACGCTTTTAGACAAAAAATATTATGTAATACGTTGAATAATGAAATCGTCACATGAGAAGGAAAATTTAATAAGGAATGTTCAAGTAAAAAAAAAGTAACCCGGTAGGTTACAAAGTTAAGTAAAGAAAAAGGATAACCTGATGGGTTACAAAGTTAGGTAAAAAGAGTGATAACACAATGGGTTATGGATTTAAGTAAAAGGTATAGTAACCTGGTGGGTTACAAAGTTAAAAGCAATGAGGTACAAAGTAAAGAGAATGGTAAAGTGATAGGGTACCAAGTTAAGTTAAAAGAAAAGAACGGTGAATGTTTAAGTTTTATTATTAATCAAGTAGATAGAAAAAAAGAAAGTTAGGTAATAAGTTAGGTTTCATATGATTAGGACATAGATGCCGACTAATGAAAGGAAAAGGAAGTAAACAAGAATGTTAGAGCTAAGTCGAGGTAAGTTCAAACCTCACCTACAACATGAAGTAAATGATTTTCAAATGTAATTTATATGTTTACAAATGTGTTTGCAAATGTTATACAAGTTGTTTTTAAAGTATGTTTTCATTTATTATGCATAAAGTTTTAAAGATTAAGTAAAATTTTGCAATATATTTGCAATAATTATGTTTAAAGTATGTTTGTATTTTGTTAATGCATAACGTTTTACAGTTTAAGTTATAAGTTTTATGTTGCATTTGTTATGCAATAAGTTTTACAAAAAGTTATGATTTACAAATGTGTTTGCATATGATGTGATTACATTTGATATGCTCACTAAAGTTAAAAGAAGGTAAAATAAAGATTAAAAGGAAGTGTCGTACCAGCCTCCTTGATGTGAGGTACACAAGCAAAGTTAAAGTTGCAACCTTCTTAATGTGAGGTACACAAGTAAAGTTAAAGTTATGACTTCGGTGTTCGATGGTCTCAAGTCTTCCATAAGGGAAACATCATATTTATGATCTCACGATTAATGATGTTGGTACGAACACTAAAGTTTATAAGAAGAGGAAAGTTAAGAAACAAAGATAAGAAGTTAAAGTAATAAATGAATGTTCATAAAATGCTCATAATTGAAAGTTCATAATTAAGCATAAATGGAATCAAGCATTTTGATTTTGCTTGTATTCCTTATTATGAAATGTTTATGTGTTATGTTTATGAGAAACATTCTAAGGAAAGTTTTATATTAAATGTTTATGAAAAACATTATCATGTTTACAAGAAAAGGTTTATGAAGGACGTTTTAAAAAAAAGTTTAAGAAATGTTTTATGAAAAATGTTTTAAGAACAAGGTTTTTATGGGAAAAGCTTTTAAAGCATGTGAAAATTTTTTGTGAGATTTCATTTGAACTTGTTGAGCAAAAGCTCATTAAAAATTTCTTTATGTTATAGGTAGTCTTATGGGTGACCAGTAGAACTTGTTAGAAGAGCTGTGTGCTGCAGAGGATAGTTGTAAAGACTTGGGTATGAATTCCACTATAGTATGCTTCCACTAATTTTAAAAAATGTTCTCACACCATTTGATATAGTATTTTCAAAGTTTAAGAAAGTCAAAGTTTTATAAGATATGTTTTCAAAGTTTAAATTATATTTTCTTTCACGAAATGTTTCATGTAATTAAAGAAAAAAATTTATTTCAGTATTTTTCTTACTAAGTAAGTAAGATTAATGTTTAAAAAATAATGTTTAAAGAAAGTCAAGTAACTATCCAAAAAGACAGGTTGTTGCAAAATTTCAATCAAAGAAAACATATATAAAATAATATAATATGATATATAAATAAGTGTTAAATGATTAGTTTGTAATGACTTATTGTACAAACTCTGCCTATTCTTTCATAACTCACTCAAATAATCATTGGTATAAAAATCTAGGTTTGTGAAGACTTGTGACCCCGTATTCATTATAATATCTCTCATGTAGCTTAATACAAAATAGTTGCATTCTTTAACTTCTTGTTGTGGGAGAATAGTCTAAAAGAGCATAGAAACAATTTATTAGTTTAAATAATAATAATTTCATTTTCTGTTACAACTATGTTTATACTTGAATGCTTACATTTCACGGTTTTAGAAATCTAGCGTTTTTTATACGGCATCTTGAAGACGATTTTAGTGGTTGTCTTTAATTTCCATGCATTTAAGGCCCTAAATTCAATTCGTTAAAAATACAATCAATCAAAAGATAATTTAGCTAGCAATAATAAGTTATATAGTTAACAATAATACACTTATAATTGAATCCTTTGGCTAAAGTTGGGGCATATTGGTTGACCAAGTGGATTGAATCATAAAACCTGATCTTTTTGGGGTAAAGGAGGGCCAATATCTAATGACCTCCACTATTATATGGCATGAAGCAATACTTGTTGGCTTTTATTTTGTCCAAAAAGTCATAGAGCAAATTTGCTTGTTCTTACATTGAAAGCTCAATAGCACCAGGCACATAAGAGGTAATGTACAGGTTGATGAAGCCATACAAGTTAAGCAATTGGAATATTTGGCAATATTGCCATAAGAAACTGCATACAAAAAATGAATATTGTTAGACGATGAAAAATAACAAGTTAAAAAAATGTAGATATAGTTAAATACCTCATGCATGCCATGATACATGACACACTCATTTGAGTGAAGCTGGCGAACCACTTAATGTCCTCGGTGGATATATATAAGGGTTTATAATCACTCTGGGTAATGTCAAAAGGCAACACAATTGAAATTGTGCTTGAGGCATCCATGGAATTCTTTGAATAACTATGCAAGCATGCCATATTTGGAGGTAATCCTTCCAAACCTTCCATTGGTTGTGTCACCTCTATCAAGTCCTCCATTTGTTGTTTTTTTTTTCCCTTTTGGATTCTTTAAAGGACCTCCATTGATTGGCTCATCGATAGGACCGTGAGCTCTTTGCCCCGATGATGGGGTCGATCAATCAGAACGTTGCTTTTTGAGTTAATGAACCCATTTGAATCCACGACTTGGGCCAAACAACAAATCCTACAAGAGTATCAGTCACGACCTTATTTTCCTCATTGGTAAAGGTAAGTGTGCATCCCTCATATAAGAAACTTAGATTGTAACATACATGTTACCTTCTCCAACTGTCCTACAATGAATCATTTACATGGGGAGAGTATCCATCCACACCCTCCCCTTGCAACGGTGTCTGACATCAAAACACCATCTCCCTCAGTTGTTGATAGCAATAGAAGAAGGCAGGTTTTACCTTCACTGAGACTTGATGAGGGCGGCTTTGCAAGTGTGTTGGCATGGTATGAGTTTTGCAACTTGCTTTTGCACTTATTAGTTATTCTATCATGGGCACCACATTTTCTTCCTTGTGGGATTCTCTCGAATTTGACTTCTCATAATTGCCTCCCACTGGAAAAAACTTAGTGTCCATCATTTCCACCTTCTTATGCAGTTCGATCACCTTTGCATTGGACTTTGAACTTCAAGTAGACTGAAAATATTAGGACTACTTCACAAACTGAGATTGACCGTGCACCCGTCCCGAATGTTTAGGATTGCCCAATGCAGCAGTCAATACATCACTCTCCTCTGTGATTGGAACATGCCTTGGGAGGCTTGCTCCTTATACTCATCCTATTAATTACAAATTTAATATAAGTTAAAATCAACCATGGTTAATACACAATTTGAAATACGAAAAGTTAAAAAGATTAAGTAACTTTTAATTTTTTGGCTAATATCTCCGCATCTTTGGATTTTTAAAAGTTCCATCATTCTTTTGTCGAATAAACTTCCAAATAATGTGATGAGGAAGAGGCATAGTAGTGCTATTTATTCTCATCTATATTAAAAGGTAAGGTTGTTTAAATTATATAAAGAAAATTACAAGTTTTTATATAAATGAAGCCATTCACACTCGACTTTCAGATATCCCGAATGAGCCGTTAAGTACTCAAGATCATAGTCAGCTCTTCTCTCTTTGGCTTGTTTTGACACTCTCGCTTTGCTCTTCACTAAGTTTGTATCTCATAAAATCCGTCCATTATTTTGAACTAATAAAAGAATAATTTCTAACTATTTTTGCAAGAAGCTTAACAACATTGGGATCATGTTCGTGGCCTTCAATGAAAGCCTTCTTTAGGTTGTACCTAAAGTCTTTAGCCATCTTAGCAACACTTGTCATCAACTTCTTCTTTATAGTGTAGGGAATGTTGAAGGATGCAACAACACCTTTCCAAACATGTTACATATTGTCCTTATTATTCTTTTCTCTCCAATCCTTTGTTGTTATGGGAATGTGCTTTCGAACTAAAACTGCAATATAACTTTGGAGCTCATCCCTTTCTTTTCGAATAGCTTGATCTTTTTCATTGAATTGGACTTGTATTTTTGTACCTTTTGATCTCAACTTTGACACTTTCTCATCAAAGTTGCTTCTCTTTTTCCATCCGTATCCGAAATAAATGACTCTATATCATTGTGTCTGGTCATTTACCCTTCCATATCAACGAATTCATTGTCCAATATTTTAAAATATTCTTAAACAATAATACTTATAATTAAAACAAATATGTAATTAAAACTAAAACAAACATATAATTAAAATTAAAACAAACATTTAATTAAAACCAACATATAACTAAAACTAATAATAACATGAAAACTAGCATATAATTAAAGCAAAAAGCAATATTAAATTTCCAAAACTAGCATCTATATGAAACCAAAATATAATGACAAAAAAAAAAAATATAAAACTTAAACTAATATATAAAAACTAATAACATTAAAACTAAAATTTATAAAACTAAAACTAACAACACTAATTAAAACAAAGGTTAAATTATTATAGAAAAAATTTTTCAAGTCCTAATTACAATGTTTTTATTCACAAATTCTAAGTATAAAAACTAAAGAAAAACCTAAATACTAATTATAACAATTTCATAGTAAACCGTCTAAAGTCTTGCAAATAACCGTACAAATTCTCATTAAAATAAGCATGAAAAAAATTTCAAACAATTTAACAATAAAAATTGTTTAAGCTAAAATTGTCATATAAAAAGGGGGGAAGGGCATACCTTTGGGCTCGGGGTACCCGTGGTGGTGATGGAGGGTGGTGATTGATGGGGGTTCATGGTGGCAATGGAGCCTGGCAATGGAGTGTTTGTGGTGGGGCTATGAGGGACAACAGAGGGAGAGAGAGGATGACGGTGGGAGAGAGAGCGATGGAGATTTGAGAGAGATGATGAAGGAGAGTAAGAGCAAGAGAGAGAAAGGCTGAAGAGAATTAGGTTTGTTTTTTTGAGAGACGGGATTATAAAATGTATTAGACGATAGTTTCTGTAAAACCGTCGTTTAAAGTTAATCATTAGATAACAGTTTTTGAAAAATCATTGTCTAAAGCACGCGGCATTTGTTGCCTATAAATGCTGCGTGATTTTAGACGATGGTTTAGTATTTTTTAATTATAATTCGTAGGCAAAAATAAAAAACGCAAATATTTTTTTTTTATAGCTCTGTCTCTGTCTCTCTCTTTTCATAAGCACTAAGAAGTTGACTTGTTTTAAAAAAGCTTAAAATCTCTCTCTCTCTCTCTCTCTTTCTCTTTTCATAAGCACTAAGAAATTGGCTTGTTTTAAAAAAGCTTAAAAAAGAAAAACAAGTTTAAATGTAGGTTTTGGACTAAATAAGCAAAAAATAGTTTTTTAGGCCATTCCAAATATGCTCTTTGTTCATGTCTTTAGTCACTCTCTCCTTAAAAAAAGGCTTGATTCATAATGTCGTTTTCATTTTTTTTAAAATAATTATAAAAGTGATCTAACTAGAAAACGTAATATGGAGATATTTTTTTTTCTTTTCTAAAAAAGGGATCCTTAGTGTTATTTCGCTCATCGCTCTTATTGATCTAATTAGAAAACATAATATGGAGATATTTTATTGACTATAGTGAAATTCTAAGGCTCACCAATAAAACAAAAAATCTATCTAACAGATTGCAGTTTTAGCAAAATCACCATGGGTCAAATGCTTTACAATTTATTTGCAAGAAAGACCTTCCACATTAGAATTGCCAAGATTCAACCTTACAGACATTCTCATCACTGCACCAACCTTTTGATGATGGTAATAATTCAAAGATAGTTGATCTTAGGGTTTTGGATAAACTAGCGAAGTTTAGTAGTTTGTGAAAACAGTACTTGTGACTATTAATGCCAAAATGAAAGAAAAAAAAAACTTACGATATTCATGCCCAAAGTGGGAAGGGCAAATTGCATAAGTATAACTGTATTGGATTTTGCACGCTCCTTTTCCTTTTGGGTGTTTCCTATTGGGTTTTACTGGTGCATGATTTTTTTTAAGGTTGCGTAGGTGATTTTTAGCAGGGTCTCTATTAATTTTTTGATCAAAATAGTAGATTATTATTATTTTTATTCTAATTGTTATTTTGGTTTTCTTTTTTCTTGGGTTGTTTATTTATTTTTTCTTTCTTACTTTCTTAAAAATTCAAAAATATGTTATTTTTTATAATTTTCTTGGGGCAAAAGAGTTAAACAAAATTTTTTTTGAAATTATTTATGGTAATAGCATGTCTTAAAATATTTATAGTAAATAACATATTTACAGTAATTAAATCATTTATGAAGCGCACTTTTATGGTAAAATTTACCTTGTAAATATGCTTCGTAAATTAATTATTTACCAAAATTTTTTTAAAATCTATTATTTATGATAAATATAATTTTAAAAAAATATCCCATTAATTTGCTATACTTTCACCCTTTTTATGTTTCATTTACCCAAAATCACAATCATTCAGATGAATTAGAATAAGTCCTTGAAAATTGGAATTCAAACATACTCTTTCTGTGATTTTTTTGTTTGGTTTAATTTTCATATCACGGTGGTAAGGATGAATATATAACTATAACACTAATAGATTCCATTCATACTCCTTTGCTTGGCCCAAAACTTGTATCCTTCGGGCTTTGTATCTCTGGCTTTTCCAGGTTGGTTTAGATAAGCCCATCAGAAACTCCAAAATTTTACCCCAATTTCCAAAGCATAAACAAAAAGCTTTGTATGAAAGGATTGGTTACAATCAATTAGTTAAAAATAATGTAGTATATGAGTCTTTATATTATAATAATTTTTTACTTTTTATCATAGTTGATGAGAGCATTATACTATTTATTATTGGTGAGAATCAATTGTTTCTAAATGAAAGTCAAACACCCTAAAAAAGAGTGGTAAAAGGAATGAAGCGATGAAAAGAACCTAAGGTAAATAAAGCTTTTAGACGGTGGAAATGGGTTCTGTCACGACATAAACACCAAGCATGAGTAGTTTGTTACTACAAACACAAATGTATTCAAAAAATAACTAACCATAAACAAATAAAGAGACACAGTGACATGGTTATAAATCTCAACCAAAAAAAACTCTTTAAAGAAAAAACTACGTGAGAAGAATTTTAGTCAACTTCAAATTATGGTTACAGTTCTTGGAATTGTAAGCTTGTAACAAAACTTCACCTTGCCTTGACATCTTGTCTTACTCTAAGCGCGCCTGATCTAATCAAGTCTAGATGTATTCCACTTGGTTTATAATCAAGTCTTCAATTTAATTAAATTCTGCCTGAAATTCACGCTTCAAACTTCTGTGACTGCAGCTACAGACAACTTTAATATCTGGTTCGTGTTGGCAGACGAATTCTATCTTGTATTTAAAATTCGAACTTATGGGATAAACATTATCAGTTATTTTAAATACTAATTAATTCTCAACACAAAATTCGGATTAATAATTGTAATAGTGTGTAAGAGAATAAAAGAGTTTGATTAGCGAGGGAGAAGTAATATAATTTAACCAAGGGAAATTTGAGATTTTTTTTTCTATAAACGAGTAATTCTCTTTTTATAAACGAAGATTTGTCAACAAACTTTGCTAAAAATGAAAAAAGATAATTAAGATAAATAATTTCAATGAAAGTTGTTGTGGATTTTCTAACGCAAGTGCACGTATCGTTAACAAGTAATAAAGAGTGAGTAAAGTATCGTTCCCACGAGGATTGCGTTAATCTAGCTAAGTACCGAAATTGGTTAACCCTAAAATTATTTGAACAATCAAATATAAAATAGAAAAATAACAAAACAAAAAAATATAAATGAAACCTAAACAATAAAAGACTAGGGCATCCGATTTCACCTAAATTAATCCTACTCAAATTATCTAACTTAATCAACTGATGTTTACTGCTATGCCGATAACAAATTTCTCTTAGGTAGTCATTAATCTTTCTCAAGCATTAATAATTTATCTTAGTTAGCAAATTTCCTACATCTCTGTGGAAACTCTAAACTTACCGAGATTCATTAAGAACAAGAAATTCATAGTGTTACACAAGTCTCATAGATATCTCTATCCTATGATGATCTCATGGCATTCAATCATAGTCTAATTTAATCATCGCTTCTCAGCCTCAAATTAAATCACATATCATGCAAAAGGTGCGCAAACTTTTACAAGCATTAAGATTAGATTAAATACTCAGCATAGATAATGAATAAACATCGAATTGAATTAAATTAAACAAAAGTGAACATTCATAATCCGGCTACATCGTAGCCCTAGAATAGAGAAAATTAGTTCCTAATGAAACTAAAAACAATCCTAAATAATCTCTTAAACATGATGAGTGAAAGAAAAGAACTCTATTTGGATGCGAAGATGGTTTCTGTCTCCGGGTTGCACCGTTCTTCTTCTCCAAAGCAGTGAGTTCTCCCCTCTTGTTTGTAGTTTTTCTCCCTTAGAATTCAGGGTTTAAAAGGGCAATTTTGGAACGAAATTACACTAGAATTTGAATTGGGATCGCAATGGCGCCTAGGCTCGATTTTCTGGCGCCTAGGCTTCATTACGGCGCCTAGGCTCGATTATTGTAGCGCCTAGGCGCTATACTTGCCCGTGGAAGCTTTTCTGAACTGGCGCCTAGGCGCCATGAATACGGCGCCTAGGCTTCGAAGTAGCGCCTAGGCGCCAGGATTGTAGCGCCTAGGCGCTATACTGGCCTCCCAAATGGGGCCTAGGCGCCCAAATTGTGAAGCCTAGGCGCTATGCTCTCGGGTTTTTTGTGTGAACTTCATCTGTAGCAGCGCCTAGGCACTCAATAGTTGACGTCTAGGCTCCATTTCATCCCGAGTCTACTTTTGCTCAATTTTTGGTCTGTTTTGCCCTGTACTTTGCCATTATGCATCGTTTTCCTTCAAAACCTATAAAAGAACATAAAACACTCTTAAATTCTTATAAATCGCTCAAAACTAACAAAAATATTAAGTGAGAATCATCTAATTAATTAGCCTAAAACTAACTTATCAAAAGTATTGAACAGCGACAACGTTGGTGCAACAATTTTCCAAATTCATGCGATCAACAAGAGTTTAATTTCTCCAAAAAGGTAATCATGAACCAAAAAGTAAGTCAGAAAATAATAAGAAACTTGTGCATTTAATCATGCTTAGGGAATTCACAATTAATGATTTTGCATTAAATCTTGAGCAGTAAACCCATGTGGATGGTTTTTTGTAGTTCCCTTTTCACAAGAAAAAGTTGAAAGAGATTATGCCAAAAACTGGTACTATTGGGGTAGGGCCATATAATGATCAAAATATATTCCTGGCAATAATAATAATAATAATAATGCATGTGTTTGATGAATTAATAAAGCTTAAAAAGAAATATTCAACGCTACGGGTTGAAGAATGGTACATTTATATATATTATTATATATCATGCAAAATCCTAGTAATCCTCGCTGTGCTTTGGTGATTTGCTGATCATGAAATACAATAATATTATGTGAATTTTTTTGCATCCCCCCCTGGTTGGTATTATTGGGGTTGTTGATGAATGACTGATCAGAAAGATATTTTATTGTATATACATGTGGGGACCTCATGTGAATAATAAAAGAAGAAATTAGGTTCTCGGCGTCTCGTCCCATTCATTGGACAATGTACAGTAAACAACCACTGCCCATATCATTAATATTTTATTGTTTTAACAATGTTATTTCTGGATTTTTGTTTATGAAATACTATATATGTTTAAATGATTTTATGATAATGAAATAATTTTATGCATAATAATAAGATGTTTGTATGAATTTTTAAATTAAAATATATGTATTTTTAATTGTTTGAAAAATGTTTTATTTAAAAAGATATTCATGTTTAAAATGTATGGTTTGTTTTTACATGCTTAACGTAATTTTTATGATTTAAGAAAAAATCATGATAACATGTTTATGTGATGATAATTGTTATTATGGTTATGAATTATGTTTGTAATATGTGATGAATATATACATGAATGTTATATGAATGAATGTTTTATGATAAGTATTAATTTTGTTGTATTTTTAAATGTATAAATGACATGAACACTCAAAGAAGCGAGTACATCGAGACCGCGGCGTCGTCACCAAAAGTATATTAAGGTTAAGTAAGCTAGCGTTAAGGTAAGTACATTCTCACCTGCAACATGACACCTTTTACAAGGTTTGATGATATGTTCTCAATGGTATTTATAATGACTTTATGGTTATTTTCCTTAAAGGATTTATTATGAAAGATTTTCATGATTTAAAGTTATGTATGAATGATGATGAAATATTTTATAGCATGAAAATATATATATATATATATATATATATATGTATCACCTAATAAGTGTTGCACACCAATGTTATGAAATGATATGTTATGATGTCATGTTTGGTTTGGGATTAGCTACCATTCTCCTCTCATGACGGCGCGCTTACAATGATGTTCATGGTGCAACACTTTGGCCCTTAAGATAAGATAGAATAAGTTTTTAAATGATAAATGCAATGAAAGATATGTTTCTATGAAATTGTGCTTAAGGCACTTTTATGATATGATGACAATGATGATGATGATGTTTACGTAATGTTTTAAATTGTGAGAATTATATGTACTTACTAAGCATTAGCTTAATCATGTTTTATGTCATGTTGTAGATAAGGGTAAGAAAATCATGGATTAGGCGGAGGGCGTGTGAGCACTAAGCATGATAAATTGTAACCGGAAGCACGCCAAGAAGAACGTTTTTATATTTTAAATCAAGTTTCATATTTTGAACAATTTTTTTATGATAAATATTTGAAGGATTTTATGAACTATGTTTTATATTTTTATTTCATTATTTTAAGTATTTTGAACTTCTGTATTTTTATGAAAGGATGGTTTTGTTTTAAAAATTAAGTTTTTCCAAGGATATTTTTTTTGGCTCGGTCGGCGTGCTGAACATCTTGGTCGGCCTGCCGATGTCCAAAAGTTTGGCCTGTCGGACGATGATGAGTTTTTAAGCCAGATTTGCAAAGCCTCTGCCGGCCTACCGGTTAACGGAACTCTGGTCTGCCGATCATGTTCGGCCTACCGAAGTCCCAAGTTCGGCCTGCCGAACTGTAGGAGTAAATGACTTCTAAATGATGAGATGATTAATGAGTTATGATGTGATGTTCTTTTTGTTTATATAAGTCCTGATTTTTACAACTTGGTATATCTATTTTATTAAAATAAGGGCATGATTAATTTAAAGTATAATTGAATAAATTATGACGTGGATTGAGTTTAGCATGTGATTTAACAATGTTAAGTTATTAAAAAAAAAGAAGTATGAATGGATCCTGGTTAAGCATGTTTAATTACTTTCACAATTAAAAGTATCGTTTAAGTTTTGTATTCATATATAAGTTTAAAGTCCAAGTAAGTATAAGTGTAAGAATGTAACGACATTTGTGACGTCCGTAAAGGGGGTGTTATAGGCTTTGGTATCAGAGATATTTTTCGATTACAATTCATATCACCACACGTCAATCCAAGTCCTCCAAGTAAGTATGTTATAAAGTTAGATGTATTGATGCAAGTATGATGATAAGATTAAGGTCTTAATATCGAATGATTGATGATCTAGTAGTGAAAACCTGTCTCATAATTGAAAGATTATTTCTAAGTTCCTAATTCTTTTAGGAAATTTACGATGGACGGTCACAGAAGAATGCAGACTCGCACCCAAACCAACGAAAGACTCATGACAATGATCGCTGAGTTGCAGAGGCAACTTGAGGATCAACGGAGGGAAATTGCTGCGTTAAGGGCCAATGGCCAGAATGATTACCGACGAGGTAATGATGTGCCTCCTCCTCCTCCGCAGCCACAAGTAAACGAAGTCCCTGTTCCTACTGCTGAACCAAGAGTAGCCTATTAGGAACCCTTGCTGGTCAGATGGAAGAGAGTTAAGCCAGCGGATTACGAAGGTTCTAAGGATCCGCTAGTAGCTCAGGGATGATTGAAGACGATCGAAGCTACCTTAGGACTCATGGATTTCACGGACAATGAAAAGGTCCTCTGTGCATTGTACTGCCTCACCATGGAGGCCAGGATATGGTGGGATGGCGTCAAACAGAGCAGGAATGTTGAAGAGATGACATTGGCTGACTTGTTCATGAATTTAACACGAAGTTCTTCCATATGAATGTCACGAGGAAGCATTATGAGGAGTTCGAGAACTTACGACAGAGGGATATGTCAGTCACTGATGTGGTGACAAAGTTTGACTATTTAGCCCGTTTATGTCTAGGAATGGTTATGGATGAAGGTGAAAGGGTCAGAAGATTGATCAGAGCCCTTAGGCCAGATATTGCTGCGATCGTTGATGGGGCAAGTCCACCCAGGACTCAAGAACAGGTTGTCATGAGGGCTCAACGTGCTGAGTTTCATTTGTCCAAGTTAAGAAGGAACCAGCCTCAGCCTGGTCAACAGGCCAACAATGCAAATAATCAGAACCGCCCTCCCCACAGGAACAACAACAACAACAATAGCAGCAGCAGCAACAACAACCAAAACTGGAGGAATAACAAGAGGAAAGGGTAATCCTCAAAACCAGCAGGGCCAAGACAACAAGAGGCACAATGATGGCCAGCCTAACAATAATAACAGGCGGTTTCAACCGTGTGCCAAATGTGGAAAGAAGCATTCAGGGGAATGCCGCTTGGGAACAAACCAATGTTTCATCTGTGGGCGTGAAGACCACTTTGTTAAGAACTGCCCCAAGCTAATGAATGCCAATGCCCCGCAGAGAGCTCCTCCTCAAGCCAGCTTCATCAGATGCAAGCCTCCCTTGAAGGGCCAAAATTTTTTTAAAATCTATTATTTATGATAAATATAATTTTAAAAAAATATCCCATTAATTTGCTATACTTTCACCCTTTTTATGTTTCATTTACCCAAAATCACAATCATTCAGATGAATTAGAATAAGTCCTTGAAAATTGGAATTCAAACATACTCTTTCTGTGATTTTTTTGTTTGGTTTAATTTTCATATCACGGTGGTAAGGATGAATATATAACTATAACACTAATAGATTCCATTCATACTCCTTTGCTTGGCCCAAAACTTGTATCCTTCGGGCTTTGTATCTCTGGCTTTTCCAGGTTGGTTTAGATAAGCCCATCAGAAACTCCAAAATTTTACCCCAATTTCCAAAGCATAAACAAAAAGCTTTGTATGAAAGGATTGGTTACAATCAATTAGTTAAAAATAATGTAGTATATGAGTCTTTATATTATAATAATTTTTTACTTTTTATCATAGTTGATGAGAGCATTATACTATTTATTATTGGTGAGAATCAATTGTTTCTAAATGAAAGTCAAACACCCTAAAAAAGAGTGGTAAAAGGAATGAAGCGATGAAAAGAACCTAAGGTAAATAAAGCTTTTAGACGGTGGAAATGGGTTCTGTCACGACATAAACACCAAGCATGAGTAGTTTGTTACTACAAACACAAATGTATTCAAAAAATAACTAACCATAAACAAATAAAGAGACACAGTGACATGGTTATAAATCTCAACCAAAAAAAACTCTTTAAAGAAAAAACTACGTGAGAAGAATTTTAGTCAACTTCAAATTATGGTTACAGTTCTTGGAATTGTAAGCTTGTAACAAAACTTCACCTTGCCTTGACATCTTGTCTTACTCTAAGCGCGCCTGATCTAATCAAGTCTAGATGTATTCCACTTGGTTTATAATCAAGTCTTCAATTTAATTAAATTCTGCCTGAAATTCACGCTTCAAACTTCTGTGACTGCAGCTACAGACAACTTTAATATCTGGTTCGTGTTGGCAGACGAATTCTATCTTGTATTTAAAATTCGAACTTATGGGATAAACATTATCAGTTATTTTAAATACTAATTAATTCTCAACACAAAATTCGGATTAATAATTGTAATAGTGTGTAAGAGAATAAAAGAGTTTGATTAGCGAGGGAGAAGTAATATAATTTAACCAAGGGAAATTTGAGATTTTTTTTTCTATAAACGAGTAATTCTCTTTTTATAAACGAAGATTTGTCAACAAACTTTGCTAAAAATGAAAAAAGATAATTAAGATAAATAATTTCAATGAAAGTTGTTGTGGATTTTCTAACGCAAGTGCACGTATCGTTAACAAGTAATAAAGAGTGAGTAAAGTATCGTTCCCACGAGGATTGCGTTAATCTAGCTAAGTACCGAAATTGGTTAACCCTAAAATTATTTGAACAATCAAATATAAAATAGAAAAATAACAAAACAAAAAAATATAAATGAAACCTAAACAATAAAAGACTAGGGCATCCGATTTCACCTAAATTAATCCTACTCAAATTATCTAACTTAATCAACTGATGTTTACTGCTATGCCGATAACAAATTTCTCTTAGGTAGTCATTAATCTTTCTCAAGCATTAATAATTTATCTTAGTTAGCAAATTTCCTACATCTCTGTGGAAACTCTAAACTTACCGAGATTCATTAAGAACAAGAAATTCATAGTGTTACACAAGTCTCATAGATATCTCTATCCTATGATGATCTCATGGCATTCAATCATAGTCTAATTTAATCATCGCTTCTCAGCCTCAAATTAAATCACATATCATGCAAAAGGTGCGCAAACTTTTACAAGCATTAAGATTAGATTAAATACTCAGCATAGATAATGAATAAACATCGAATTGAATTAAATTAAACAAAAGTGAACATTCATAATCCGGCTACATCGTAGCCCTAGAATAGAGAAAATTAGTTCCTAATGAAACTAAAAACAATCCTAAATAATCTCTTAAACATGATGAGTGAAAGAAAAGAACTCTATTTGGATGCGAAGATGGTTTCTGTCTCCGGGTTGCACCGTTCTTCTTCTCCAAAGCAGTGAGTTCTCCCCTCTTGTTTGTAGTTTTTCTCCCTTAGAATTCAGGGTTTAAAAGGGCAATTTTGGAACGAAATTACACTAGAATTTGATTTGGGATCGCAATGGCGCCTAGGCTCGATTTTCTGGCGCCTAGGCTTCATTACGGCGCCTAGGCTCGATTATTGTAGCGCCTAGGCGCTATACTTGCCCGTGGAAGCTTTTCTGAACTGGCGCCTAGGCGCCATGAATACGGCGCCTAGGCTTCGAAGTAGCGCCTAGGCGCCAGGATTGTAGCGCCTAGGCGCTATACTGGCCTCCCAAATGGGGCCTAGGCGCCCAAATTGTGAAGCCTAGGCGCTATGCTCTCGGGTTTTTTGTGTGAACTTCATCTGTAGCAGCGCCTAGGCACTCAATAGTTGACGTCTAGGCTCCATTTCATCCCGAGTCTACTTTTGCTCAATTTTTGGTCTGTTTTGCCCTGTACTTTGCCATTATGCATCGTTTTCCTTCAAAACCTATAAAAGAACATAAAACACTCTTAAATTCTTATAAATCGCTCAAAACTAACAAAAATATTAAGTGAGAATCATCTAATTAATTAGCCTAAAACTAACTTATCAAAAGTATTGAACAGCGACAACGTTGGTGCAACAATTTTCCAAATTCATGCGATCAACAAGAGTTTAATTTCTCCAAAAAGGTAATCATGAACCAAAAAGTAAGTCAGAAAATAATAAGAAACTTGTGCATTTAATCATGCTTAGGGAATTCACAATTAATGATTTTGCATTAAATCTTGAGCAGTAAACCCATGTGGATGGTTTTTTGTAGTTCCCTTTTCACAAGAAAAAGTTGAAAGAGATTATGCCAAAAACTGGTACTATTGGGGTAGGGCCATATAATGATCAAAATATATTCCTGGCAATAATAATAATAATAATAATGCATGTGTTTGATGAATTAATAAAGCTTAAAAAGAAATATTCAACGCTACGGGTTGAAGAATGGTACATTTATATATTATTATATATCATGCAAAATCCTAGTAATCCTCGCTGTGCTTTGGTGATTTGCTGATCATGAAATACAATAATATTATGTGAATTTTTTTGCATCCCCCCCTGGTTGGTATTATTGGGGTTGTTGATGAATGACTGATCAGAAAGATATTTTATTGTATATACATGTGGGGACCTCATGTGAATAATAAAAGAAGAAATTAGGTTCTCGGCGTCTCGTCCCATTCATTGGACAATGTACAGTAAACAACCACTGCCCATATCATTAATATTGGAGTGGTGCAGCGATTAAAATGTCTTTTTTTTTTTTTTTTCCGTTTAATAGCTTAAATAAGTTAAAGTTTCGAGACTTTAGAGCCTCATTTTAAAGCCCCCATCGGATCAATGGACTATATCGCAATAGAGTACTTATGGTAGTATGAGTAAAACTCGGACCATAAATTGAGGAGAATTAAGTCTTATCCTTCCCTTTCTATCAGGGAGCTTTCCTAGCACTATAAATGAAAAAGGACCGATCGAGGACAAGATGAGATCAATATCTTTCTTTTCTTTTTTGGAAGGAAAACTATCTACCCATAATTTCATCAATAATGGTATCCTTAATAAATTTGATACTACATTTAATTATAATTATTTATTTATTATTATTATTATGGAGTGCCTCTTACGATGAATGATTGGACTTACTGATTCTTCACATGGATTAATTTTTGTAAAATAATGGCATGCTTCATGCATAAAAAACATATATGAGATCAAATAATGTCAAATTTCTTAACCTTTACGAAAAATTACAATGCTCGTGTCATGTGGGACTTGAATGAGATGGAGTGCTAAATTGAGGGGATGACATGTATTTCTACAACTTGTTTATTTATTAATTAATTAATAATGAGATTCCAACCAGTAATACTAGTGTAGTTTTGCCTGATAGCTAGGAACAAGCTGTTTGATTGGATTCTACTTGTTACTTTGCACAAGTCACGGACACTATCATTAATCTGTAATTTAATTTTAGTTTTTTCTTTGTTTATTTTTTTTTCATATATAAATTTTTACATTTTTTTTTATTATAATTGAGAGAATGTGATTTATCTTAATGCAGGAGAAAGATTTTTACATTGCATTTGAATAAATCTACCCACATGCATGATCTGTCCGCATTTCTCCGAAAGTCCCTTAAAGCCAAAAGGAAGAAAAACAAAAAACCAAACTTTGAAGCAAAAACTCGAAACCATTAATTTCCTTTAATTTGTATATTACATATAATAACATGTTGCAAACTTATTAAAAATTGATTTCTGTGACTGGAAAGACCCTCTACTTTTCTTCTTCTTCTTCTTCTTCTTCTTTTTTCAATTTTTATTTTTTATTTTTACATATATCATATATGACAAGATTATAAAAGACCCATGAATTGTGAACTTGAAAAGATGATCATGAAGCCAATGTGCATCAATCTTCAATTTTCTTCAAATCAAGAAAACGAAACTCTTTTTTTTAGTGACCAACGGCATCAACTTCCTCCAACTCTATGCCAGCGTCGGCAAACCTCTTCTCCTTGTAAACGTACCATTTGGCACAAACCAAATAGATGAAAAAATTCAAGGCACTCAAAATAGCAAGCAACCAATAGAAGTCATAAAGCCTCCCTTGGTTTAGATTATCCGCCAACCATGGCCTTGTGTGCCCAGTCACCTTATGCACAATTGTCACCAACAATGAGCTTATGAAAAACCCAAGCGCCAATGTGCTCAAAAAAAGCCCCGTGCTCATTGTCTTCATCCCTTTTGGGCACTCCCTAAGAAAAAAGTCAAGTTGACCAATGTATATGAATGCCTCCCCTGACCCCACAAGGAAAAACTGTGGGACCAGCCAGAAAACGCTCATGGGGATCTCAGCGGTGGCACTATTGGTCAACCCATGTGATATTGCCACGTGGAGACGTTTGATCTCGGTGAGAGCCGCGGCTACCATTGCAAAGATGGAGAAA
This sequence comes from Artocarpus heterophyllus, assembly GCA_025403435.1. Lineage (NCBI taxonomy): Eukaryota > Viridiplantae > Streptophyta > Magnoliopsida > Rosales > Moraceae > Artocarpus > Artocarpus heterophyllus. The sequence goes on from CM046344.1 coordinate 611,890, forward strand.
ACAAGGCCAACCCCAATGCGTTGCAAAGGGGTTAGGCCTTGTTTGTTTTTGAGGAATTTTTTAGCGATTGGGATGATGATTCGGTCGTAAACTGGGACGGTCAAGAGAATGCTGCCAACGAAGAAGACTGTGAGGGAAGCAGGAGGGATTTGGAAAGAGCCCATATGGCGGTCCATGGTGGTTGCTTGTGATACAGAGAAAGTGACAACTTGGGCGTACACTGTCCAAAACATTATGGTGGTGACCCAAATGGGTAACATTCTGATCACCGTTTTCACTTCCTCAACGTCCGTTAGGGTTGATAAATTCCACTTGTTTAATGCGGCTGGTGCCAAATCAGGCCTCTTGATTGCTGCCTTGTCCAAGAAACTACACGCACCAAAACAATATTAAATTGTTCATCATCAGTGCATGCCGGAGTCATAGAAATTGTATGTATACATATAAACTCTTTTAGTGCGGTGCAAATAATTGTATGAAAATCATATTTTTTATTTGATTAAGGGGAGATGATCTCGTGCTCAAATTTCGATAACAACTAGTATTATATTAATTAGAAACAAAGTTATAATTTTTATTGCTGAAATTTTATATATGCATATTAAAATTTTCAGTTGTCATGAAATTCTCGTATGATATTTGTAGCTCGTGATATTTTTGCCAAAATCCAAATTAGTGTTCATCTCAATGCGTAGGGGACCGAGAATAAAATACGATCTCAACACTTTATTTAGACCCCTACGTGCCAACTATCTGCACCTTTACTAAAAGGAATTGTTGGAGTTACTCGAAGGCGAGGTGTTGGAGAGGATGTGGGTCGTCACATGATAAGTTACGCGTATATTTTCCTTCTTTTTTTTTTGGCGTATTAGGGTAAAAGGGGGACATTATTAACTATGCAGCAATATGCTTAGATAAAAAAACAATATTTAGTATGGTTTTCTAATAATAGGGGGGTGAATGTGATGGTATCGAAGAGAACAGTTTAGACCAAACAATATGTAGTATGGTTTTCTAATAATAGGGGGGTGAATGTGATGGCATCGAAGAGAATAGTTTAGACCAATGGTGGTAGCGGTACGGTGATAAAGACATTTTATTTAGAGATTTTATCAACTAACAAGTGAAAGGTTCGAGTCTTATATTATATGTCCTAGAGTCTAAAATTTATTGAACTCTGTCTTGTTATCTGGTGAAGACCTAACGCTCAGATCTTTGCTATTCCACTTATGACATTAATAGATTTTTAAAATAATTTAAATATGGCGGTTCACTGATTTCTTTTTTTTTTTTATTAGAAAAAAAGGGAGCAGGTAGAGGGGAAAATACATATGCGGTCGTTGTCGTTGTGTGGGTTAGCTCTTATCCGGGGGAGGGAAAGATGCATTGAATTGCTGGCTAATATCTACATGTTGTACTAGCACTCCAAGACAAGAGGCATGAAGACCGATTCCATGCACAGAAATATGCCATTAATTCTTGTATATGTGATCCCCGCTAATCCCTCGTGATTCCTTTTGATTATCTTTTTAGAGTGTAGACAACACTAGAATTACAAACACAACTCTATCTAGACTATCTTCCTCTAATTTAATGTTTCTCAGCAGAGTATCTTCTCCGTGATTCTCCTGACTTCTTCTGTTGATTCTCTTTAAATGAATTTTGTTTTTCATCTTATTTCGGTACTTTTCTATTTTCTATCCCTGATCTGTGACATTATTGACTAGTCATCATTCCAATTTGTGGAGATTCAACAAGTGGCTTCCACGTGGCAATGTCTTATTGATGACAGCCAATTTGGCGTTGTGCTGTGCATGGCTGCATCTGCCCCCTTAGTTCCCCAAATTAAATTTTGACAATTTAAGTGAATTATTTATTTACTCTTAATATTTAGGTGGTTTTATTTATATGTTTAAATTATTGACTTCAAATGATGTGTTAATAATCAGTAGGAGAGACAACAAAAAAAAAAAAAAGAAAATAGGACAACTCGGCTGCATATATAGTATAGCCTACTTTGTCGGGATATGATTAAATGGGATAAACGTGTATTATACATACAAATATGTAGCGATCATACGGAATTTCCCCCCCTTTTTTAACTGCTAACCAATAAATATGGGATTCTAATGCTATAGAAATTCTTTAAACAAATGTTATAGGAATCTATATGGGATTTTTTTTCACTAGAAATATATATTATTTTACTAAAACTATGTTTGACAAAATTAATTATAATCAACTTTTCGTAACAATATAAAACTCTCACATGCTACAGTAAAAAAAATTACTATAGTGTAAAGCTCTCATATACCATGGTATTTATAGTTCTAATCACCGTGTCAATCACCCTGTAATAAGTCACGATTTATACAAAATTTGAGACTCCCCAATGAAGGTGGTTAAGTGGAGATGCAAGAATTATAAGAGTAACAAAGTACAGCCCAACTACAGATATAATGATCAGCAAGAACATTAGCTAATAATCACTCGTTTTTGCTTCTTGTTTAGATATGGGGTCCTTAGATTTGAAGCTTCTCTCTGTTTTTTTTTTTTTTTAAATTTTTTAAAATTTTCTCTTTTCTGTTTGGGGTTGTTCAGATATTTATCAGAATTAAATAAACGATGATGGAACCAGCCCACAGACATATTGCTAAAACCAAGCCTAATAGCCTGCTATGTTCAAATTGCTGCCCATTTGATGCCCAATGTTTTTTGGCTGATAACCAATGTCTCTATATCTTTTGTGTGTCCCTAATAATATCATATACCATGTTAATAATGTTACTGACATGGTGTGTTATCATTAGAGAAAGATGAAAAAAAAAAAAGAAAAAAAGAAAAAAAGAACGTGTGGTGAGTCGAATAATTATTAGCAGACAGATGGGAGAGATCTTCAATCAGAATACCCCACCATGAAGATAAGCATAATCTAGTTGTCGTCCTCTCTCTACTTGTAATTGAGAGTAATTATATGCACGTCACTCCCCTTAAATTATTCACATTTTTCTTCTTTGACCGCAAGGATTCAATAGTTTTACACGTCTTTACGTACTCTGGCCCACGCAACTAACCTAGCAACACAATTATAAATTATTGGTAATTACTTTAATTTTTAGTTCTTCAATTACGACAATGGCTTTTATAATATGATTCATGTGTGAGGAAACGAGTTTGATTACTCAATATTTTACTAACCTGTCATTTTCCCAATTTGAACCCAAAACCTACATATGGTCTATACGAGTCCCCACATTATCTCCTTAAAAACCTTAATTGAATAAAAAAAAAAAAAGGGGTCATAGCTATTTATGCTTTATTTGGGTAAATTATTATAAATATATAAATGTGTGTGCATGTGACACGCAATGACCGTTGAGCCATATTATTAATTACTCTATTTGGTCAAGGCCTGTTTGCTAGCTAATAGCGAAAAGGCTCTGCATGATTAAAATTTTAAACCTCTTCAAGTTTGAAGGATTGGGGAAGTGGAATTACACCAATATCATGAAAAGATCTTGTACTTTTCTACTTTTATCTTCCAATATTAATAATATATCTCTCTCTCTCTTAGAAAAAAGACCAATAAATAAAAAGAAAGTGAAGTTAATAATTTTACCAACAAAATAGAAAAAGAAAAAAACATACCGGAACTGCTCTGTATGGGGTAGCTTTTGCTTCCTCTTCTTGTGGCTCTCAGAGATATCATCAACATCATACAAAAACGACGAGTCAGAAGGCATGTCCATCTTCCTATTCTTCCAAGCCACCACGAACACCGTCGCAATCTGCGTGAGAGGGCTTCCTTCAAGTTTCTTATACCGGTAACGCCTCGTCCCAGACAAGAACACCACCAATCCCAACACGATTGCGCACGCGCAGATTCCGTAACCCCATTCTCGTCCGAGGTTGTCTTGGATGTACACAAGAACTGTCACTGCTCCAAGTGAGCCTATGCTTATGAAGAAGAAGAACCAGTTGAAAAACTTTGTCATTTGTTCTCTCTCTTCTTTGTCGGTGTCGTCGAACTGATCGGAGCCAAAGCCGGACACGCTGGATTTAAGGCCGCCGGTGCCGAGGGCGGTTAGATACAGCGCTATGTAGAGAACCGTGAGCTGCATGCCGCTCGCCGGAGTGCACGGCTCGTTGGAGGCACATTTTGGCGGTCGGAGGCTTGGGACTATGGTTGAGATTGTCAATATTGTCACGCCCTAATAAAGTAAATAAGACCACCACCAAAACCCGAATAAGAAATCACTTTGTCATCATTAACAACTTAACCTAGATATATAAACGGTTCCGTTTATTTTATTTAACATTACAATAATTAGTAAGGGTTAGAAGATGGGCTTACAGTTGCTTGGACGGTGGCGAAGATGGCAATGGTGAGGTACCTATCAAATTAAAGACGAGGAAAGTTGAACAAGGCAAAAAAACAAAAAAAAAAAGAAGACAAACAAATAACGTTGTTATTAACCTAAGTAACATAATTAAGTGATATAGAACTATCAGAAAGCAGAAAACAACGTTTTGTAAATGAAAAGGCTGCTAGCTGGGCTTGGACTGTGGAAAATTAATAATGATATTTAAGTAAATGAAATAATAAATGTATTGTTATTACCTGCCAAGAAAAGTGTCGGCGATGAAGCCGCCTAGCAAGCAGAGCATGAAAGAGGTGCCGAGGAAATTGGTGACGATGTTGGCTGAGGTAGAATTTCCCAAATGCATAGTTCCCACCAAGTATGTCACCATGTTCACGCCTATACCCAGCGTTGTCAACCTCTCCATCGCTTCTCCACCTGATTAATATAATATAGTATATACACATACATATATTTTAGTACACACACACACGCGCGCATATATATATATATATGTACATATGTGCTATTAAGAATTAGAAAAGTAATTTTTGAGGTGGGAGAAGGTGGAGGACCTAGAATCCTCGCGGCGGAAACCCATCCGCCGGTTTTCCACTGCTCGGCGGGGAGGACCTTGTAGTCCCAGGCATCGGGGATGGTTTTCCCTTGTTTTTGGGGGAGAGAATTAGTACTACTTGCCATTTTTTTTGTAATGTAAAAGGCACCACTGCCTTGCAGTGGTTTTGTTTTTGTTTTGAAAGATTAAGTTTGTTTCTGGAGAGAGAGATAGAGAGAGAGAGACAGTAATGGGGATGTTGGGTAATGGGTGAGGGATGGAAATTATGAGGCGAAGGCACAAACAGGTGTTGGAGGCTTGCGGTCCTTTATAGTTGGAACTTGGAGGGGCCCACATTAACCGGGTACATAAAATGTGGCTTCTAAGTGACACTTGTGAATTAGTGATGATCTGAATTCCAAAAGGTCATGAACTATGTTGGGGTGTGCTTGGCGTCGTCCCTTAGGAGTAGATCCTCGATGGCTTGGTAAATGCGCTCAATAGATGGTCTGTGAAGCCCCAAAAGCCCGGCCTATACGTCTGAGGTGCTCTATAAGGCCCTAGTTGTAACACCCGCCTATTTTTTTATGTAATAAATCACGCTAAGTTAGTAATGACGTTAATGATATTTTATTAATAATTTATGTTATATGTAATGATATATGATGTTAATGTTACTAACTTTTTATGTCAAGTTTTATGATAGGTGACGACCGCATGGAATCGTTGTGCTCAGGTGTTCATGAGTACTTTAATCTATGTATAATTATGATGCAATGATGTATGAATGTTTTAATATATGACATTTATGTACAGTTCGGCAGGCCGGACTTTTAAGATCGGCAGGCCGAAGAAAACCATCGGCAAGCCGAACTTCGTAGAACCGGCAGGCCGAACTTGGTGGCTGACGAGCAGTCAGCAGAAATCTCTTCAAATTTATGGCTGAGTTAATTACGTTAATTGGGTGATTTATTGTGATTAATTGGCATAATAATGGAATAATTTTGTCAGTTAAGGAAATTAAAAGGTTGACTTCGCATTGATTTGTCTGATTTTAAATGGTTTCCTATTTTAAGAGAGTACAACATGAAAAGTGATCAGTGATTGTTTGACTTCCATCTTTTCTCTCCTTCCTTGACGCCAATGAGCCATCAATGAGTCAGAAAATTCTGACTTAATGGAGAGTATTGAGTGTCCATCGGTTATGCTCATTACGTTAAAATTTTTAACGTTCTTTTTCATTTTTCTCTCAATTTCTCACTCTTCTCTCTCTCAGTTCTGAGACATTTTTTCATTTCCTCTCTTCCTCTTCTCTTCTCCACGCATTCCATTTCTTCTCTCTCGAAAATTCTCTGCAAGAAAATTTAAAGAAAAAAGGTCATATTTTGTTGGTTGAATTCAAGAATTTTGAGAAGAAATTTCAAGGTAAGAACTCAATTTTTTCCGTTAATTCTTAAAAGAATTCTTCTCCTCCAATCGTTTGCAATATCTTTCTATAGGTATTGTATTTTTGCCTTGAGTTTTTAATATGATGTTCATGTATGTATTGTGTGATGTTTTTCCAAGTTTCATGTTATTTCGGTGTTTTTATGAAAAATATGAATTTTCTATCCTCTACCCCTCATAGTAAAATATTACAGTTTAACTTTGATGCATGAAAATGTAATGTTTATTCAAGAGGTAAATGAATGATGTTTTTCATGAAGGTTGTCAAGAATGTGCATGAATAATGTATGATGAATGTATTTTATGTTATGAAATATTTATGAGATTACATTAAGAAAACTGTTTTAACAATGTTATTTCTGGATTTTTGTTTATGAAATACTATATATGTTTAAATGATTTTATGATAATGAAATAATTTTATGCATAATAATAAGATGTTTGTATGAATTTTTAAATTAAAATATATGTATTTTTAATTGTTTGAAAAATGTTTTATTTAAAAAGATATTCATGTTTAAAATGTATGGTTTGTTTTTACATGCTTAACGTAATTTTTATGATTTAAGAAAAAATCATGATAACATGTTTATGTGATGATAATTGTTATTATGGTTATGAATTATGTTTGTAATATGTGATGAATATATACATGAATGTTATATGAATGAATGTTTTATGATAAGTATTAATTTTGTTGTATTTTTAAATGTATAAATGACATGAACACTCAAAGAAGCGAGTACATCGAGACCGCGGCGTCGTCACCAAAAGTATATTAAGGTTAAGTAAGCTAGCGTTAAGGTAAGTACATTCTCACCTGCAACATGACACCTTTTACAAGGTTTGATGATATGTTCTCAATGGTATTTATAATGACTTTATGGTTATTTTCCTTAAAGGATTTATTATGAAAGATTTTCATGATTTAAAGTTATGTATGAATGATGATGAAATATTTTATAGCATGAAAATATATATATATATATATATATATATATGTATCACCTAATAAGTGTTGCACACCAATGTTATGAAATGATATGTTATGATGTCATGTTTGGTTTGGGATTAGCTACCATTCTCCTCTCATGACGGCGCGCTTACAATGATGTTCATGGTGCAACACTTTGGCCCTTAAGATAAGATAGAATAAGTTTTTAAATGATAAATGCAATGAAAGATATGTTTCTATGAAATTGTGCTTAAGGCACTTTTATGATATGATGACAATGATGATGATGATGTTTACGTAATGTTTTAAATTGTGAGAATTATATGTACTTACTAAGCATTAGCTTAATCATGTTTTATGTCATGTTGTAGATAAGGGTAAGAAAATCATGGATTAGGCGGAGGGCGTGTGAGCACTAAGCATGATAAATTGTAACCGGAAGCACGCCAAGAAGAACGTTTTTATATTTTAAATCAAGTTTCATATTTTGAACAATTTTTTTATGATAAATATTTGAAGGATTTTATGAACTATGTTTTATATTTTTATTTCATTATTTTAAGTATTTTGAACTTCTGTATTTTTATGAAAGGATGGTTTTGTTTTAAAAATTAAGTTTTTCCAAGGATATTTTTTTTGGCTCGGTCGGCGTGCTGAACATCTTGGTCGGCCTGCCGATGTCCAAAAGTTTGGCCTGTCGGACGATGATGAGTTTTTAAGCCAGATTTGCAAAGCCTCTGCCGGCCTACCGGTTAACGGAACTCTGGTCTGCCGATCATGTTCGGCCTACCGAAGTCCCAAGTTCGGCCTGCCGAACTGTAGGAGTAAATGACTTCTAAATGATGAGATGATTAATGAGTTATGATGTGATGTTCTTTTTGTTTATATAAGTCCTGATTTTTACAACTTGGTATATCTATTTTATTAAAATAAGGGCATGATTAATTTAAAGTATAATTGAATAAATTATGACGTGGATTGAGTTTAGCATGTGATTTAACAATGTTAAGTTATTAAAAAAAAAGAAGTATGAATGGATCCTGGTTAAGCATGTTTAATTACTTTCACAATTAAAAGTATCGTTTAAGTTTTGTATTCATATATAAGTTTAAAGTCCAAGTAAGTATAAGTGTAAGAATGTAACGACATTTGTGACGTCCGTAAAGGGGGTGTTATAGGCTTTGGTATCAGAGATATTTTTCGATTACAATTCATATCACCACACGTCAATCCAAGTCCTCCAAGTAAGTATGTTATAAAGTTAGATGTATTGATGCAAGTATGATGATAAGATTAAGGTCTTAATATCGAATGATTGATGATCTAGTAGTGAAAACCTGTCTCATAATTGAAAGATTATTTCTAAGTTCCTAATTCTTTTAGGAAATTTACGATGGACGGTCACAGAAGAATGCAGACTCGCACCCAAACCAACGAAAGACTCATGACAATGATCGCTGAGTTGCAGAGGCAACTTGAGGATCAACGGAGGGAAATTGCTGCGTTAAGGGCCAATGGCCAGAATGATTACCGACGAGGTAATGATGTGCCTCCTCCTCCTCCGCAGCCACAAGTAAACGAAGTCCCTGTTCCTACTGCTGAACCAAGAGTAGCCTATTAGGAACCCTTGCTGGTCAGATGGAAGAGAGTTAAGCCAGCGGATTACGAAGGTTCTAAGGATCCGCTAGTAGCTCAGGGATGATTGAAGACGATCGAAGCTACCTTAGGACTCATGGATTTCACGGACAATGAAAAGGTCCTCTGTGCATTGTACTGCCTCACCATGGAGGCCAGGATATGGTGGGATGGCGTCAAACAGAGCAGGAATGTTGAAGAGATGACATTGGCTGACTTGTTCATGAATTTAACACGAAGTTCTTCCATATGAATGTCACGAGGAAGCATTATGAGGAGTTCGAGAACTTACGACAGAGGGATATGTCAGTCACTGATGTGGTGACAAAGTTTGACTATTTAGCCCGTTTATGTCTAGGAATGGTTATGGATGAAGGTGAAAGGGTCAGAAGATTGATCAGAGCCCTTAGGCCAGATATTGCTGCGATCGTTGATGGGGCAAGTCCACCCAGGACTCAAGAACAGGTTGTCATGAGGGCTCAACGTGCTGAGTTTCATTTGTCCAAGTTAAGAAGGAACCAGCCTCAGCCTGGTCAACAGGCCAACAATGCAAATAATCAGAACCGCCCTCCCCACAGGAACAACAACAACAACAATAGCAGCAGCAACAACAACCAAAACTGGAGGAATAACAAGAGGAAAGGGTAATCCTCAAAACCAGCAGGGCCAAGACAACAAGAGGCACAATGATGGCCAGCCTAACAATAATAACAGGCGGTTTCAACCGTGTGCCAAATGTGGAAAGAAGCATTCAGGGGAATGCCGCTTGGGAACAAACCAATGTTTCATCTGTGGGCGTGAAGACCACTTTGTTAAGAACTGCCCCAAGCTAATGAATGCCAATGCCCCGCAGAGAGCTCCTCCTCAAGCCAGCTTCATCAGATGCAAGCCTCCCTTGAAGGGCCAAAATTTTTTTAAAATCTATTATTTATGATAAATATAATTTTAAAAAAATATCCCATTAATTTGCTATACTTTCACCCTTTTTATGTTTCATTTACCCAAAATCACAATCATTCAGATGAATTAGAATAAGTCCTTGAAAATTGGAATTCAAACATACTCTTTCTGTGATTTTTTTGTTTGGTTTAATTTTCATATCACGGTGGTAAGGATGAATATATAACTATAACACTAATAGATTCCATTCATACTCCTTTGCTTGGCCCAAAACTTGTATCCTTCGGGCTTTGTATCTCTGGCTTTTCCAGGTTGGTTTAGATAAGCCCATCAGAAACTCCAAAATTTTACCCCAATTTCCAAAGCATAAACAAAAAGCTTTGTATGAAAGGATTGGTTACAATCAATTAGTTAAAAATAATGTAGTATATGAGTCTTTATATTATAATAATTTTTTACTTTTTATCATAGTTGATGAGAGCATTATACTATTTATTATTGGTGAGAATCAATTGTTTCTAAATGAAAGTCAAACACCCTAAAAAAGAGTGGTAAAAGGAATGAAGCGATGAAAAGAACCTAAGGTAAATAAAGCTTTTAGACGGTGGAAATGGGTTCTGTCACGACATAAACACCAAGCATGAGTAGTTTGTTACTACAAACACAAATGTATTCAAAAAATAACTAACCATAAACAAATAAAGAGACACAGTGACATGGTTATAAATCTCAACCAAAAAAAACTCTTTAAAGAAAAAACTACGTGAGAAGAATTTTAGTCAACTTCAAATTATGGTTACAGTTCTTGGAATTGTAAGCTTGTAACAAAACTTCACCTTGCCTTGACATCTTGTCTTACTCTAAGCGCGCCTGATCTAATCAAGTCTAGATGTATTCCACTTGGTTTATAATCAAGTCTTCAATTTAATTAAATTCTGCCTGAAATTCACGCTTCAAACTTCTGTGACTGCAGCTACAGACAACTTTAATATCTGGTTCGTGTTGGCAGACGAATTCTATCTTGTATTTAAAATTCGAACTTATGGGATAAACATTATCAGTTATTTTAAATACTAATTAATTCTCAACACAAAATTCGGATTAATAATTGTAATAGTGTGTAAGAGAATAAAAGAGTTTGATTAGCGAGGGAGAAGTAATATAATTTAACCAAGGGAAATTTGAGATTTTTTTTTCTATAAACGAGTAATTCTCTTTTTATAAACGAAGATTTGTCAACAAACTTTGCTAAAAATGAAAAAAGATAATTAAGATAAATAATTTCAATGAAAGTTGTTGTGGATTTTCTAACGCAAGTGCACGTATCGTTAACAAGTAATAAAGAGTGAGTAAAGTATCGTTCCCACGAGGATTGCGTTAATCTAGCTAAGTACCGAAATTGGTTAACCCTAAAATTATTTGAACAATCAAATATAAAATAGAAAAATAACAAAACAAAAAAATATAAATGAAACCTAAACAATAAAAGACTAGGGCATCCGATTTCACCTAAATTAATCCTACTCAAATTATCTAACTTAATCAACTGATGTTTACTGCTATGCCGATAACAAATTTCTCTTAGGTAGTCATTAATCTTTCTCAAGCATTAATAATTTATCTTAGTTAGCAAATTTCCTACATCTCTGTGGAAACTCTAAACTTACCGAGATTCATTAAGAACAAGAAATTCATAGTGTTACACAAGTCTCATAGATATCTCTATCCTATGATGATCTCATGGCATTCAATCATAGTCTAATTTAATCATCGCTTCTCAGCCTCAAATTAAATCACATATCATGCAAAAGGTGCGCAAACTTTTACAAGCATTAAGATTAGATTAAATACTCAGCATAGATAATGAATAAACATCGAATTGAATTAAATTAAACAAAAGTGAACATTCATAATCCGGCTACATCGTAGCCCTAGAATAGAGAAAATTAGTTCCTAATGAAACTAAAAACAATCCTAAATAATCTCTTAAACATGATGAGTGAAAGAAAAGAACTCTATTTGGATGCGAAGATGGTTTCTGTCTCCGGGTTGCACCGTTCTTCTTCTCCAAAGCAGTGAGTTCTCCCCTCTTGTTTGTAGTTTTTCTCCCTTAGAATTCGTGCTCCAATCCTTCATAATGTTCTATTTATAGGCTAGGGTTTAAAAGGGCAATTTTGGAACGAAATTACACTAGAATTTGAATTGGGATCGCAATGGCGCCTAGGCTCGATTTTCTGGCGCCTAGGCTTCATTACGGCGCCTAGGCTCGATTATTGTAGCGCCTAGGCGCTATACTTGCCCGTGGAAGCTTTTCTGAACTGGCGCCTAGGCGCCATGAATACGGCGCCTAGGCTTCGAAGTAGCGCCTAGGCGCCAGGATTGTAGCGCCTAGGCGCTATACTGGCCTCCCAAATGGGGCCTAGGCGCCCAAATTGTGAAGCCTAGGCGCTATGCTCTCGGGTTTTTTGTGTGAACTTCATCTGTAGCAGCGCCTAGGCACTCAATAGTTGACGTCTAGGCTCCATTTCATCCCGAGTCTACTTTTGCTCAATTTTTGGTCTGTTTTGCCCTGTACTTTGCCATTATGCATCGTTTTCCTTCAAAACCTATAAAAGAACATAAAACACTCTTAAATTCTTATAAATCGCTCAAAACTAACAAAAATATTAAGTGAGAATCATCTAATTAATTAGCCTAAAACTAACTTATCAAAAGTATTGAACAGCGACAACGTTGGTGCAACAATTTTCCAAATTCATGCGATCAACAAGAGTTTAATTTCTCCAAAAAGGTAATCATGAACCAAAAAGTAAGTCAGAAAATAATAAGAAACTTGTGCATTTAATCATGCTTAGGGAATTCACAATTAATGATTTTGCATTAAATCTTGAGCAGTAAACCCATGTGGATGGTTTTTTGTAGTTCCCTTTTCACAAGAAAAAGTTGAAAGAGATTATGCCAAAAACTGGTACTATTGGGGTAGGGCCATATAATGATCAAAATATATTCCTGGCAATAATAATAATAATAATAATGCATGTGTTTGATGAATTAATAAAGCTTAAAAAGAAATATTCAACGCTACGGGTTGAAGAATGGTACATTTATATATATTATTATATATCATGCAAAATCCTAGTAATCCTCGCTGTGCTTTGGTGATTTGCTGATCATGAAATACAATAATATTATGTGAATTTTTTTGCATCCCCCCCTGGTTGGTATTATTGGGGTTGTTGATGAATGACTGATCAGAAAGATATTTTATTGTATATACATGTGGGGACCTCATGTGAATAATAAAAGAAGAAATTAGGTTCTCGGCGTCTCGTCCCATTCATTGGACAATGTACAGTAAACAACCACTGCCCATATCATTAATATTGGAGTGGTGCAGCGATTAAAATGTCTTTTTTTTTTTTTTTTTCCGTTTAATAGCTTAAATAAGTTAAAGTTTCGAGACTTTAGAGCCTCATTTTAAAGCCCCCATCGGATCAATGGACTATATCGCAATAGAGTACTTATGGTAGTATGAGTAAAACTCGGACCATAAATTGAGGAGAATTAAGTCTTATCCTTCCCTTTCTATCAGGGAGCTTTCCTAGCACTATAAATGAAAAAGGACCGATCGAGGACAAGATGAGATCAATATCTTTCTTTTCTTTTTTGGAAGGAAAACTATCTACCCATAATTTCATCAATAATGGTATCCTTAATAAATTTGATACTACATTTAATTATAATTATTTATTTATTATTATTATTATGGAGTGCCTCTTACGATGAATGATTGGACTTACTGATTCTTCACATGGATTAATTTTTGTAAAATAATGGCATGCTTCATGCATAAAAAACATATATGAGATCAAATAATGTCAAATTTCTTAACCTTTACGAAAAATTACAATGCTCGTGTCATGTGGGACTTGAATGAGATGGAGTGCTAAATTGAGGGGATGACATGTATTTCTACAACTTGTTTATTTATTAATTAATTAATAATGAGATTCCAACCAGTAATACTAGTGTAGTTTTGCCTGATAGCTAGGAACAAGCTGTTTGATTGGATTCTACTTGTTACTTTGCACAAGTCACGGACACTATCATTAATCTGTAATTTAATTTTAGTTTTTTCTTTGTTTATTTTTTTTTCATATATAAATTTTTACATTTTTTTTTATTATAATTGAGAGAATGTGATTTATCTTAATGCAGGAGAAAGATTTTTACATTGCATTTGAATAAATCTACCCACATGCATGATCTGTCCGCATTTCTCCGAAAGTCCCTTAAAGCCAAAAGGAAGAAAAACAAAAAACCAAACTTTGAAGCAAAAACTCGAAACCATTAATTTCCTTTAATTTGTATATTACATATAATAACATGTTGCAAACTTATTAAAAATTGATTTCTGTGACTGGAAAGACCCTCTACTTTTCTTCTTCTTCTTCTTCTTCTTCTTTTTTCAATTTTTATTTTTTATTTTTACATATATCATATATGACAAGATTATAAAAGACCCATGAATTGTGAACTTGAAAAGATGATCATGAAGCCAATGTGCATCAATCTTCAATTTTCTTCAAATCAAGAAAACGAAACTCTTTTTTTTAGTGACCAACGGCATCAACTTCCTCCAACTCTATGCCAGCGTCGGCAAACCTCTTCTCCTTGTAAACGTACCATTTGGCACAAACCAAATAGATGAAAAAATTCAAGGCACTCAAAATAGCAAGCAACCAATAGAAGTCATAAAGCCTCCCTTGGTTTAGATTATCCGCCAACCATGGCCTTGTGTGCCCAGTCACCTTATGCACAATTGTCACCAACAATGAGCTTATGAAAAACCCAAGCGCCAATGTGCTCAAAAAAAGCCCCGTGCTCATTGTCTTCATCCCTTTTGGGCACTCCCTAAGAAAAAAGTCAAGTTGACCAATGTATATGAATGCCTCCCCTGACCCCACAAGGAAAAACTGTGGGACCAGCCAGAAAACGCTCATGGGGATCTCAGCGGTGGCACTATTGGTCAACCCATGTGATATTGCCACGTGGAGACGTTTGATCTCGGTGAGAGCCGCGGCTACCATTGCAAAGATGGAGAAAACAAGGCCAACCCCAATGCGTTGCAAAGGGGTTAGGCCTTGTTTGTTTTTGAGGAATTTTTTAGCGATTGGGATGATGATTCGGTCGTAAACTGGGACGGTCAAGAGAATGCTGCCAACGAAGAAGACTGTGAGGGAAGCAGGAGGGATTTGGAAAGAGCCCATATGGCGGTCCATGGTGGTTGCTTGTGATACAGAGAAAGTGACAACTTGGGCGTACACTGTCCAAAACATTATGGTGGTGACCCAAATGGGTAACATTCTGATCACCGTTTTCACTTCCTCAACGTCCGTTAGGGTTGATAAATTCCACTTGTTTAATGCGGCTGGTGCCAAATCAGGCCTCTTGATTGCTGCCTTGTCCAAGAAACTACACGCACCAAAACAATATTAAATTGTTCATCATCAGTGCATGCCGGAGTCATAGAAATTGTATGTATACATATAAACTCTTTTAGTGCGGTGCAAATAATTGTATGAAAATCATATTTTTTATTTGATTAAGGGGAGATGATCTCGTGCTCAAATTTCGATAACAACTAGTATTATATTAATTAGAAACAAAGTTATAATTTTTATTGCTGAAATTTTATATATGCATATTAAAATTTTCAGTTGTCATGAAATTCTCGTATGATATTTGTAGCTCGTGATATTTTTGCCAAAATCCAAATTAGTGTTCATCTCAATGCGTAGGGGACCGAGAATAAAATACGATCTCAACACTTTATTTAGACCCCTACGTGCCAACTATCTGCACCTTTACTAAAAGGAATTGTTGGAGTTACTCGAAGGCGAGGTGTTGGAGAGGATGTGGGTCGTCACATGATAAGTTACGCGTATATTTTCCTTCTTTTTTTTTTGGCGTATTAGGGTAAAAGGGGGACATTATTAACTATGCAGCAATATGCTTAGATAAAAAAACAATATTTAGTATGGTTTTCTAATAATAGGGGGGTGAATGTGATGGTATCGAAGAGAACAGTTTAGACCAAACAATATGTAGTATGGTTTTCTAATAATAGGGGGGTGAATGTGATGGCATCGAAGAGAATAGTTTAGACCAATGGTGGTAGCGGTACGGTGATAAAGACATTTTATTTAGAGATTTTATCAACTAACAAGTGAAAGGTTCGAGTCTTATATTATATGTCCTAGAGTCTAAAATTTATTGAACTCTGTCTTGTTATCTGGTGAAGACCTAACGCTCAGATCTTTGCTATTCCACTTATGACATTAATAGATTTTTAAAATAATTTAAATATGGCGGTTCACTGATTTCTTTTTTTTTTTATTAGAAAAAAAGGGAGCAGGTAGAGGGGAAAATACATATGCGGTCGTTGTCGTTGTGTGGGTTAGCTCTTATCCGGGGGAGGGAAAGATGCATTGAATTGCTGGCTAATATCTACATGTTGTACTAGCACTCCAAGACAAGAGGCATGAAGACCGATTCCATGCACAGAAATATGCCATTAATTCTTGTATATGTGATCCCCGCTAATCCCTCGTGATTCCTTTTGATTATCTTTTTAGAGTGTAGACAACACTAGAATTACAAACACAACTCTATCTAGACTATCTTCCTCTAATTTAATGTTTCTCAGCAGAGTATCTTCTCCGTGATTCTCCTGACTTCTTCTGTTGATTCTCTTTAAATGAATTTTGTTTTTCATCTTATTTCGGTACTTTTCTATTTTCTATCCCTGATCTGTGACATTATTGACTAGTCATCATTCCAATTTGTGGAGATTCAACAAGTGGCTTCCACGTGGCAATGTCTTATTGATGACAGCCAATTTGGCGTTGTGCTGTGCATGGCTGCATCTGCCCCCTTAGTTCCCCAAATTAAATTTTGACAATTTAAGTGAATTATTTATTTACTCTTAATATTTAGGTGGTTTTATTTATATGTTTAAATTATTGACTTCAAATGATGTGTTAATAATCAGTAGGAGAGACAACAAAAAAAAAAAAAAGAAAATAGGACAACTCGGCTGCATATATAGTATAGCCTACTTTGTCGGGATATGATTAAATGGGATAAACGTGTATTATACATACAAATATGTAGCGATCATACGGAATTTCCCCCCCTTTTTTAACTGCTAACCAATAAATATGGGATTCTAATGCTATAGAAATTCTTTAAACAAATGTTATAGGAATCTATATGGGATTTTTTTTCACTAGAAATATATATTATTTTACTAAAACTATGTTTGACAAAATTAATTATAATCAACTTTTCGTAACAATATAAAACTCTCACATGCTACAGTAAAAAAAATTACTATAGTGTAAAGCTCTCATATACCATGGTATTTATAGTTCTAATCACCGTGTCAATCACCCTGTAATAAGTCACGATTTATACAAAATTTGAGACTCCCCAATGAAGGTGGTTAAGTGGAGATGCAAGAATTATAAGAGTAACAAAGTACAGCCCAACTACAGATATAATGATCAGCAAGAACATTAGCTAATAATCACTCGTTTTTGCTTCTTGTTTAGATATGGGGTCCTTAGATTTGAAGCTTCTCTCTGTTTTTTTTTTTTTTTAAATTTTTTAAAATTTTCTCTTTTCTGTTTGGGGTTGTTCAGATATTTATCAGAATTAAATAAACGATGATGGAACCAGCCCACAGACATATTGCTAAAACCAAGCCTAATAGCCTGCTATGTTCAAATTGCTGCCCATTTGATGCCCAATGTTTTTTGGCTGATAACCAATGTCTCTATATCTTTTGTGTGTCCCTAATAATATCATATACCATGTTAATAATGTTACTGACATGGTGTGTTATCATTAGAGAAAGATGAAAAAAAAAAAAGAAAAAAAGAAAAAAAGAACGTGTGGTGAGTCGAATAATTATTAGCAGACAGATGGGAGAGATCTTCAATCAGAATACCCCACCATGAAGATAAGCATAATCTAGTTGTCGTCCTCTCTCTACTTGTAATTGAGAGTAATTATATGCACGTCACTCCCCTTAAATTATTCACATTTTTCTTCTTTGACCGCAAGGATTCAATAGTTTTACACGTCTTTACGTACTCTGGCCCACGCAACTAACCTAGCAACACAATTATAAATTATTGGTAATTACTTTAATTTTTAGTTCTTCAATTACGACAATGGCTTTTATAATATGATTCATGTGTGAGGAAACGAGTTTGATTACTCAATATTTTACTAACCTGTCATTTTCCCAATTTGAACCCAAAACCTACATATGGTCTATACGAGTCCCCACATTATCTCCTTAAAAACCTTAATTGAATAAAAAAAAAAAAAGGGGTCATAGCTATTTATGCTTTATTTGGGTAAATTATTATAAATATATAAATGTGTGTGCATGTGACACGCAATGACCGTTGAGCCATATTATTAATTACTCTATTTGGTCAAGGCCTGTTTGCTAGCTAATAGCGAAAAGGCTCTGCATGATTAAAATTTTAAACCTCTTCAAGTTTGAAGGATTGGGGAAGTGGAATTACACCAATATCATGAAAAGATCTTGTACTTTTCTACTTTTATCTTCCAATATTAATAATATATCTCTCTCTCTCTTAGAAAAAAGACCAATAAATAAAAAGAAAGTGAAGTTAATAATTTTACCAACAAAATAGAAAAAGAAAAAAACATACCGGAACTGCTCTGTATGGGGTAGCTTTTGCTTCCTCTTCTTGTGGCTCTCAGAGATATCATCAACATCATACAAAAACGACGAGTCAGAAGGCATGTCCATCTTCCTATTCTTCCAAGCCACCACGAACACCGTCGCAATCTGCGTGAGAGGGCTTCCTTCAAGTTTCTTATACCGGTAACGCCTCGTCCCAGACAAGAACACCACCAATCCCAACACGATTGCGCACGCGCAGATTCCGTAACCCCATTCTCGTCCGAGGTTGTCTTGGATGTACACAAGAACTGTCACTGCTCCAAGTGAGCCTATGCTTATGAAGAAGAAGAACCAGTTGAAAAACTTTGTCATTTGTTCTCTCTCTTCTTTGTCGGTGTCGTCGAACTGATCGGAGCCAAAGCCGGACACGCTGGATTTAAGGCCGCCGGTGCCGAGGGCGGTTAGATACAGCGCTATGTAGAGAACCGTGAGCTGCATGCCGCTCGCCGGAGTGCACGGCTCGTTGGAGGCACATTTTGGCGGTCGGAGGCTTGGGACTATGGTTGAGATTGTCAATATTGTCACGCCCTAATAAAGTAAATAAGACCACCACCAAAACCCGAATAAGAAATCACTTTGTCATCATTAACAACTTAACCTAGATATATAAACGGTTCCGTTTATTTTATTTAACATTACAATAATTAGTAAGGGTTAGAAGATGGGCTTACAGTTGCTTGGACGGTGGCGAAGATGGCAATGGTGAGGTACCTATCAAATTAAAGACGAGGAAAGTTGAACAAGGCAAAAAAACAAAAAAAAAAAGAAGACAAACAAATAACGTTGTTATTAACCTAAGTAACATAATTAAGTGATATAGAACTATCAGAAAGCAGAAAACAACGTTTTGTAAATGAAAAGGCTGCTAGCTGGGCTTGGACTGTGGAAAATTAATAATGATATTTAAGTAAATGAAATAATAAATGTATTGTTATTACCTGCCAAGAAAAGTGTCGGCGATGAAGCCGCCTAGCAAGCAGAGCATGAAAGAGGTGCCGAGGAAATTGGTGACGATGTTGGCTGAGGTAGAATTTCCCAAATGCATAGTTCCCACCAAGTATGTCACCATGTTCACGCCTATACCCAGCGTTGTCAACCTCTCCATCGCTTCTCCACCTGATTAATATAATATAGTATATACACATACATATATTTTAGTACACACACACACGCGCGCATATATATATATATATGTACATATGTGCTATTAAGAATTAGAAAAGTAATTTTTGAGGTGGGAGAAGGTGGAGGACCTAGAATCCTCGCGGCGGAAACCCATCCGCCGGTTTTCCACTGCTCGGCGGGGAGGACCTTGTAGTCCCAGGCATCGGGGATGGTTTTCCCTTGTTTTTGGGGGAGAGAATTAGTACTACTTGCCATTTTTTTTGTAATGTAAAAGGCACCACTGCCTTGCAGTGGTTTTGTTTTTGTTTTGAAAGATTAAGTTTGTTTCTGGAGAGAGAGATAGAGAGAGAGAGACAGTAATGGGGATGTTGGGTAATGGGTGAGGGATGGAAATTATGAGGCGAAGGCACAAACAGGTGTTGGAGGCTTGCGGTCCTTTATAGTTGGAACTTGGAGGGGCCCACATTAACCGGGTACATAAAATGTGGCTTCTAAGTGACACTTGTGAATTAGTGATGATCTGAATTCCAAAAGGTCATGAACTATGTTGGGGTGTGCTTGGCGTCGTCCCTTAGGAGTAGATCCTCGATGGCTTGGTAAATGCGCTCAATAGATGGTCTGTGAAGCCCCAAAAGCCCGGCCTATACGTCTGAGGTGCTCTATAAGGCCCTAGTTGTAACACCCGCCTATTTTTTTATGTAATAAATCACGCTAAGTTAGTAATGACGTTAATGATATTTTATTAATAATTTATGTTATATGTAATGATATATGATGTTAATGTTACTAACTTTTTATGTCAAGTTTTATGATAGGTGACGACCGCATGGAATCGTTGTGCTCAGGTGTTCATGAGTACTTTAATCTATGTATAATTATGATGCAATGATGTATGAATGTTTTAATATATGACATTTATGTACAGTTCGGCAGGCCGGACTTTTAAGATCGGCAGGCCGAAGAAAACCATCGGCAAGCCGAACTTCGTAGAACCGGCAGGCCGAACTTGGTGGCTGACGAGCAGTCAGCAGAAATCTCTTCAAATTTATGGCTGAGTTAATTACGTTAATTGGGTGATTTATTGTGATTAATTGGCATAATAATGGAATAATTTTGTCAGTTAAGGAAATTAAAAGGTTGACTTCGCATTGATTTGTCTGATTTTAAATGGTTTCCTATTTTAAGAGAGTACAACATGAAAAGTGATCAGTGATTGTTTGACTTCCATCTTTTCTCTCCTTCCTTGACGCCAATGAGCCATCAATGAGTCAGAAAATTCTGACTTAATGGAGAGTATTGAGTGTCCATCGGTTATGCTCATTACGTTAAAATTTTTAACGTTCTTTTTCATTTTTCTCTCAATTTCTCACTCTTCTCTCTCTCAGTTCTGAGACATTTTTTCATTTCCTCTCTTCCTCTTCTCTTCTCCACGCATTCCATTTCTTCTCTCTCGAAAATTCTCTGCAAGAAAATTTAAAGAAAAAAGGTCATATTTTGTTGGTTGAATTCAAGAATTTTGAGAAGAAATTTCAAGGTAAGAACTCAATTTTTTCCGTTAATTCTTAAAAGAATTCTTCTCCTCCAATCGTTTGCAATATCTTTCTATAGGTATTGTATTTTTGCCTTGAGTTTTTAATATGATGTTCATGTATGTATTGTGTGATGTTTTTCCAAGTTTCATGTTATTTCGGTGTTTTTATGAAAAATATGAATTTTCTATCCTCTACCCCTCATAGTAAAATATTACAGTTTAACTTTGATGCATGAAAATGTAATGTTTATTCAAGAGGTAAATGAATGATGTTTTTCATGAAGGTTGTCAAGAATGTGCATGAATAATGTATGATGAATGTATTTTATGTTATGAAATATTTATGAGATTACATTAAGAAAACTGTTTTAACAATGTTATTTCTGGATTTTTGTTTATGAAATACTATATATGTTTAAATGATTTTATGATAATGAAATAATTTTATGCATAATAATAAGATGTTTGTATGAATTTTTAAATTAAAATATATGTATTTTTAATTGTTTGAAAAATGTTTTATTTAAAAAGATATTCATGTTTAAAATGTATGGTTTGTTTTTACATGCTTAACGTAATTTTTATGATTTAAGAAAAAATCATGATAACATGTTTATGTGATGATAATTGTTATTATGGTTATGAATTATGTTTGTAATATGTGATGAATATATACATGAATGTTATATGAATGAATGTTTTATGATAAGTATTAATTTTGTTGTATTTTTAAATGTATAAATGACATGAACACTCAAAGAAGCGAGTACATCGAGACCGCGGCGTCGTCACCAAAAGTATATTAAGGTTAAGTAAGCTAGCGTTAAGGTAAGTACATTCTCACCTGCAACATGACACCTTTTACAAGGTTTGATGATATGTTCTCAATGGTATTTATAATGACTTTATGGTTATTTTCCTTAAAGGATTTATTATGAAAGATTTTCATGATTTAAAGTTATGTATGAATGATGATGAAATATTTTATAGCATGAAAATATATATATATATATATATATATATATGTATCACCTAATAAGTGTTGCACACCAATGTTATGAAATGATATGTTATGATGTCATGTTTGGTTTGGGATTAGCTACCATTCTCCTCTCATGACGGCGCGCTTACAATGATGTTCATGGTGCAACACTTTGGCCCTTAAGATAAGATAGAATAAGTTTTTAAATGATAAATGCAATGAAAGATATGTTTCTATGAAATTGTGCTTAAGGCACTTTTATGATATGATGACAATGATGATGATGATGTTTACGTAATGTTTTAAATTGTGAGAATTATATGTACTTACTAAGCATTAGCTTAATCATGTTTTATGTCATGTTGTAGATAAGGGTAAGAAAATCATGGATTAGGCGGAGGGCGTGTGAGCACTAAGCATGATAAATTGTAACCGGAAGCACGCCAAGAAGAACGTTTTTATATTTTAAATCAAGTTTCATATTTTGAACAATTTTTTTATGATAAATATTTGAAGGATTTTATGAACTATGTTTTATATTTTTATTTCATTATTTTAAGTATTTTGAACTTCTGTATTTTTATGAAAGGATGGTTTTGTTTTAAAAATTAAGTTTTTCCAAGGATATTTTTTTTGGCTCGGTCGGCGTGCTGAACATCTTGGTCGGCCTGCCGATGTCCAAAAGTTTGGCCTGTCGGACGATGATGAGTTTTTAAGCCAGATTTGCAAAGCCTCTGCCGGCCTACCGGTTAACGGAACTCTGGTCTGCCGATCATGTTCGGCCTACCGAAGTCCCAAGTTCGGCCTGCCGAACTGTAGGAGTAAATGACTTCTAAATGATGAGATGATTAATGAGTTATGATGTGATGTTCTTTTTGTTTATATAAGTCCTGATTTTTACAACTTGGTATATCTATTTTATTAAAATAAGGGCATGATTAATTTAAAGTATAATTGAATAAATTATGACGTGGATTGAGTTTAGCATGTGATTTAACAATGTTAAGTTATTAAAAAAAAAGAAGTATGAATGGATCCTGGTTAAGCATGTTTAATTACTTTCACAATTAAAAGTATCGTTTAAGTTTTGTATTCATATATAAGTTTAAAGTCCAAGTAAGTATAAGTGTAAGAATGTAACGACATTTGTGACGTCCGTAAAGGGGGTGTTATAGGCTTTGGTATCAGAGATATTTTTCGATTACAATTCATATCACCACACGTCAATCCAAGTCCTCCAAGTAAGTATGTTATAAAGTTAGATGTATTGATGCAAGTATGATGATAAGATTAAGGTCTTAATATCGAATGATTGATGATCTAGTAGTGAAAACCTGTCTCATAATTGAAAGATTATTTCTAAGTTCCTAATTCTTTTAGGAAATTTACGATGGACGGTCACAGAAGAATGCAGACTCGCACCCAAACCAACGAAAGACTCATGACAATGATCGCTGAGTTGCAGAGGCAACTTGAGGATCAACGGAGGGAAATTGCTGCGTTAAGGGCCAATGGCCAGAATGATTACCGACGAGGTAATGATGTGCCTCCTCCTCCTCCGCAGCCACAAGTAAACGAAGTCCCTGTTCCTACTGCTGAACCAAGAGTAGCCTATTAGGAACCCTTGCTGGTCAGATGGAAGAGAGTTAAGCCAGCGGATTACGAAGGTTCTAAGGATCCGCTAGTAGCTCAGGGATGATTGAAGACGATCGAAGCTACCTTAGGACTCATGGATTTCACGGACAATGAAAAGGTCCTCTGTGCATTGTACTGCCTCACCATGGAGGCCAGGATATGGTGGGATGGCGTCAAACAGAGCAGGAATGTTGAAGAGATGACATTGGCTGACTTGTTCATGAATTTAACACGAAGTTCTTCCATATGAATGTCACGAGGAAGCATTATGAGGAGTTCGAGAACTTACGACAGAGGGATATGTCAGTCACTGATGTGGTGACAAAGTTTGACTATTTAGCCCGTTTATGTCTAGGAATGGTTATGGATGAAGGTGAAAGGGTCAGAAGATTGATCAGAGCCCTTAGGCCAGATATTGCTGCGATCGTTGATGGGGCAAGTCCACCCAGGACTCAAGAACAGGTTGTCATGAGGGCTCAACGTGCTGAGTTTCATTTGTCCAAGTTAAGAAGGAACCAGCCTCAGCCTGGTCAACAGGCCAACAATGCAAATAATCAGAACCGCCCTCCCCACAGGAACAACAACAACAACAATAGCAGCAGCAACAACAACCAAAACTGGAGGAATAACAAGAGGAAAGGGTAATCCTCAAAACCAGCAGGGCCAAGACAACAAGAGGCACAATGATGGCCAGCCTAACAATAATAACAGGCGGTTTCAACCGTGTGCCAAATGTGGAAAGAAGCATTCAGGGGAATGCCGCTTGGGAACAAACCAATGTTTCATCTGTGGGCGTGAAGACCACTTTGTTAAGAACTGCCCCAAGCTAATGAATGCCAATGCCCCGCAGAGAGCTCCTCCTCAAGCCAGCTTCATCAGATGCAAGCCTCCCTTGAAGGGCCACTTATTAGTCAAGGAAGAATTGAAGCCCCACCGACGAATGCCCGAATCTATGCCATGACAAAAGAACAAGTGGCTGTAGAAGCTTCCAATGTGGTCACAGGTCAGATAACAAGCTCATCTAATGATGCTTATGTTCTTTTTGATACGGGTGTCACACATTCTTTTGTATCTATGTCATATGCTAAGAAATTAGGGGTTCACTTAAAGCCTATGAGACAGGGATTCACTACAACACTACCCTCTGGGGAAGTGATATTATCTACGCACTGTTTGCATATAGTACCCCTATGGATTTCTAATAGGGAGCTATTCGTCGACCTTATTGTGATCGACATGCATGACTATGACATGATTCTTAGGATGGATTTCCTAAGCAAGTATAATGCTTCTATCGAATGCCAAAAACGAAAGGTGATCTTTCATCCTGAAGGTGATCAAAAGTTCATTTATGTTGGCGAGTCCAGAAAGAAACCCTACATGTTCTTATCGGCAATGAAAGCAAGGAAGTTATTAGCAAGTGGCTGCATGGGCTATCTGGCGAACGTTGTAGACAAAAGCCAAGAAGGAAAGACAAGAATTGACGATGTGAATGTTGTTCATGAATATGAAGATGTGTTTCCTGATGATCTGACGAGTCTACCGCCAGAAAGGGAAGTTGAATTCGAGATTGTGCTCGCTCCTGGCACCAATCCAATCTCAAAAGCGCCTTACAGAATGGCCCCAACAGAGTTAAAAGAGCTTCACACTCAATTAAAGGAGCTAATTGACAAAGGATTTATCAGGCCAAGTCACTCACCATGGGGTGCTCCAGTCTTGTTTGTAAAGAAAAAGGATGGCATTATGAGACTCTACAATGACTACAGAGAGCTGAACAAGGTGACGATCAAGAACAAGTACCCGTTGCCTCGAATCGATGATTTGTTTGATCAGCTCAAGGGTGCATCAGTGTTCTCAAAGATTGATCTACGGTCAGGATATCATCAGTTGAAGGTTAAAGAAGGAGATATCCCCAAGACTGCTTTCAGGTCGAGGTATGATCACCATGAATTTGTGGTTATGCCTTTCAGTCTGACGAATGCACCTGCTGGCTTTATGGATTTGATGAACAGGGTATTCAAGGATTTCCTCAATAAATTTGTTGTTGTATTTATCAATGATATTCTTGTCTATTCTAAGAATCACAAAGAGCATGAGGAGCATTTAAGAATTGTGCTGGAGACTTTGAGAAGACACCAGCTATATGCAAAGTTCTCCAAATGCGAGTTTTGGCTGGATAAAGTGTCATTTTTGGGGCATGTTATTTCGAAGGAAGGGATTATGGTTGACCCTGCTAAAGTAGAAGCTGTTCTCAACTGGAAGCAACCGATGAATGCAAGTGAAATAAGAAGCTTCTTGGGTTTAGCAGGATATTACCAGAGATTCGTAGAAGATTTCTCCAAGATAGCAGCTCTACTCACAAACCTGACTCACAAGGGAAAGAAGTATGAATGGACAGATGCATGCGAGAAAAGTTTTCAAGAACTGAAGAAAAGGCTAACGACGGCTCCAGTTTTGGCAATTCCTGAAGGAAATGATGGATTTGTTATTTATAGTGATGCATCCAAGATGGGCCTCAGAGCTGTATTGATGCAAAATGAAAGAGTGATTGCTTATGCTTCAAGACAACTAAAGGATTATGAAAAGAACTATCCTACTCATGACCTCGAGTTAGCAACAGTCATTTTTGCGTTGAAGATATGGAGACACTACCTATATGGGGTCCAATGCAAGATCTTCACTGATCATCAAAGTCTGAAGTACTTCTTCACGCAAAGAGACCTGAATATGAGACAACAAAGATGGCTAGAGTTGGTGAAGGATTATGATTGTGAAATCCTTTATCATCCTGAAAAAGCTAACCGAGTGGCTGATGCTCTAAGTAGGAAGTTAGTTGCCACGTTGATGTCAATTCAAGCAATGTCTCCACCTTTAAGAAAGGAAATTCTAGACTTCGGTTTGGAATTTATAGCAGGCTAGCTATCAGCACTCTCTCTTGCTCTGACGATGTATGATGAAATTCGAAGAAAACAAGACGAAGATGTAAGTCTTGCAAGGATTAAGCAAGAAATGAAAGAAGGAAAATGTCAAGAGTTTTGTATCACGGATGACGGAACTCTGTATCTCAAGGATCGTTTATGTGTTCCCAATGTTGACGATTTAAGGGAAAGGATCTTGGCAGAAATTCATGATACTCCTTACTCTATTCATCCAGGTGCAACAAAGATGTATAATAATCTAAGGGGTAGCTTCTGGTGGTTTGGAATGAAACGTGATGTTGCAAAGTATGTGAAGAGATGTATGACATGTCAGCAAGTAAAGGCTGAACACCAGAGACCTGATGGTAAATTGCAGTCTATCTAAATATCGAAATGGAAGTGGGAGGATATAGCAATGGATTTCATTACCGGTTTGCCTAGAACTACGAATGGTTATGATGCAATTTGGGTAGTTGTGGATCGACTGACTAAGACGGCACATTTCATTCCTATCAAGATCACTTACTCCATGGAACGGTTAGCGAAACTCTACGTCAAGGAAATTGTACGACTTCATGGGATTCCCAAATCGATCATCTCAGATCGTGATGGCAGGTTCACATCTAAGTTTTGGAAGAGTGTACAGACTGATATGGGAACCAAGCTACATTTCAGTATAACTTTTCATCCTCAGACAGACGGCCAAACAGAGAGGACGAACTTGATTTTAGAAGATATGCTACAAGCTTGTTCTCTCAATTTTAAGACCAGTTGGTGTAAAATGTTACCTTTAGCAGAGTTTGCTTACAACAATAACTTTCAGGCGACAATTGGGATGGCACCATATGAGGCTTTGTATGGACGAAAATACAGATCGCCTATATGTTGGCACGAAGCTGGTGAAAAGAAGATGATGGAAAGCGTCGATGCTGAAAGAACTGATTTTGTGAATGAAACATCAGAGATGATAAAGCTGATAAGAAGAAGAATAGAGACCGCACAAAACCGTCAGAAGAGTTATACTGACAAGAGAAGAAGACCCTTAGAGTTCGCCGTAGGCGAATATGTGTTTCTGAAAGTTGCACCAATGAAAGGAGTTATGAGATTTGGGAAGAAAAGCAAGTTAAGTCAAAGATTCATCGGTCCTTATGAAATTGTGAAGCGGATAGGCAAAGTAGCTTATCAGCTAAAGTTGCCTTTTGAGATGTCTGCAATGCACGATGTGTTCCATGTCTCCATGCTCAAGAAGTATGTTCCAGACCCTACGCATGTAATTGAGTCACAAGTGATCGAGATACGAGAAGACTTAAGTTATGAAGAAAAGCCAACGAAGATACTCGATCGAAAAACCCAGACCTTGAGGAATAAAGAAATTCTATTGGTCAAGGTGTTATGGCAAAATCAACAAGTTGAAGAAGCCACATGGGAACGTGAAGATAACATGAGAGCTATGTATCCGCATTTATTCTAAGTTTCGAGGATGAAACTTTAATAAGGTGGGGAGATTTGTAACACTCGCCTATTTTTTATGTAATGAATCACGCTAAGTTAGTAATGACGTTAATGATATTTTATTAATAATTTATGTTATATGTAATGATATATGATGTTAATGTTACTAACTTTTCATGTCAAGTTTTATGATAGGTGATGACCGCATGGAATCGTTGTGCTCAGGTGTTCATGATTACTTTAATGTATGTATAATTATGATGCAATGATGTATGAATGTTTTAATGTATGGCATTTATGGACAGTTCGGCAGGCCAGACTTTTAAGATCGGCAGGCCGAATTGTCTGCCCAAGATCGGCAGGCCGAACTTGGTGGCTGACGAGCAGTCAGCAGAAATCTCTCCAAATTTATGGCTGAGTTAATTACGTTAATTGGGTGATTTATTGTGATTAATTGACATAATAATGGAATAATTTTGTCAGTTAAGGAAATTAAAAGGTTGACTTCGCATTGATTTGTCTGATTTTAAATAGTTTCCTATTTTAAGAGGGCAAAACATGGAAAGTGATGAGTGATTGTTTGAATTCTCTCTTTTCTCTCCTTCCTTCACGCCAATGAACCATCAATGAGTCAGAAAATTCTAACTTAATGGAGAGTATTGAGTGTCCATCGGTTATGCTCGTTACGTTAAAATTTTTAACGTTATTTTCCATTTTTCTCTCAATTTCTCACTCTTCTCTCTCTCAGTTCTGAGACATTTTTTCATTTCCTCTCTTCCTCTTCTCTTCTCCACGCATTCCATTTCTTGTCTCTCGAAAATTCTTTGCAAGAAAATTTAAAGAAAAAAGGTCATATTTTGTTGGTTGAATTCAAGAATTTTGAGAAGAAATTTCAAGGTAAGAACTCAATTTTTTCCGTTAATTCTTAAAAGAATTCTTCTCCTCCAATCGTTTGCAATATCTTTCTATAGGTATTGTATTTTTGCCTTGAGTTTTTAATATGATGTTCATGTATGTATTGTGTGATGTTTTTCCAAGTTTCATGTTATTTCGGTGTTTTTATGAAAAATATGAATTTTCTATCCTCTACCCCTCATAGTAAAATATTACTATTTAACTTTGATGTATGAAAATGTAATGTTTATTCAAGAGGTAAATGAATGATGTTTTTCATGAAGGTTGTCAAGAATGTGCATGAATAATGTATGATGAATGTATTTTATGTTATGAAATTTTTATGAGATTACATTAAGAAAACTATTTTAATAATGTTATTTCTGGATTTTTATTTATGAAATACTATATATGTTTAAATGATTTTATGATAATAAAATAATTTCATGCATAATAATAAGATGTTTGTATGAATTTTTAAATTAAAATATATGTATTTTTAATTGTTCAAGAGTGTTTTATTTAAAAAGATATTCATGTTTAAAATGTATGGTTTGTTTTTACATGCTTAATGTAATTTTTATAATTTAAGGAAAAATCATGATAACATGTTTATGTGATGATAATTGTTATTATGGTTATGAATTATGTTTGTAATATGTGATGAATGTATACATGAATGTTATAGGAATGAATGTTTTATGATAAGTATTAATTTTGTTGTATTTTTAAATGGATAAATGACATGAATACTCAAAGAAGCGAGCACATCGAGACCGCGGTGTCGTCACCAAAAGTATATTAAGGTTAAGTAAGCTAGCGTTAAGGTAAGTACATTCTCACCTGCAACATGACACTTTTTACAAGGTTTGATGATATGTTCTCAATGGTATTTATAATGATTTTATGGTTATTTTCCTTAAAGGATTTATTATGAAAGATTTTCATGATTTAAAGTTATGTATGAATGATGATGAAATGTTTTATAGCATGAATATATATATATATTTATGTATCACCTAATAAGTGTTGCACACTAATGTTATGAAATGATATGTTATGATGTCATGTTTAGTTTGGGATTAGCTACCCTTCTCCTCTCATGACGGCGCGCTTAGAATGATGTTCATGGTGCAACACTTGGGCCCTTAAGATAAGACAGAATAAGTTTTTAAATGATAAACGCAATGAAAGATATGTTTCTATGAAATTGTGCTTAAGACACTTTGATGATATGATGACAATGATGATGATGATGTTTACGTAATGTTTTAAATTGTGAGAATATATATGTACTTACTGAGCATTAGCTTAATCATGTTTTATGTCATGTTGCAGATAAGGGTAAGAAAATAATGGATTAGGCGGAGGGCGTGGGAAGGCGTGTGAGCACTAAGCACGATGAATTGTAACCGGAAGCACGCCAAGAAGAATGTTTTTATATTTTAAATCAAGTTTTATATTTTGAACACATTTTTTTATGATAAATATTTGAAGGATTTATGAACTATGCTTTATATTTTTATTTCATTATTTTAAGTATTTTGAACTTCTGCATTTTTATGAAAGGATGGTTTTGTTTTAAAAATTAAGTTTTTCCAAGGATATTTTTTTTGGCTCGGTCGGCCTGCCGATGTCCAAAAGTTTGACTTGTCAGACGATGATGAGTTTTTAAGCCAGATTTGCAAAGCCTCTATCGGCCTACCGGTTGAGGGAACTCCGGCTTGCCGATCATGTTCGGCCTGCCGAACTGTAGGAGTAAATGACTTCTAAATGATGAGATGATTAATGAGTTATGATTTGATGTTCTTTTTGTTTATAGAAGTCCTGATTTTTACAACTTGGTATATCTATTTTATAAAATTAAGTGCATGATTAATTTAAAGTATAATTGAATAAATTATAACGTGGATTGAGTTTAGCATGTGATTTAACAATGTTAAGTTATTAAAAAAAAAAGTATGAATGGATCCTGGTTAAGCATGTTTAATTACTTTCACAATTAAAAGTATTGTTTAAGTTTTGTATTCATATATAAGTTTAAAGTCCAAGTAAGTATGAATGTAAGAATATAACGACATCTGTGACGTCCATAAGGGGGGCGTTACACTAGCTGGCCATGACACGAGTTGTTGCCTCCTCAGATAGGACACATGCTTTGGTCTGGTTGTACTGCCTGCAAGCAGGCAGCCAGTCGCCATAAGAAGCCAATTGATGGCCAAATTTCTTCCGCCAGATGGTGTTTAATATGCTAGTGGGGACTATGACACATGTCACCTGCCTTCTAACATGCCTTGATGTGACACACAGGTTGTAGGCAAAACCCTTTTAACACATGGTTCAAGTGGCAGCTTATAAATAGAGCGCATTTATTACAGCTTGAGGCCAACGTGCTCCTTCCCAACTAACTAGCTCCCGTTCTTTGCCGAGCAGCGCCTACCTTGAGCATCGCAGAGCCCTTGTCTGGTACCTCATCGGTGTCCTCCTTTACCTCTGAAGCATTCCTCCTCTTATTACAGGTACGTCCAAGCAGGCCGAGATGAGCAGGGAAGAGCCATCCGAACACTGTGCGCAGTCGCACGTGGTGTTGAATCGCCGCCATTCACTGGTAAGCATTAACATTTTGGCATTAGAAGGAGGGCACCTATGCCTTCACTTAAAATCATCAGCCACAACCCATCTTGCAAATTATCGATAGGTCAGAAGTGGTACTACTGTTCGACTAGGAAATATTAACATTTTAGGAATCCCTAAGGTCATTCATTTTCAGATGTTCTTTTTGCAAAAATTACCTGCTCGGTTTTGTGGGAGCTCGGGACGAAGTTTAAGTCCTCAAGTTATGAACTACAGCTTCGCAGCTAAAACCCAAAAATTCCAAAGTCGGTCGTGCTTGCACACTGATATAACGGGGAGTCAACCCTATTTATAGCCACCTCTTATGTACAAAACTTGGGCATGGAAACCAAAGAGATGCAATGATTATGCTCATTAAGGAGATGCCAATTACGTATTGACACATGTCCCTCCGAGCCTCGCCACGTGACCCTTCGTTTCCCCTCTCCTGGGACACCGTTCAAAGGCTAATTTGAGTTGATCACAACCTCTTGGTGCAGTCCACTTAGCTGAGCACCGACTAGATGCACTAGGGGCTATTGTTGGTGGTGTGCTTGGCGCCGTTCCCGAGGAGCAGATCCCCGATGGCTCCACAAATGTGCTCGACATGTAATGCCCCCTTATAGGCATCACAAATGTCGTTATATTCATTCTATTTGCTATTATTTAAGATAAACTGCTTCAGTGAAAACACAATATGGAAACATACCCCAAGATCCATGCACACATTTTTTTAATATCAATATTTAATAAATTACTTGATTATAAACATTCTTTAAATAGTTTATCAATACCAACATAATTTGAATAAAATTTCAACACAACTTTTAAAATCTACATACATAGTTTGGTAGGCCGAACTTCAGACTTCGACAGGTTGAACTCGACCGACAGTTTGAATTTCAACCACCGGCAGGCCGTCCGAGGCTTTATAAAATAGGGTTTCAAAATCAATAAGAACGGTAGGCCAATAAAGGGCAATCGGCAGGCCAATGCCAACATCGAAAAATCGACCAATAATGATCGACAGGCCGATCTATTGTTAAAGTAATTTTTTTTTAATTTAAAACAAGACTTAATAATTCAAAATACGAAAGACAACTAATAATACTATAAAGTTACCGAGACTTAGTTCAAATCTTTAAAACTATTCAAATAACATACTCAGATAACAAAACGTAGTTTATAACTTTTTAAAACTTCTTTGGCGTATTCTGTTTTCAATCTCTCGTCCTTTGCTTATCTCACACGCCTGTCCTCGCCCTCCACTTATTCCATGATCTTCTTACCCTTATCTGTAACATGACATAAAACTGAATGAGCAAAATCTTAGTAAGTACATTCATGTCTCACAACGTAAAACATTTATAAACTTCTTTATGTAACATCGTCACCATAAGCATCAAGTGCACTAAGCATAGTTTCGTATAAAACATATCTTTTGTTACATTATCCATATTAAAACTTTGTTCATTTTATCTTAGGGGCCCAAGTGTTGCACCATTATCATCATCATTGGCGCGCCGTCATGAGAGGAGAGGGGTAGCTAATCCCAAACCAAACATGACATCATAACATAAACATTACATAAACATAGGTGTGCAACACTTATTTAGGTTATACATATATACATACATATTTATATACTTTTATACCTTGAAGTACGTCATCATCAAACATGCATAACTTTTGAACATCCAATCTTTCATAAATAACATTAAATGAAACTATCATAGAATCATCATAGATATCATCATGAACATAATTTCAAACTTTTACAAACCACATCATGTTGCAGTTTAGAATGCACTTACCTTTTTAGCTTATTCAACCTTAATTATAGGTGACGCCGCCACAGTCTTAATGTGCTCACTCTTTAGTGTGTTCATGTCATACATTCATTTAAAATAAAATTAACATTTATTTTCATTCAAAGAATCATCCAATACCACACAACATACTCATACATGCTTCTCTAAGAACATAAATTTCAAAACACATTTTACCAGTTCTAAAAAAAAACATTTAAGCAAAACTGCCCTTATAATTGCAATATGACCCTTATGAATTTACAGCCCTATATCTCATAATTCGCACACAATTTGAGCACCAAACTTGGTAGAGACAAAGTTAACATATAAACATAATATCATGATTTTTTGTTGGTCATATAAATTCCATTTGTTGTCTAAAACTAGTCAAACAACATACAACGCAAAATATGCCAGCAATAACAAATCAGTGAGCAGTCCTTACTAACATCCGTATAATAAATTATCTACATCTTGAAATAATTCCACAAAAATCTTGCATGTAAGAGACATCAAAACTATAACATATTCAAAATAGGGCTTCAAATAAAATCAAGATATATCAAAACAATACATTAGAAAATCAGTGGTAAAACTAACTTCAGGTTTGAAAAGCAGTGAGTATCTTTTGGTTAACGTTTTCAAACAATTAAAATAAAATTACCTTGCTTCCAAAATTTTAATGGCAACTTATTAACATACAAGTACAGTACGACAAAAATTCTCATCACCAAATAAAATCATTTAGTCATACAAAAACATCACGCAACAAGAAGTCCAACAATTCATAGATAGAACTGTCACAAAACTAAGTCTCATTGAAAATTCAATAACATTAAAATATCCATCATATCGTCATGAGACTTTCCAGTTCAACACTTAATATACACATGAATATTTTTGCCAAATTTCGGGCAAAATATCATTCATTTGCATTATGAGCAAAAACTACATTTTTATGCAACATGACTAATCAACAATAATTTTCTATGAGTGACAGAGAGAAGAAAATTCATATCTCAACGTAGAAAAATCCAATTGATGTGAAATTTTGAGGAACATCACATAACATATACATGAACATTATACTAAAATTCCAGAGCAAATGGAAATTTGTAGGCAAAGATATGAGGGTTGGATTATAGGCAGATTACAATTTCAGAAATACCAAGAGCGAGTCTCTTAGCTCAAAAAAATTTCATCTCAAGCTTCCTTCAAATTCGCCCGAAGACAACTCAATATTTCTTTTAATTATTTGCAACAAAAATTTTGTGGGAGAGAAGAGAAGGAAAAAGTGGAGAAGAGAAGGAGAGAGAAAAAAAAAAGATAACTGAAGAGATTTTTGAGAGAGAAAAATGCGGTAGATAAGTTTTTACGTGAATGAGGAGAATACCATGAGAGGTCAACACTTCCTATATTGGCAGCAGAAATTCTAAAGAAAATGATACATTTCACGTGGGGAAAATGGAGAAAATTGAGGGAAAAAGTCAAGGTTTCCAAGAATTGTTCTAATTATCATATTTCACAATTTCAAAATAGGAAATCCTCATCAATCATCCAATCATCCACAAAAGTCAAATATTCTATTACCTAAAATAAGGAGAAAGGCCAAAAATATGCTAATCATTCAGAATTAATTATCCCATCATATCCAATCATCAATTTTTTCATTGTCACAAATTTTAGAGAGTGTCTGCTAACTACTCGTTAGCCTTCTTCGGCCTGCCGAGGGCTTTCTTCGGCCTATCGAAGTTGTAAGGTCTGGCCTACCAATGAAATTCCATCGGCTTGCTGTTTGGTGAGGGACAATTTGGTTTGCCGAACTTGAAGGATCGGCCTGTCAAACAGCCGCATACACTCAAATACAACAAAATCTCAACTAATTGCTAAATAGATATCAAGCATGCAACATAATTGACATGAACACCTTGAGCACATCAATTCCACCTGACTGTCACTTGTCATAATACTCAAATAAAATAGTCAGCAACATAATATTATAAAGAAAATACTTAACATTGTTTTTAAATATCTGTCATTAACCATTGCATGAAAATTGGCGGGTGTTACACGATAGATAATCCAAGAAGCGTAATACCAACCCTAAGAGCCTGGCCTAAACGTTCAAGGTGCTCTACAGGGCCCCAGCTGGCTACAATGCGAGTTGTCACCTCCTCGGATAGGACACGTGCTCGGGTCGAGTTGTCAGAGTCTACAAGCAGGCAGCCACTTGCCACAAGAAGCCAACAGATGGCCACATTCCTACCGCTAGATGGAGGCTAATTTGCCGACGGGGACCATGCCACATGTCACGTGTCTTCTGACAAGCCTGGATGTGACACACGAGTCATGGGTAAAACCCTTATAACACCCGATTCAAGTGGTAGCCTATAAATAAAGCGCATTTACTGTAGCTCAAAGCTAACGTTCTCCTTCCCAACTAACTAGCTCCCGCTTTCTGCCGAGCAATGTCTACCTTGAGCGTCAGAGAGCCTTTGTTCGTTGCCTCACCGGTGTCGCCCTTTACCTTCTAAGCGTTCTTCCTCTTATTGTAGGTACGTCCAAGCAGGCCGAGACGGGCAAGGAAGAGCCGTCCGAACACTGTACGCAACCACATATGGTGTTGAATCGCCGCCATTTACTGGTAAGCATCAACAAACTGAGTGGACAAAAATAGCATTCATTTCTATTCAATAATATGTGGCATTAAGGGAGCTTAGTTTAAGATCTATTTATTTCTGTCTTCAAAGGCCTTAGGCAAAAATTATTGTTTGTCCAATTTTTAATGCATGTTATTATACTACTTAAGGCACCACCGATATATGCGCCGTCTTTGTTTAAAATCAATTTTCATTTACTCATGAGAATCTAATATCCAAGACATGATATACATATATTAATATTTAAGTGCATATATTATGATTATGGTTATTACACTAATGGTCTTCAATCTTTTAGGTCTTTGTCACTTTTTTCCTGAACTCTAAGAACTTAGAAAGCAAAATGAGGAGTTTTGAAAGTTAAACAGATAAAATTGTGATTTTTAAAGTTCTTGAGACAAAGTGGGTGAAACGTCAAAATTTGAGGGCTATTGGTATTAATAACCTTACAATTACTTATGTGCACTTTTGCTTTTTGTAAGATTATGATCTCCAAAAAAAAAAAAAAAAAAAAACAAAGGAAGATTAACTGGTTTGACTTGTAAATTTTGTTTCCTTAATTAGGCCATTTTGGGAGGGCTTTCTAAAAGCTATTTTTGGCTTTTTGCGTCTAAAAACTGCTTCTGGAAGTGTTTGGATGATTTGTTAGAGGTGTTTTTACTCTCTAGATGTGTTTTTTGTCAAAGTCACAAAATGTGGCTTTTTAAAAAAGTACTTTTAAAATAGACTTTAAAACTTATAACAAAGTATTAATAATACATTATAAACTTAAATATAATATTTGTAACTTAAAAAAAAATAAAACCATATTGACTGATAAATTTTTTTTAAAAATATGATTTTAAATACTTATTAAAAAACTACCCTTTTTGTTTTTCTTTTTTCACTTATCGAAAACAAAAGCAACAGCTGTGAGGGCACTTAGTCGGCAAAGGAAACAAATTATAAAATACTCAGAATCATGCTGACTTGCAAAGGATGAATAAGTTAAAAACTCGAACGTTGTTGCACCCAACTGGCATATATACGCAATCTCCTTTCACTACAATCGACGTGCGAGATAAACTGCTTTAGCTTCTTTTACAAAAAGTGAAAAAAAAAAAAAAAAACTGATCGTGTGACGCACTATTTGTAGAACGATAAGATTTTAAAGGAGGGAACCAAATGTGTTAATATCGTGCAAATTATTCGTCTAAAGTATGTCGTTCTTGGATAAGTCCTTTGTAATTTAGAGAATATATATGCATTTTTTTCTTGTGATAGGAGAGTAACTGCCAGCATCATAGAATGGTGAAACACATAAATATTTCAAGAACAAAAAGAAAAAAGAATAGAGGAACATGAATTAATAATTTTATTTTGGCAGCTTTCGGAGGAAAAAAAAAATTAAAAAAACCCTGCTAGCTAGTCGTCGTAGTTCTTTATTACAGTTTGGAATATATGTCATTGATTAAAGCTGCTTGTGACCCTGATCTATGTAGCCCTTAGGAATCCTTCCACGCTTCTTCCTATCAAGTTAAGGTTGAACACAAATAGAGTTTGAGTGGTGTACTAAATAGAATTCATATGAATATAATTTGCCAACTAGTTTTGAGCCTGATATTATATTGGATAATCGTTCATGATCAACACCAAAAAAAACAATCCCCATTTTTTAATCAAGCTTATAATCTAACAATAAAAACCTGAATTTTCTTACTCTCAAATTAACTACAGTTAATGAAAAGAGTAATTGACACCATTAATGTTTCCAAATTCTTAAGTATATATAGGTGATAAGTGGCAATTAAGTTTCTGTTCTTTTTATTTCACAAATGCTAAAACGTTTGAAACCGAAGTATTATCGTTAAATTTCATCAAGTTTCCGACGGAATAGATCATGTGGCTTCAGTTACTTAATATAAGAGGTATATTAGTAAATAACGTAACTTATATTTAACACTTTTTTTTTAAAAAAAATATATGCCAAAAAGATCTACAATTAAAAAATCCCTAAAACAAGAGAGAAGATAGTGGATAAATCTGCAATGGGAAATCCGGGCAGGGTGCAACAAGGGAGCTGTAACGCCTCGAAATTTATTTAATGTTAATGTAATATAAATGATGAATTAGTGTGCCATAATTAACGTTTTAACATTAATTAGATTATTTGGTTGGATTTTGAATTTTTGGTTGTTTTGTTAAATTGATGCGTTCAAATGATTTCTTATTGTTTTAAAATGATGTTTTGAGTTTTAAAACACAACAATTTGTAAAATGTTAAAAAATACTCCGTTTTACAAAACCGTGGGCGGCACATGGTTTTCGCACAGTAAAACCGCCCACCGAGGCATGGAAAATTTTGTGATTTTTCACGGTTTTCACTGTTTTGAACCCTGATTTAAATCCCAACCTTATAGAATGATTTTAAAGGTACAAATGGCACACTAGGACATCATGAAATGGTTCCGTAACATAGAATGTCTCGAACTAGATATTGATCGACTTAGTTTGTATCTAGGGTCGTTCGTGGTTCTGTGGAGCTAACGTATAGTGGACCGGGATTACGGTGTGGGGCACCGGCACGAGTATTGAGGTAGGACTTCTATCCTATTTCCTTGGTAGCCTGGTTTTGAAATGATTTGGCTTTGAAAAGGATTCCTATCAAAATGTTTTCAACGGTTGTTTAAAAATGGTTTTATCGGTTATATTTTAATATACTGTGACTATGAAATGAACTTCATAATGAACGTAATTGACAACACTCGGTAATTGGGTTTTGAATGATAATGATAATA
Source organism: Artocarpus heterophyllus (assembly GCA_025403435.1). Lineage (NCBI taxonomy): Eukaryota > Viridiplantae > Streptophyta > Magnoliopsida > Rosales > Moraceae > Artocarpus > Artocarpus heterophyllus. The sequence goes on from CM046344.1 coordinate 650,929, forward strand.
AACACAAAGGCATGATGCCATATTAGAGATCGGGTCGTGTAACGATCGACCTTGGGGGCAGGTCCCGAAACCCAGCTGGGCCACTACGGTGGTGATATCATGGTTTGCCTAGGTAAAAGAAAAATGGTGTTTTCGATTGTACGAATAGACTGTTCTGTGTCAGAACGGCTCTACTCAAATTATGCATTTATTTATTTATTTAAGTTTTCTTTTGAGTAATCCTAACAATGAAATGTTTCTTTAAATTAAATTATTTTATAAAACATAGTCCTACTGAGCCTTTCGCTCACGTTTTATTGTTTTAAAATTTTCCCCTCTAGGTGGTTTCCCATTTAGGTTTGGAGAGGATTCTTCGGACCGAACTCAGGAGCAATAGGAGGATTGATTTATATTTCGTATTATTTAATCAAGGCATGTAAGAGTTAACTTTATTTGTACTTGGACTCTAATTGTATTTATGATATTGTTAGAACCATGTGTGTGCACAAGTTGTGGGTTGTGGAACGCATACTAGCGGTTTTTATTTAAATTTTATTACTCGTTTAATATTTATAAATTCTTTTATAAAAATGTGGTGGAAATCTTTTTATTTCTCATGTAATTTGATCCTTAAACCATTGATTTTAATTAAATTCTCTTTTAATTAATCTAAATATTTCGCCACGTCACCTCCCGTACCCCAGGACGTGACAGGAGCTCATAACGATCGATGGGAGATCTAGAACGGGTGCAATTAGGGATCTATGATATAGGAGTTTGCAACGAGGACAGTGGCTTTACATTGAGAATAATAGTAAGATTGTGACGACTGGGGGGACCTATAATGGAGGGCTTGCAATAGAGATCGGTGGATGTTCAAGACTACGTGGTTGGTGCTATGGCCACACAAGATGTTCAAGACCACGTGGTTGGTGCAAAAAGGCCACACAACACAAGAGGGTTATGTGCATAAAAACCGTCCAAAAAGTAACGGAAGTTAATGAAAATCTTTTAATTGCCGACCTTATAATAGTTCGGGGCAACTTTTAACAAAACTAAAAGAACGAGGATCAAGTTGTTATCTACTAAGTAAGAATTCTGGAATTATTCATATCTTAAGACTGTTCTTTTCCCCAAAAAAAGGGTAAGATTCTAACACATCTTTTTCACAATAATGCAATTAAACTATTTTCTTGTCAGTTTACAAGTTTTATCTAGTTGGCTGAGGCTGCTTTCCGTGGCCAATTGATAACAACCGATACTTACGAAAATAATTTGGGTCGACCACATGAAATTGAATGTACGTATAGATGAAATCCATCTTTTTTTGCAACTCAGTGGCACACATATGTGTGTGTGTGTGTGTGTGTGTATAACCTTGGATTATTGCACAAACATATAATTATTCCTTTGATAGTATCTCAGGGGACACAAAAATGGTTTGATTAGTTATAAGATTTTCTTGTTTGGCGACACTATGAATTTTGATCAGGCCCTGATTAAAGATGCAGAGCAAGTCATCTACAGTTGTGGCCCTAGCTATATGGACCCTCAGCTCAGCTTCATGATTAATTTAGCTATTGGTCAGGATAGGATTCACATTCAATCATTGCAAGCACACGACACACTAGCATTAATCGACGATTAAATTTTTTGAATTTTCAGCACTGCATGAATTGCGAACAAGTGTTTTCTTATCTCTAGCCTTATAGTGTCACGATTAGTGGATCACATAATCATTTAATCAAATTGATTGAACGTGTCGTTACTAATCTAGAATAATTATATGCTATTATTTTGATTAATATCATCAAACAAATGTAGCATTTTAGTCCTTTGTGTGAAACAAACAAATATATATATAGTTCATGAGATAACAGTGGCATGTATGGCAAAAGCATATATCTTGTCTTTTGCAAATACCATGTGCTCATAGGGAGGTTTCCAATTTGATCAGAGGCAATAATTGGACCGATCGATCAGATCCAAATTTGTTACTTAATTTTTAGTCAACTATAATAGAAGATATAACAAGGGTAAACAAACAATATTATTTTTCTTACCCGCAAGAAAAAGAGAGAGAGAAAAGAGGATATTGATAGTGTCTTTAGAGAGAGCGCCGTACGTCTAATTGATGATTCACATGGAGTGAAAAAGATGTTACTGGACATCGAGATTCCACTTGTCAAGTGTTGTGGCGACAACGTAAAAAAAAGTAAAGCAACATGAGAGTTGGAACCTAAGATGGATGAAAAAATAACCCACTTGTTTTAATTTTTAGTTTGAGGTAATACTAATTTCAAGTACAAAATTTAAGGTAGATTGTCAGAGCTTAATCGTTTTGGGCCAATTAAAGCCAGGGCCCACCCTTTTTCTTTTCTTCTTTTTCTTCTTTTTCCCCTTATCTTTCTTCCATCTCTATCCCCCAAAAGCCCAAACCTACAACTATGAGGTTTCCATCTAATTCTCCATCATTTGTTGAAAATTGTTATAGAGTGATTGAAAAATGTGGTTAAAATTAAAACTTTTAAACTAAAAATTATAATATGTGAGAGTTGCATATTATAGCTCATTTTTTGTGATCAGTGTAACATATGAAAGCTTGATACTGTGGCAATCAAAAGTTTTGGTTAGAACTGATTTTATCAAACATCCTTTTAATCAATACTGAATACTTTACAGGAACTAATTTTGCCAATTACCCTTCTAATCAATACTGATTACATTACAGTCTCAGTGAGATTTGACGACCATTTTGCAAGTCGTTTTTCGGTGTATTCTTTGTGTCAAGCTCTACAAAAAGCCCTCATTTTTGCAGCATGATCAATTGATAAATCATAGCTCGTTCAACTCAATCGTATATGTCCATACACTTGTCTCGCACCCATCAATATAGTAAAAGAGATAGAATTTACGTACACTTACCATCTTGAAATTATTTTAAGAAAATTGTTATATATTTATTTGAATACATCATTATTATTTTTGATGAGTTCGATAGTACATAAATATAAGTTATTTTGATGAAATAAAGTTATGTGAATCATGATCACATCTTAATGTTGTGGAGTGCTCAATATACCCCCTGTTTGGCATTGTGGTGGGAACCAAACTCAGTTATAAACAGTGTAAAGCTTTCACATGCTACAGTAACAATTTAAAAAATTGCTACAGTGTAAAGCTTTCACATGCTACAGTAAAAGTGGTTCCCACCACCGGTTCCCACCACCTTCCAAACACCCCCATAATATTTGTAAGCTGATTTATATAAAGTAATGAATTTTGAATTTGAGAAAGGAGCCTCTATGCTACCAAAAGTTTTGTAAAAACCCATGGGTTTACACATAGGAAAAATTCTTCTTTTGAGTTGAACTTGTAATTTTAAAGACTTGGACATACAAATTTTATTAAGTACTTCCAACTTAGAAATTTTAAAAAGTAGGAGACTTAATAATGTCAAAAAGCTTCTCCACCAGTTTAAACTCCCCCATACGTGTATGTGACAAAATATTGTCCATTATCTCTCTCTCTCAGCGAAAAACATGTCTCCCATTGCCTTAGCAAATCAACCACTTCCAACCGCCGTCTGCCGCCACAAACCAACGCATTTGAAGCACCATCGCCCGAAACGTCTGGAGCCAGAGCCTCTCCTCGTCTCTCACCCCTGTTTGCTGGAAACTAACGAAGGAAGTTTTGGCACCATAACTTTTGCAACTGATTCCGACATTCTTTCCTTGAGTTAACTAACGCAGAACAGTAGGTATTGATGCAAGAGATTTGTTTCTAATTTTATCAAAGATATCTGCGCATGACAGGTGACCACATACTCGTGGCTCTGTTTTAAGCATTTGGGTTATTTTCATCTTTTTATGTAGGGTTATTAACTTCGATGGCTTTTAAATTTTAAGGTCTCTATTACTTTACCTCTGAACTTCAAAAATAGTTACTTTATTCTTACAATTTTTAAGACTCCTCACTTTACCCCTTCCATCTATTTTTCTGTTAAAATAAACAGATTTTTTGCCAATATGGCTTGTACATAGGTAATTTTAATGGAAAAAATAAAATTTTAATCGACAACTTTTTTTTTTTTTTTTTTTTTAATGTTTAAGGCTTCGGGAATAAATAGTAAACTTAGGAAGTATCGATTTGGTTCTTTTTTTTTTCAAGTTTTATTTGTTGCACCATATTTCTTTTGTTGCAAAAAATTTACAAGTGCACAAAATCATAGACAAGTAATAAAGAGCTAGTAGAGTATCATTCCTACGAGGATTGTGTTAATCTAGCTAAGTACTGAAATTGTTTAACTCTAAAATTATTTGAACAATTAAATATAAAATCAAAAAATAACAAAACAAAAATAATATTAATGAAAACCTAAATAAACAAAAGACTAGGGCATCCGATTTCACCTAAATTAATCTTATTCAAATTTTCTAATTTAATCAACTGGTATTTATTTCTATGCTGATAACGAATTTCTCTTAGGCAATCACTAATCTTTCTCAAGCATTAACAATTTATCCCAGTTAGCAAATTTTCTACATCTTTGTGAAAATTTAAAACTTTTCAAGATTCATTAAAAACAGAAAATTCACAATATTATACGAGTTTCATGGATATCTCTATCCCATGGCAATATCCTAGCACTCAATCATGGTCCAATTTAATCATCGCTTTTTAGCCTCAAATTAGATCACAAATCATGCGAATGATGCACAACCTTTTACAAATATTAAGATTAGATTAAATACTTAGCATAGATAATGAATAAACATCGAATTAAATTAAACCAAACAAAAGTGAATATTCATAATCTGGTTACATTGTAGTCGTAGAGTAGAAAAATTAGTTCTTAATGAAACTGGAAACAATCCTAAATAATGTCTTAAACATGATGAGTGAAGGAAAATAACTATGTTTGGATGTGAAGATAGTTTTCGTCTCTGGGTTGCACTGTTCTTCTTCTCCAAAGTAGTGAGTTCTCACTTCTTGTCTATAGTCTTCCTCTGTTAAAAACCTTCCTTTAACCCTTCATATTGTTCTATTTATAGGCTAGGGTTTGCAAGGTAATTTTAGGACGAAATTAAACTCAAAATTGAATAAAAAATTACGCTGGCACCTAGGCTTCATGTTTCTAGAGCCTAGGCTTCGTGTTTCTAGAGCCTAGACACCAGTTTATGGATGCCTAGGTGCTCCTGTAGGAGGAATCCAAGTATTCAAACCCAAGAGCATAGCCTCTAGGCTTCGTGGTTTTGGAGCCTAGAGGCTATGCTCTCGGGTTTGAATACTTGGATTCCTCCTACAGGAGCACCTAGGCACCCCTAAACTGGTGTCTAGGCTTTATTTTGTCTTCGAGTCCACTTGTGCTCACTTTCCTGTCTATTTTGCCCCGTAACTTGCCAATGTGTATTTTTCTCCTCCAAACCTTCAAAAGAACATAAAACACTATCAAATTTGTAGAAATTACTCAAAACTAACAAAATATTAAGTTAGAATCATCTAATTAATTAGCCTAAAACTAACTTATTAAATGCCTACAAACTTAAGATTTTGCTTGTGCTCGAGCAAAAGACACAAAAAAGGAAAAAAGAAAACAAGAGAAAAGATGGGATTAACACTAACATACGACATAGTTTGAGCATCAATTTAATTTTTCATCATACTTGGCTTCAAGGATTACATAAAGTCTATGATTCAAAGGGAACTCTAACCATTACGATCATGTAAAATTTCAATTCAAATTCCAACCCTACTATTGATGCCTGAGATCGGCACAACACCGTATGTGAAGGTGCACGATGTCAGGTTCCCTATTTTGCATCTTGTTCTGTCTGGCTCTGTCTAGTCTGATCGAATCTACAAGATGAGAGAAGGCCTCGGAGTAAGGGGACACCGGTTTAGTGCTTACCAAGGGCACTCTGATGCTCAAGTCAATGTTTTGACTGGGAAGAGCTAAAGGAGAGGCAGAGTAGGCAAGGGAAGAATGCCCGTCCCTTTGTGGTGGAGTTGATGCTCCTATTTATAGAGCTTATCTTGGATCTGGGTGTAGACTGGTTTGGCCCATGACCCGGGTGTCCAAAGACAGGTGTCAGGATCTCCAGAGAAGGAGAATTGCTCAACGGAGGGCTAAGATGGTGCCACGTGGTGGTCTTTGGGTATGATCCACTACTATGTGATCTGGTTGGGATCCAACCATCTTGCCAGTTAAGGTTGTCCTTCATGGTTGCTTTGGCCAAGTCGGACAAATCCTGCTTGGATGGATCCTGGTTGGACAGATCTTGCTTGGACGGATCCTAGTCAGACGGATCCTGGTTTGACAGATCCTGGTCGGACGGATCCTGGTCAGACGGGCCTTGGTAGGACAGGTCCTGGTCAAGCCAATTGATGGCCTTTTCGGATTCGTCTTCTTAGTCAACCTGATAAGGTGCTTGGTTTAAAGAGGGTATGAACTTTAGACGGTTTTTTCTCACCGTGAAAATTTTCCCCCAACACCTACCGTACTCCTAATTCTTTGAGTGTGTGTGTGTGGTGCCTCTAGCACTTATGCAACTATACTCAGATTAGTTTATGCCAACGAGTATGTTTTGGAAGATATCTAGATTAGTGAAATTTGTAAACACCATAGGCTTATTTTTCAAACCGCTCTCTACTAACGTTGACTATCACAACATCAAAGATCATTAGGACTTTATTCGGTGTGAAACGTGTGGTAAGGTTAAAAAGGTGAGATAAAGGATATAATGTGGCTTACAATTCACCCATAAAAATAAAATTTGTCTTAGGACCTTATAAACGCATCATTTCATCTCTCTGCGTATACCCCCAACTTATGTTGTATTCTCTTTGTCATCTATATTTATTTGATGTGTTCCTTTATTTTTTTCTTTTTTTGTATTTTTTTTGAATTTTTTTAATTTTTTTGACAATGAATATATAACTCTTGATAACGTTACTCAAAACTCTACCCGTCCTTCCATATTACCAAATATCTTTAAATATTTTCTTAAACAATCAAATCACGCTTATAGGTGAAGGACAAAGTAGGACAAAATTATTCAAAGGCTAGGCTAATTAGGTGGGTAACCAAAAAAAAATTGGATAGTAAGACTCAACTGGGGTAACTAGTGATGGAATAATATCAATGGTAGGCTTGAAAGGCTCAAACGGTCCAAAAATAGCCTAAATCATGTCCCTAATATTGTGTAGCTTAGGATTTCGCCTCAAGTGATCATTAAATAGGTTCTAGCATTCGTTTGAGATAAAAAACATCACTTAATCAACATAAACTCCCTTTAAATGCAGACTACTTAGGTGATCAAGGCGTGGGTGCTTAAAGTGCTCAAAGAATCAAAGCATGATACATCAACATAAGAAAAACAACAATTATTATCCCCTAAGAGCCATTCAATTTCAACCCTTGTCATATCATTGGCCTCCTATGATTCAAATTAAACAATGCTTAAATGACACAACTTTACTGTCTTAATTACTATCAAATGCAAAGGAAAAAAATGAAACCTAAACTAAAACCTAAGTAAACCAAAATGATTGTGTAACGCCCCTATATGGGGGTTAACAGTTTTTAATGAGATAAAATAAAAATAAATAATAAAAGTAAAACCTTAAAAATAAAATTTGCCCGGGACTTAAATGAAAACTCTCAACTCAAAAATAAAAATATAAACGACAAATAAACCACAGTTTTAATGTAGCACCTTAAATTTAATAATATAAACTGTTGTCATCATCATTTTAACCCTCAGCACATTATAATACAGTCACAGAAAGTAACAATTGATGCTTACATTATCATGAAGAACATTCTTTACAATTGAGCAGTCCCAATGTAATATAGTTACATCGCTTCCTCAACTATATTTCTCGTAGCCATCTCACACTTAGTGAGTCCTGAAAAGATATAAACATAAGGGAATGAGCAACACTATGCTCAGTAGAGAAAGCCATTACTCACCTTTAGGTTTTTATCATTACCACATTAAAATCTGCATGGTCAATAAGTCACATCATATTCCAGATTATGAGGTTTATTATGATCACATCTTATGGATACCGTAGTTAATCATTACCAAGTGTCATAATTACACATTTATACAAATATTACCAATCATCATTGTTCCTAGGTATCCACGTTAAATTGAGTATCACTCAACTCATCGAAACCCAAATGGGCGCACTTGATCACCCTATAAACATTCCAAGGGTGTTCCGGTGAGGGGACATCAAGCCCCGAGTCCTCACCAAATCAATTCCTATACAGTGTGTTCTGGGACTTTCAACCCAAGGAAGCGTCATCACCTTCCCCCTATTTTACCTGTTAGGGTATTTATGCCCAAGGACGTAACCGTCGCCCTTTTCATGTCTCACAATTTCTCTATATTAAATCATTATTAATAGAGTTAATTTTCCTAACCATGCTTCTCAATTTATAACATGTGTCAATTCATTATGTTCCTCGCCGTACAATACAAGACGAGTCCATGTCATAGTTTCATATGTGATACACATATAATATCAGTTCAACATAGATATATATATATTGCGGCAAAACAATCAATTTTAATTCTATAAAAACCTCACAAAAGATGAGTAATAGAATCCCTACCTTTCAAGCTTATCAACAGTCTCTTAATCCTGGAATCAATTAACGTTAGCTCCATACTCCCTTGATCTTGAACTCCAAGCAAAGCAGATCCAGTTGTATCTCGCTGTATCTACGAAGCATCCTCTGTAGTGCTCCTCGAGTGACTATGAATGGCTAGGAATGCTTCCTGGAGATCATACATTCTTGAAAACGTCATTCTGGACTCCGATACTGCTGTTTGAATCGCCTCGATTCGCGTGCAGTCGGTACCGGATGATTTTCATCGGAGTGGAATTTGCTCGAACGGAGGTCACAATTGCATCCAGAGCATCGAAACGAGTCAGGAGGCGGTCTCGGATCTTCGATCGGAGGTCCGGATCACAAAATTCCAATTTAGCCTTTGACTGGCCGTTGACCGGCGTTGACCACCGTTGACCGGCGTTGACCGACTTTGACCGTCGTTGACCGGCGTCAATCGGGGTCTGTTGGCAGCTGGGCTCGGGCCTACCCCCCCTAAATCGACCCTTCTGAGTCCAATGACGGGGTCAATTTCACCCAATTCTGCCTCTAACATAGCGGGTCGTGAAGTACAACGTCGGTAGAAATGGATGAGCTCCGATCTTGATTCTCCGACGATGGAAACCTGAAATTGGCTGAGGGCTTTTGCTACCCATCCTCCTATGAGCATTTCCCCTCATCCAATTTGAAGAAACGTGGCTGGGAAGAGCCAAAACGGAGACTCCCGCGGCGGTTGACGGCGGCGTTGGCCGTTCTCCGGCGAAACCGGCTCTTTCCGTGCAATTGATCGAGGGGTTTTACTCCCCTTGATCCTCTGAACTCATTGGGAGGGGTGGTGTCAGTCACCTCCTCCGGCAAGGAGGAGTTCCACCATGGGGGCGGCGGTGCCCGGCGGCAATAGGCGGGCGGAGCAATCCGGCGGTTGTTGAGCTGCCACCAAGGGTGGGTTTTGTTCCTCTCATCACGGTGGTCGTGTAGGAACAAGAATCACGTCGATCGGACGTCGGACGGCGAAGATATCTCGTCGAAAAGAAATGGGTTTTGCCGCCACTTTGGGCGGCGCGTGTGGTCTCCTCCGGCGGCGTTTTGGGCGGCGCGGCACCTCGTTGGACTCAGCTCGTCGAGAGCTTTCCATTGGTGCGGGAGGTGTCGAAAACGGATGCCGAAATCTCAAACGATCTTTGAGGAGGGAGAGAGAATTTTTTTTTAGAGAGAGAAAGTAGAGAGAGAGAGAGTTTCGAATTATGAGAGATTTTCTGATTTTTTTTTATATATATACTAGGTAATTAATCTAATTACCTTAATACCCTTAGGGGAATAACGGGTGTCACAGCTCTACCCCCCTTAAAGAAATTTCGTCCTCGAAATTTCAATTCTAGTAATACTAGCAAAAATTATGATTCCACTATGATTCCAATTCTGAGTCTAAACCGTTAATGTTGTTTGTCCTCCAAATTTAAGTTATCGTATCTCCACTTATTTACTTGCATAATAAATCTTACTCCTAAATCCCTCAATGAGAGTATTTCTGACAAGTTTCAACTTGTAACACCGTATAATAGTCTAAGAATCTGATCAGGCATACATATTGACCATACCATGATTCCAGTCCTTCATTGTCCATGGACTGTGATTTACAATCACATTTAAGGAGATTGCCAGAGAAATTTTATATACTTCATCTTTAGGTTCCTTTTCCTTTTTGAGTAAGGAAAAGTCAAATATATTTGATTTCATACCTCAACTAATAAACTAAAACATAATCATAAAACATATATCACAAACACTTCTATTCAAAACCATACATTAAACTTATTCATAGAGATATTAAGCGGAATCTCTGGTTGCAAACATACCCGACATATTTTTCATTAAACAGTTATCCTCATGACACAAACATTCAACCCAAATAATATACTCATAACTGACTCTGGTACTTCCACATAATATTAACAGAATATTACACATTACAAACATGATACGGATACGTTTCGAGAGTACAAGGCACTCCGTATACCAGCTATCCATATCATGCATGCTTAGAGGATACAAAAACATCGATAAACAAAAGATCGGACCTTAAGAAGAATGCATTTCGAGAGCATCAAGTACTCCGTATCCAGCCATCCCGGCATTAGGCTCAATGAATCTAAAAGATTGAACAACAACGTACCACAAGAAACACAGAATACAAGGAAAACGGTTATTCGTAACACACGAAATACGGACACACATGCCTACATGCCAAAGATAAAACAAAAAGATTACAGATGGAGATTCAAATCAATTGGCCGCTCCCGGCTTTCCCTTTCCCATTCAAGCTTGGATGTTGCAGTGTCGGATTCTGGATGTATGATTTGCATTTTATCTATCAATTCCTCAGCTGTTGAAGCAGTGACAAAGATTTGTCTCTCCGATTCTGTAGTGATGTTTTCTTCCACAGCGTAATCTAGAAATTTCAAAAGACCGTCATAAAAACCCTTTACGTTCAGCAGTCCCAAAGGTTTGGAATAAAAGCCCAACAATTGCCCACAAGCAACTATAAATATTTCCTCAAGAGTACCTAGACCACCAGGTAATGCTATAAAAGCATCAGAATTATAGATTATGTCTTTAAAATTTTTAGGGATACTCCTGACTCCTTCTCCCTTACCTATGGCTTCCTTACAAAGGTTTCCTTCAATTGGAATATGAGGCCAAATTCTTACATCAGTAGCGTCGCTAGACCTAGCTGCTAGTGCCATATTTACCATTATTTTTATACTACCACCCCCATAGATTATGTTAATCTTCTTGCGTGCTAGGACTTGCCCTAAGTGATTTGCAGCTTCTAAATAAGCTTTATCTTTTCCAAGACTGGAACCACAAAAGACACAGACATTCGTTATTTTCTTCGTGGACTGGGAGGTAGACATATTTGGTTTATAGAAGTGGTTGCTTAATGTCTGCTCCACTTAGACTTCGGGTTCTACATGAGATTTTAAAGATGAGAAATATACAAAAAGGGCTAAAGAGATAGACGAGTAGGAAATGAAAAGGTAATCCAAAGATTTAAACAAAATCTTGTGCGGATAAGAAAGTAAGATAAGGTGATTGATAGTTTACAGAAAATCTGATTCACTTTTTGAAAAAGATTAGACTCTAATTGTATAACTTTTGACAATTGAGAACAATTTGACAGAAGACCCTCTTGACACAACTGTAGACTTTTTGACAAATATACACCAAGTCTAGAAATTTAATATAAACGACAAATACTGTAGAACTTTTGAAATTTGAGACACAAATCTTGAAATATCTGGATAAGCTTTTCAAAATTCAAACATATTACTGTACCGTATGTAACGTGTCTGATAAGATAATATATTTTATTATATATATATTTAAGAAAATCATAAATTAAATAAGATATTAACACTTACTGTATCAATCTAATAATCACAATTATTTCAAACACAAAAGCAAATATTCTGAGTAAAAGAAAAACACAAACTGTTGAACATCAGCTAAAACTGCTTCAAATAAGTAAAGACTAAATAACCTTTATAGAGCGATGACTTATTCCCCATCCAGTTTTCTTATGGCTTGGCAAACAGGATCTAGAAATACCATATTCCTGAGGCGTTGTCTTTCTGTATAAAATTTAGGCCAGAGTTTAAAAATAGCTCCTTGAACATATCCACTAGGGTGACCGTGGAGAGGAGGATGGATGCTATCCAAGTTCTCCTTTGAAAGTCCATCCCTACAAAACCTTATTTTATCCTCTCTATTCGTAGACATATAACCAGGTGAAGTACATTTACCGTTACAATTTTGTCTTCCACATTTGTTACAAGTGACCACGATGGCACGAGCTCTTCTTTTCATTGCACTACGACTGGTACCTGTTCCTGGTAAACCGACATCCTGACTAAAGTCACTCGGACGGATCTTCCCCTCTATTAACATTCTCACATCACAAGGGATACCAAAACGCATAAGAATCCACAACCGAGTAATTCTAGCCTTGTATTTCTTTCTGAGAATCTTTTGGGAGAGTGATGGGAAATACTTTCTCAGGTGTTGGTACTTTGGGTCCATGATGAGATGAAAGAAGAGTAAATAGAAAGGAAAAATTAAGATAGTAAATTGCAGAATCCTAGAATTCCTTCTTCTTTTAGAGGAAAAGAAGAATTTTTAATGAAAAAGAAGAGGATTTGCGATTTAGAGAAAATAACAAATTAAGAGAGAAAAAGTGAACTCGGAGAAATAAGCTCCTATGCACAGTAAACGTATATGTAAACAATGATTAAACCATTGTATATGACACGTATAGAAACCACGTGGGAGAGACAGTGTGAATCAAACTGATTTAAGATTTGAACTAGGCCCAAATGTTCTTAGTTGAAAATGGTCAGGTTGTTTCGGGCCTTAACACATTTAGAACGAGTTAAATAACAAACATAAAATTGAAAACCAATTTGTATAAATCTTAAACCCAATTCAAAGTCCACTATAGATAAAGTTAACTATAAACAACAAATCTAATTTAACGACAACAAGGATCTTCCTGAATGATCCAGCAACTCAAATAATTTTGTTTTAATCAAAACCTTATTGAACAATGCATACACCCATATGTTATTCATAATACTTAACATCTATCAATGGATTCACCATCATTACTACCAAGGGTTTAGAATGCGACTAACCTTGAAATCAATACGATTTACGTCTTCCAACGTAGACCATATCAATGAACAAAGACACTTGATGTTACTACTTAAGAACATCTACAATCCCCACAATTCTACTTATACAATATATAATTTCCTCATATAACAAAACCTTAGGTAACCAAAAGATTCACTGATACACTTAAATACAATGTACGTAACAAAATATTCCAATTTTGAGATTCATGCATTCTAGACTTTACACAGTCTCAACAGACCAAAAGTCTAACATTTATCTCTCTCAAGATTCAATACCATGATTCCCAACTTATATCATATTCCTCAAATAAATGAAACTTTCAAGAAAAGTTATTGACACTTATGTGCTCCATCGAATCCACACATAATCATTACTTAGGTTTGAATCAATTACGAAAAATTTGGCATATCTATGCCAAACTTTAAAATCAATAAATCAAGCCTTATATTTCTTATTGTTTTTCACGAGACAAAAGGCTATTAAATCCTCGTATCTACACGAATTTCTCATCGTTTATACGAATTAGCTATGCTTATAGATCCAAATATTATACGAATCTCTCATAAGCAATCTACTTATAAACTCATTCCATATAATTATCATTCCCTTATAACTATTAATACTTTCCTTCTATATAATTATTATACTCATATAACTATTGATATTTTCATTCTATGGCATTTCCATGTTACATCCTTCTAGACTGTATAAATCAATGTGAAGGTTCATTTTGATGATGACAATAAAAATTCAGCTTCAAAACCATCTCAAAAATATATTTTTTTTAAAGTGGTGCTACACTCCCTAGGTTAACCGAACCTAGGCTCTGATACCAAAAATTCTGTAACGCCCCTATATGGGGGTTAACAGTTTTTAATGAGATAAAATAAAAATAAATAATAAAAGTAAAACCTTAAAAATAAAATTTGCCCGGGACTTAAATGAAAACTCTCAACTCAAAAATAAAAATATAAACGACAAATAAACCACAGTTTTAATGTAGCACCTTAAATTTAATAATATAAACTGTTGTCATCATCATTTTAACCCTCAGCACATTATAATACAGTCACAGAAAGTAACAATTGATGCTTACATTATCATGAAGAACATTCTTTACAATTGAGCAGTCCCAATGTAATATAGTTACATCGCTTCCTCAACTATATTTCTCGTAGCCATCTCACACTTAGTGAGTCCTGAAAAGATATAAACATAAGGGAATGAGCAACACTATGCTCAGTAGAGAAAGCCATTACTCACCTTTAGGTTTTTATCATTACCACATTAAAATCTGCATGGTCAGTAAGTCACATCATATTCCAGATTATGAGGTTTATTATGATCACATCTTATGGATACCGTAGTTAATCATTACCAAGTGTCATAATTACACATTTATACAAATATTACCAATCATCATTGTTCCTAGGTATCCACGTTAAATTGAGTATCACTCAACTCATCGAAACCCAAATGGGCGCACTTGATCACCCTATAAACATTCCAAGGGTGTTCCGGTGAGGGGACATCAAGCCCCGAGTCCTCACCAAATCAATTCCTGTACAGTGTGTTCTGGGACTTTCAACCCAAGGAAGCGTCATCACCTTCCCCCTATTTTACCTGTTAGGGTATTTATGCCCAAGGACGTAACCGTCGCCCTTTTCATGTCTCACAATTTCTCTATATTAAATCATTATTAATAGAGTTAATTTTCCTAACCATGCTTCTCAATTTATAACATGTGTCAATTCATTATGTTCCTCGCCGTACAATACAAGACAAGTCCATGTCATAGTTTCATATGTGATACACATATAATATCAGTTCAACATAGATATATATATATTGCGGCAAAACAATCAATTTTAATTCTATAAAAACCTCACAAAAGATGAGTAATAGAATCCCTACCTTTCAAGCTTATCAACAGTCTCTTAATCCTGGAATCAATTAACGTTAGCTCCATACTCCCTTGATCTTGAACTCCAAGCAAAGCAGATCCAGTTGTATCTCGCTGTATCTACGAAGCATCCTCTGTAGTGCTCCTCGAGTGACTATGAATGGCTAGGAATGCTTCCTGGAGATCATACATTCTTGAAAACGTCATTCTGGACTCCGATACTGCTGTTTGAATCGCCTCGATTCGCGTGCAGTCGGTACCGGATGATTTTCATCGGAGTGGAATTTGCTCGAACGGAGGTCACCATTGCATCCAGAGCATCGAAACGAGTCAGGAGGCGGTCTCGGATCTTCGATCGGAGGTCCGGATCACAAAATTCCAATTTAGCCTTTGACTGGCCGTTGACCGGCGTTGACCACCGTTGACCGGCGTTGACCGACTTTGACCGTCGTTGACCGGCGTCAATCGGGGTCCGTTGGCAGCTGGGCTCGGGCCTACCGCCCCTAAATCGACCCTTCTGAGTCCAATGGCGGGGTCAATTTCACCCAATTCTGCCTCTAACATAGCGGGTCGTGAAGTACAACGTCGGTAGAAATGGATGAGCTCCGATCTTGATTCTCCGACGATGGAAACCTGAAATTGGCTGAGGGCTTTTGCTACCCATCCTCCTATGAGCATTTCCCGTCATCCAATTTGAAGAAACATGGCTGGGAAGAGCCAAAACGGAGACTCCCGCGGCGGTTGACGGCGGCGTTGGCCGTTCTCCGGCGAAACCGGCTCTTTCCATGCAATTGATCGAGGGGTTTTACTCCCCTTGATCCTCTGAACTCATTGGGAGGGGTGGTGTCAGTCACCTCCTCCGGCAAGGCGGAGTTCCACCATGGGGGCGGCGGTGCACGGCGGCAATAGGCGGGCGGAGCAATCCGGTGGTTGTTGAGCTGCCACCAAGGGTGGGTTTTGTTCCTCTCATCACGGTGGTCGTGTAGGAACAAGAATCACATCGATCGGACGTCGGACGGCGAAGATATCTCGTCGGAAAGAAATGGGTTTTGCCGCCACTTTGGGCGGCGCGTGTGGTCTCCTCCGGCGGCGTTTTGGGCGGCGCGGCACCTCGTTGGACTCAGCTCGTCGAGAGCTTTCCATTGGTGCGGGAGGTGTCGAAAACGGATGCCGAAATCTCAAACGATCTTTGAGGAGAGAGAGAGAATTTTTTTTAGAGAGAGAAAGTAGAGAGAGAGAGAGTTTCGAATTATGAGAGATTTTCTGATTTTTTTTTATATATATACTAGGTAATTAATCTAATTACCTTAATACCCTTAGGGGAATAACGGGTGTCACAGATTGATTGGCATAAACAAAACGTAAAGCAACAAACCACCCCTATCTTGAATAATACATCACCCTTAATGTAAAAAAAAAAAAAAATGAGAAAGAAAAGAACACTCCCTAAATTGAAGGTTACGGCAGCCTATTCCTTCTTGTCCTCATTCTCTTCATTATCTTCATTGAAAACAGAGACTATAGGAAAGTTGTCCAATTTCATGTTTAGATGCATGGCCATGTAATTCATCATCTGTGCTAGTTGCAGATATGGTTTCAGTTTTTGATTTTTTTTTTGACAAGCTGAGTGCCTAGGCGCCTAGGAGTTGGCGTAGCACCTTTCTCTTGGGTTTTTACTTCACAACAATGCCTAGGTGCCCAAAATTTAAGGCCTAGGTGCCTTTGCGATGCTCCTACATCTTGATATTCATGAAAACCTGAAATCGCCACAAACAAGACTTGCATCATGATGAAGTTATAAAATACACTAAAACTAAAAGAAACAACTAAAAAACTAAATAACATGATGAAAACTAAAATCAAAAAGGATAGAGAGCTTAGGTTGCCTCTCAAAAAGTGCTTGTTTTATAGTCATCAGCTGACTCTCAAAGAAACGCTCGTCAAAGAGTGGCTTTTGCCCATAATAAGTGTCAAACAATACTACTTATGGGTCTTGGTTATAGATGTCCTCAAGCTTGGTAAGATTCAGAAGAAATTTGCATGTTGCACTAATAACACATGTCTTCAAATGATGTGCTTTTGACGAGAACTTCATTATTGGGTCGAGCTTAAACAAGATGAGATGTAATGGTGGTAATGTCCATGGCCAACACTAATCAGTTAGTTACCTATCTATTAGAACCATTGATGAGCTTAAATCAATAGTCTTATACGCTTTTATATTTTCCAACGACAGTCATGGCTTCTCTCATATTGAAATTCCTTTAATAACCCTTCTATTTGCTCTTCCCTTTCCTTTTGGCTATCCATAAGTATGGTTGTGATTTGGTCTTCATTAAAGTCATAGTTTTGGATAGACTCCTCTTGATTTAGCAAGTGTAGATTGTTGTTGATCGAACAAGAACCCAACTCAGCAAATGGTTGAGCTAACACAACTTCAAAGGGTTTTTCTTCTTCATCTTGAGGCTCTATTTTCTCTAGAGGCTTAAATTCCTGAGGTTTTACACAATCATTATCAAACAAAACTACATCCCTTATCATTTCATAGTCACCACAAGGATTTAATGTCGCAACTTCCTCCTTTAGATGACTCTTTAAAACTATGCTCTTTAAATGGATTTGTTCATCAAGATATCGCCTAAAGTTGGAGATTTCATGACTTCTCTCAAGAGTGGCTTTTAGATGGTCGAAAGCAACTTCTAAAGGTGTCTTCTCTTCTTCATATTGGCCATAGGAGTGTTCTATCATGTTGGGATAGATATTCTATGAAAGATTTTGGTGTCTCTCCCTGCAAGAATTGTGCATTGAAGAATTGAAATGCCAATGATAATTAAAGGCCATCATATCCTTTAATAAGTAGAAAGCTTCATCAATGGTTGGAAATTGCACTTTTTTACACGCAATCTCTAGCTTCAAAATGTAATCCTTCAATAAATATTTGGAGAAGAGCCCACTTTGGCAGGTTGTGATGTGGGTACCACATAAGCATATCTTTAAATTGCTCCCAAGCTGCACAAAATGATTTTATGTGTTACTTTATTAGAATATCATGAAATACTTAGAAAACAAGTGACTAAAAAAAATTAGAACAAATAAAACGAAATAAAACAAATGAAAAAAATGTTCGTAGTAATCGTAAAGCTAATTGGAATCGATATTAACCAAATTAAACAACAATCCCTAGCAACAACACCAAAAACTTGTTGCGAAAAATCTACTAGTGTACAGAATCGTAGACAAATAATAAAAAGTGAATAGAGTGTGGTTCCCATGAGGATTGCATTAATCTAATTGAGTACTGAAATTGGCTAACTCTAAAATTATTCGAACAATCAAATATAAAATAGAAAAATAACAAAACAAAAGAAATATAAATAAAAACCTAAATAAATAAAAAGCTAGGGCATCTGTTCATCTAATTTAATCATATTCAAATTATCTAATTTAATCAACTAATGTTTACTCCTATGCCGATAATGAATTTGTCTTAGTTAATCGCTAATCTTTCTTGAGCATTAACAATTTATCCTAGTTAGTAAATTTCTTACATCTCTATGAAAATTCTAAACTTACCAACATTCATTAAGAACAGAAAATTCACAATATTACACAAGTCTCATAAATATCTCTATCTTATGATAGTCTCATGGTATTCAATCATGGTCCAATTTAATTATCACTTCTCTGCCTCAAATTAGATCACAAATCATGCAAAAGGTGTGCAAGCTTTTACAAGCATTAAGACCAAATTAAACACTAAGCATAGATAATAAATAAACATCGAATTAAATTAAACTAAACAAAGTGAACATTTATAATCTGGCTACATTATAGACCTAGAATAAAAAAAAAATAGTTCTTAATGAAACTAGAAACAATCCTAAATAATGTCTTAAACATGATGAGTGATGGAAAAGAACTGTGTTTGGATGCGAGATGGTTTCCGTCTTCAGGTTGCACTGTTTTTCTTCTCCAAAGCAGTGAGTTCTTCCCTCTTGTCCATAGTCTTCCTTTGTTAAAAACCCTAATTTAATCCCTTATATTATTTTATTTATAGGCTAAGGTTTGCAAGGTAATTTTGGGATGAAATTAAACTCAGAGTTGAATAAAAAATTGCACCGGCACCTAGGCTTCACGTTTCTAGCACCTAAGCGCTATACTCTCGGGTTTTAATACTAGGATTCCTCTTCCAGAAGCACCTAGGTGCCCATAAACTTGCATCTAAGCTTCATTTTATCTTCGAGTCCGCTTGTGCTCACTTTCTGGTCCATTTTGCCCCGTAACTTGCCAATGTATATTTTTCTCCTCAAAACCTATAAAAGAGCATAAAACATTATCAAATTCTTAAACATTACTTAAAACTAACAAAATATTAAGTTAGAATCATCTAATTAATTAGCTTAAAGCTAACTTATTATCTTTCAAAATCAATTTGTGTGCAAAACAAATCGATTTGGACGTAGAGATGGAGTCGACAACCTCGGGAGCAGTGTGCTTATGAGTGACCTTGCAGAAGCAAATGACTAAGATTAGCAAGAATGAGAAGGCGGTGCTGGTGGACGGCGGCCGTGGCTAGGGGAGCTTTCGAAGTATGGCAGAGTTGGGAGGTTGTCGACGGCATCGCTGACGTAGCTTCCGAGATTGAATAAGAAGGCACATTTAACGGGAATATCGAAAAAGATCAAAACTTTAGGATTTTTGCTTATGAATAGTGAATCTTCACTGAATTGGTGAAGATTGATGAAGAAGATGACATTTTTTTTTCTTTTTTCATTAATTAATTTTTTTCCTTTTTTCTTTGTTGGCTGTAAAGCAAGAGAGAGAGTTGTTTGCTTATGTTTTATGTAGCTGTTTACTCATTTAGGTAGAGTTTTCTTATTCCTTCTATTCTTTTCTTTTCTATTATTTTCCATAATGTGAAAAAAAAAATGATGCAGACCATTTGATATATAAAAAAAAGATGCAAATCAAATTCCCCCTTTTGCCCTTAAAGTCACCTATATGCAAGTTATATGGGCAAAAAAATTGTTTATTTTAATAGAAAAATTGATGGAAGGAGCAAAATAAGGAATTTTAAAAGTTGAGAGGGACAAAATGATGATTTTTAAAATTCAGAGGGCAAAGTGGGACAAACTTTAAAGTTTATGGGTCATAGGTGTTAATAACCTTTTTATTTAAAAATAGTTTATGAAATTGGAAATTTTATTTGCTTTTAAGTATGAGCACAACAGTTGGAGTTTTTATCATTTAATCATGAAGTGGTCAAAAATTGATAATCTTATAGAAATAATTTAGGGTAAAATTTTGAAATACTAAGAGCGTTCAAAAAGTAAACTTAGTTTCAAAATTACGTGAGATATGCATTTAAAAGGGGTGTAAAAAATAAAGACAGGATGCAAATAAAACTACTCTTTTATTTTTTATAATGAAAAATTTATAAAAGCTGCAAATGGGGCATACAATTATTTTATATAATTTTGAAGTCAAGCTTTAAATTTTTTAGGAAAATTTCATTGTTTCAACGAAACCTTTTGTGGTCATGAACTCTAGTTTTGGGCGTGATAATTAAATATGCCTTTTAAGAAATAGAGACTGTTTAATTTAAATATAAAATACGAACTTATTATATAATTGTGAAACTGAAGAGGTGATTGCCTATATAAGTTATACTGATTAAAGGAGATGGAAATGGTCAGTATTAAAGTCATATGCGAAGAAGAAAATGGAGAGTGCCACTTCAATTAAATTAGTTTGTAAAATAATTATGTGAAGAAGAAAATAGTGCGAGTTTCAGTTAATTCTAAAATAAGTAGGTGAAGAAGAAAATAGAGAGTGTTTACGTTAATTGTAAAGTAAGTATGCGAAGAAGAAAATAGAGAGAGTTTCAAGTGAATAGTAAAATAAGTACTTGAAGCAAATAGAGATGTTCGAATATTTATATAAAACGAGAAAAAATATCTTATTCAACAAGGAAAGCGGACCCTTGTATGATAATAGCTCTTTTAACCCCACACACACATACATACATACGGGAGATTTTTAAAAACGGCTTTAAGAAAAACCTTTTTTTTGGACAAATGATTTCTTTTTTTTTTTTTCAGTAAAAAAAAAAATTTAGGCAGAAAAATTACTCTAGTTTTTTTTTTTTTTTTTTTTTTTTTTTTTTTTTTTTTCCTGTTGAGGTTCCTATCATTGCTATAGCTTTTTCCCTTATTTTTCTGAAAAAAAATGGAGCAGTTTTCTTGTCTAGAAAGCTTGTTTTTTGGTGCAAAAAAAAGAGGTCTTTTAGGTAGGAAAACTGCTCCAGTTTTTTTTTTTTTTTTTTTTAAGGTCCCTTTCCTTGCTTTAGTTTTTTTCCTTGTCTTTTTGAAAAAAATTGGAGCATTTTTCATGTCCAAAAAGCTAGTTTTTGAGTGTCAAAAAGAGAGAGGTCATTTTCCCAATTCAATTTTTCTTTGCGCCCTTTTCTCAAATTTTCCTCATACATATATATGAATTTGTTTTTAATGGTTATGTTTTTAATAAATGATGTCGTATGATGAAAATTCAACTTCATTAATCATCATAAATTTTGTTTTCACTAATCTATTTAATTACAACGGTTAAATTTATATTAAACTGCTAATAATAATAATACCAATCGAAAAAGTAACTAATCAAATATAAGATACAAGCAATTATATAAAGAAAAAGAGAACTCGAGGTCAAATCAAAGAGGGAATTGGTCTAATTTAATAAATGCAAATGGATTCCTTTCTTTATAAATTCTGACACATACATGACGTAATAGTAAGAGGTTAAAAGAAACATATAACTTCAAATACAATAATGTTGATACCTTCATCACTTTGTTATAGACAATATATTCTTATTATATTATTATTTTTTTAGTTTTTTCTTTGTGACTCGTCATTTTGCCTTGTTGTTACATGTCTAATATTCTTACGTAAAATATATAGGATCATATATGTGTATACACACACACACGCACACACACACTACATATGTAAATTGACATAGCCAACCGTTGTGGTTTTATCGTCTTCTTCAACTCGTGAGCATTACGACATTTGCCACCTGACGACATGATCATGAATGTCATGACAAGTTAAAGGCAACCTATCCAAATTAAGTACACGTCTAAAACATTACTAGTAATGATGCAATTATTCAGTCATGTTAATTATTCTACATACAATACTTTGGCATGATCAACATATACAATATATATATATGTATACATACATATATACATTTCTCGCAACTTAGAGCTTATCCTGATTTTGCAAAAGTGATATTTAAAATTTCCACTCCACAAAGTCCAACTGCATTGAAAAATGAAAATGATTAATCTAGAAAGAAACTCCGACTAATGAAACTCCTGATCAAATCAACAAAACGGGTTCATTGAACTGTCAAAGGTGACCACAGTTGTACAACTACTCTTTTTTCTTTTTCTTTTTTTCTTTTTAGGGAACTTGATAAATATGTCCTCTTTTTCATCACGATATTCTAATAATTTACTTGCAAATTATGATCTCATCTAATATATTATTAAAAAATGATAAGTCAATGCACATTAAATGATGCAAGAAACATCATTAAAAAAAATTTGATGCGAGAAACGTATCCAGTTGTTTGTTCCATTAAGAATTGTATTTCGACAGATGATACAAGTGTTGTAAAACCATTCGATATTTTTCTTTTATATACATTATATGTGGACCTCACGCGCGAGGAAAATACAGGCACATATTATATGAGATCTGAAATTATTATTCCAAGAAAAAAAAACTAAAATTTCAAGCATTAAATATTATTAATTTATTTGGCACAGAAACGCATGCGCATATACCATAATATATAATCTAATAATATGACTTCGACATATTTATTAAATAGGACGTACCTATTGGAATAGCTGCATTTGCTGGAGATTCTGCGCATCTTTATTGGCTAACTACACAGATAAGCAAATCAAAACTTGTAATTAGGCATAAAATCAGACTAACTTTAAGCTTTCACCATCTTGCTACGTCACGTGGCGCTAATCCGAGGAACCTCAAAATCATGATAAGCGGCCACATCATACATTCATATAGATGATCAAAATATGAAGTTAGGTCTAATATGTACAATTCACATTTTTAGTCACTACGCACAATTATTGTTTTTTTTTTCTTTTTTCAATAGAGTTTACTTGAATTTTCTTTCTTTAAATTAATAACTACATATTAGAATATATATGATGTAATTATTTGACAAAATACAAGACAGCATGAGCCGTCCAATGCGTATGCCTAAGAAGTTTAGGTCGTTTACACTACAACAATTGTATGATTTAGCGGCTAAATGTCGTCGCTAAATTATTTTTCAGCAACGATATTGTCGTCGTTAAATCTGTGCAAAATTTGTTTTTTTGCTTGTGTAATAAAATATTTAGAGACGATATTTGTCGTCGTTTATTATATTTAGCGACGACTTAATCGTCGCTGAATATGTGCAAAAATTTCGTTGCTGAATTTCTGAAACACGCGCCATAAATTCGCGGTATTCGCATATTAAGCGACGATAAATGTCGTCGTGGAATCCTAATACGTTGTCGTTTTGGTAAGAATATATTTGGAGACGACATATGTCGTCGCTAAAAGAGAATACATATTCCCAAAACCCAGCTTTCCCCTCACCCGCTTCTGAGCTCAGAAAATTTCAGCCTCTTCATCTCGTCTGAGAAGGATTCGATCGTCTCTCCGTTTTCAAGGCTCTCTCTCATCGAAATTTTTTTGAAACAACACTTTGCAACCCGTAAGATCCCCGCCGGAGCTAGACGGTGTCGTTGGCCGGATTGTTGCTGTTTTGCACGCTGGAGATTCGTTGTCGCCGCAACAGGTAAGGGTTTTTCTTTTTTTTTGTTCAACTTTCTTAGCTTGATTTCCTCTGAGATTTGTTTGGGCAGTTTGAAAATCTTTTTGTCTGTGGACATTTGCGGTCTGAGATTTCCTCTGAGACTCTCTCTCTCTGTTTTTGACACCAATTTTTCCGACACTAACACCTTGCGACCCGTAGGATCCCTGCCGGAGGTAGACAGTGTCGTTGACCAGATTGTTGATGTTTTCCACGCCGAATTTCAACTGTCGCCGCACCTGGTAAGTTTTTTTTTTTTTTTTTTTTTGGTTATACTTTCCACACCGATTCAATTGGAGCAATATGTTTATATAAAATATGAGGTAGACTAACACCTTACTCACTTTTTCATTATTGGAAGCACCAATTTCAATTTCAATTTTCTTTTTTAGCGTCGTGCGCTGTTTGAATTTTTAATGCAATTTATCTTCATCCAGTATTAACTTCAGCCAGAGTTATTGGATACAAACAGAAGCTGAGCGTCGTGTTTTGATGTTGTATTATTATTATTATTTGCCTTCTGCTGCTGCGTATTTGTGACTGCCATTTTGATTTGATATTACCGCTTTTCAAAAATTTTGGTTGGCTTGTGCAATTTGGTTCCCTTATGTGTTCATAAAACAAGTAATCTTCTCTCGGTTTGTGCGTGCAGAAAGAATCGCCACTTGGGTTGCCTACGGAGTCCGCTCATCCTGGTAGATGTTTCAACTTAAAGTGCTTGAATTTTTCTTTCCCCTTTCTTCATTAGTACATGAATTGTATTCTTAGTTACTTTATTGGAGCATATCATAAATTAATGCTGTCTTTGTGATGGTTAATGGACTTTTAGGTTTAAACTATTGGGTCATCTTGTTCAATAATGACAGTTACCAAGTATAAATTATGCACATCTTCGAGCATATCTGATGTGAATTTCAGGTTTCTCATCTGAAATCTAAACCGAATTTTTTCACAAAGCTTCCTTTTTTTATAGCATTATAGATTCGTCATTTTGAAACTTACTGACTGCTGAATTTTTCTTGTTATTACCAAAGTTTATGGTGGTTTTTCCAATTCTACCGTAATGCTCAGTTTTTCTATGAGGCACTAGTTTATTAAGGGTTGATTAAGGGTTTTAAATTAGAAATTGATGAAAATGTGCATAACAAGCTTTGTTTTGTCTAAAAACAACACATTTCAAAGTTCAAAGGTAAATAAAGAGAAATATTATAATTCAAGGATAGAACATCTAAAGTTCGAGGAAACATATTGATACAAATGACATAATTTAGGAGGATTTCGTAAAATTTGTCCATTTTTTTCTTTCCATATGAGAGACGAGAAATAATACAACTGAGATAAGTCCATTTCATGGGTTGGAAAAGTTGTGGTCTACACTAAATAGCTTTTGTCATCTTGATGTGTCTGATAGCTACTTCTGATAATGAAAAACCTACCTTGTAGATGAGGGACCAGTATATGTTTTTGCCCCTTTAAACACCCACTGAGTAGGAAGAGGACCACACCAACTTTGCCCCTTTAAACACCCAGATAGCTAATATTTAGACTGTATATAATAGCAGAAAAAATTGACTTGTGCCTGTACTTGTCGAACGAACAAATATGGTAATTAAGTACTAGTTGAATTCAAGTTTGCATTTTATTTTGCAAGGTGAAGAAGGTAAACAAATATATTTATAAATGCATGTACGGATACATGCATAAACAGCTTAATTATTGATCTGTTATCTTATTTGAATGGTCTGTGCGAGGATTTAAGACTTAGACGCCCGAATTCTTTGTGTTTGACAATGCAGGTCGCCCTTACCAAGAGACAGTGTTTGTTGTTGTTGTTAGCTGGTTCTTTGTCACATTTCTTCTTTGATCACTTAGGTGAGGTAATTTTCTTTAAGCAAAACTGGATTATTGATGCTTTTGTATCTAAAACTAAGTTGACAAGTGAAACTAATTCAGGGGCTTTCTACTGGCAAGAGAGTTAGGACTTGAAATAAGAAAATTAGTTTGAGGAGTAACTCTCTTCTCATCTTCTATATTCTTTGCTTTTCATTGTTTTCTGGGGACAACTAAGTTTTTCTAGGCTTGTACTAGCGATTTTCCTTGAATAGTAGTTCAGCTTCAGCGTTTGATTGAACAGCCATATTATGTTGCAATTAAGGTCTACGTTCTCCTTAGGATTAACTATGTAATAACTTTTTAGACGCAAGTGGAATTATTTAGAATTCAATAATCTTCTTGTAACCAATTTTTGGATTGGAGTAGCGTGCCACTTTAATTACTTGCCGGATATATGAGACAAGAATTTGCTGTTAAAGAGACAAAAGCCTTAAATGCATGAATATTGAATGGATAATTAATTGCTTATTCTTTCGTGGTCTTGTATATAGCAAACACTACGGCAGGTCATGAATTGCTTAGAAATTTGACATGTTATTATTTCTATCATTCTCATCGTGTGAAGTTTTTAACCGCATGAAT
Organism: Artocarpus heterophyllus; assembly: GCA_025403435.1. Taxonomy (NCBI): domain Eukaryota; kingdom Viridiplantae; phylum Streptophyta; class Magnoliopsida; order Rosales; family Moraceae; genus Artocarpus; species Artocarpus heterophyllus. The sequence continues at coordinate 677,508 of CM046344.1, forward strand.
TACAATTTGTTTAATCATCTAATTTTTTTGCCATGCCTTTTGCTTAGTTTGTATTATGTAACGCAATATTGTGTAACTATATTTGTTTAGTAGAAAATTTTCCATATTTATGAGTTATATTGCATTTGACAATAGGATTGAAAACATCAATATGACGATTGACAAGAGTTGGATTTTTGAAAATGATCGCTTTTCTGATCGATACTGGAATGGTGCAATGGCATTTTTGGAAAGAGCAAAGAACTACATGAATGAGGATGGGTTTGTTAGTTGTCCATGCATTAATTGTTTGAATTTAACAATGCAAACATTACCAGTGGTTGAAGCTCATATAATTGACAAGGGATTTAGTCGAACATATACTACATGGATATACCATGGAGAATCTTATAATGCGAACATTAATGGTTATGAAACACATGAACAATCTACTGACGAGATGCGAAATGTCTTAGATGATGTAGTGGGGGCCAACAATCATGTCGAACCAGAAGAGTCAAGTCCAACCGGAAAATACAATTCTGGGCAGTTTGAAAAACTTTTTGTTGAGCTTGAGGCAGAGTTGTATCCTGGATGCGAAAACTTTTCATCTCTTGATTTTTTAGTAAAATTGATGCATTTAAAGGTGCTTCATAGATGGACCAACAAATCGTTTGACTCTTTGTTAAAGCTTTTAAAGGAGGCATTACCAGGGGGGAATAATATTCCTGCTTCACATTATGAGGCCAAGATGAAGTTAAGGAAGTTGGGTTTAGGTTACGAGACAATTCATGTGTGCAAGTACGATTGTGCTTTATTTTGGAAAGAATATGCTGATAGAAACACTTGCCCTATATGTGGTGAGAGTCGATGGGTGAATCCAAACACAAAGAGAAAAAGAGTGCCACATAAAGTATTACGATATTTCCCTTTAAAGGATCGGTTGAAGCGTTTGTATGCATCAAGACATACTGCAAGAGATATGAGATGGCATGGTTTTGGTCAATCTACGCAAGGCGTTTTGCAACATCCAGTAGATGGAGAGGCATGGAAGGCATTTGATCGTAGGTATCCTGATTTTGCTTCCGAAGTAAGAAATGTTCGTTTAGGTTTAGCAGCTGATGGGTTTAGTCCGTTTGGAAATATGACTCAACCTTATAGTATGTGGCCAGTTATCTTCTCAACGTATAATCTACCTCCATGGCTTTGTACAAAGGAACCATACTTGATGTTGACTTTGTTGATTCCGGGACCTAATGCTCCTGCAAAGGATATAGATGTGTTTTTGAGACCAATTGTAGATGAGTTGAAAGAGCTTTGGGAGCATGGATTGGTAATTCATGATGCCTACGCTAATGCATCATTTAGGATGCATGTTGCGTTGTTGTGGACTATCAATGATTTTCCTGCTCGAAGTAGTTTGTCTGGTTGGAGTGGCCAGGGATACAACGCATGTCCAACATGCAACATGCATACTCCTTCTAAGCGTTTAAGGAGTAAGATGTGTTATATAGGCCATCGACGATTCCTTCCAACTTCAAATATCATGAGGAGAGACAAACAATTTGATGGTACGGTTGAGAAAAGACCCCCGCCTCCACGTTTGGCTACAATTGAAATATTAAATCAGTTGGAACGTGTGCAACGTAGATTACCAGGCAAGCACATTGATTTTGGAGGCAAAAAACGTAGGCGAGAACCTAATGAGTTAAACTGGACGAAAAAGAGTATATTTTTTGAATTGGAATATTGGTCAGATTTGTTGCTAAAACACAACTTAGATGTCATGCATATTGAGAAGAACGTCTGTGATAGCTTGTTGGGCACAATATTGAATATTGATGGGAAGTCAAAGGACACAGACAAAGCAAGAATGGATCTAGCTGACATGCAAATAAGGAATGAATTGCATCTTTACAAGGATGGGGATCGATGGATGAAACCTCATGCAGACTACACTTTAACTCCTATAGAACGGAAACAATTTGGTTCCTTTATTAAATCTGTTAAGTTTCCTGATGGGTTTGCGGCAAATTTGAAAAAGAACGTTGATGCTGATGGTAAGATCACTGGACTTAAATCGTACGATTGTCATGTCATCATGCAACGTCTTTTGCCGGTCGGTATTCATCCATTTCTGAAGAAAGAGATCACTAATACAATTACTGAACTTTGTTATTTTTTTCAACAAATTTGTTCTAGAACCCTAAAGATCTCTGATTTAGAGAAAGCTGAAGACGAAATTGTCATAATATTATGCAAGTTGGAAAGAATATTTCCGCCCGCATTTTTCGATATAATGGTTCACTTGGCTTTGCATTTGTCGGAAGAAGCCATGCAAGGGGGTCCTGTTCATACAAGGTGGATGTACCCTTTCGAGCGGTATATTGGGTCACTTAAGCAGTATGTCAGAAATCGAGCACGACCGGAAGGATCAATTGCAGAAGCTTATGTTGTAAAGGAGGCATTGACTTTTTGTTCACGTTACTTTCATGGTATCGAAACTAAATTCAATCGGCCTGAAAGGAACCTGCCTAATCATGATTCTGCTCCAAAGAAAACGATATCGGTCTTCCAATCACAATGTCGACCAATGGGAAAGATTGTAGCAACTCATTTAAATGAGCAATTAAGGAAGAAGGCCGAGTGGTATATTTTAAACAATTGCCAAGAGATCCGAAGATACATAGAGTAAGTTTAACTCTTTAATTGTTCACTTTCTAGTATGTAGTATAACATAAATTTTATGACACCCATTTCATTTATAGGGAACACATGCGTGAGCTTGAAATTACTGGTAGAAGAAACCTGAATAACGTTCAGATTGATGAATTTCCGACGTGGTTTTACAAAAAGGTAAAAAAAACTTTTAATCTTTCTAGGCGAAAAATCATATTTAAAGATTTAGTAACAATAATAATTTTCTCATTGTAGGTGTACCATTTACGGAAAAATCATTCACCGGAGGCGACTCAAGAATTGCTCGCCTTGGCGTCTGGTCCCAATGACACTGCACTATCATACTCTGCTTGTGTGGTAAATGGGGTCAAGTTTGTGTGCAACAATCGTGATGTTCAACGAAAAACACAAAACAGTGGGGTTTCTGTACCTGGTGTTGATGACAACATATATTACGGTCGGCTAGAAGATGTATTGGTACTTCGATATATGAATGATTGTTCGGTTGTGTTGTTTAAGTGTAAATGGTTTGACGCAGATCCAAGAAAGAAAAGAATCTTAAATAATAAAAACTTCACGAGTGTGTTTGTTAATGCCGAGGCTTATAAAGATGATCCCTTTATATTATCATCACAAGCAAAACAAGTGTTTTATCTTGAAGATCAACTTAATGGCCCTAATTGGAAAGTGGTCCAACAGTTTGGGCATCGACATGTGTGGAATCTTCCTGACATCGAACAAGAAGATTCTAGTTTAGTTGAGGTGCTACAAGATGATTATTCAAATTTTGAACTTGTAGTTGAGCTACCCAATTTGGAGTCAATAACATTTAGAAGAAATGATGTTGATCCTAATGTCGTTGAGAATGCAACATTAATCGAAGTGGGTCATGGAAATGATGGCATTGAGGTTGACCTTGAGATGGATGATACTTTACCGGAGTACGATGATGATACAAGCACAGAAAATGAAGATGAAGACGACGATACCAGTTTTGAACAAACTGAGAACGAGAGTACTAGTGATGATGAATAATGTACTTATAAATTTAACTTGTTTCCATTACTTCTAGTTCTCATTGAACTTCCTTTTTATATTAAGTTTTTTAATAAATAATGTCTTAGAAAGTTGTTTGCAATAGGTGATTAGAATGACTGGACCCGTTGCTACGTGTGTTGGATCTTCTGGAGGTGCAGAACCTCCACCAGGGCCAAGAAGACTTCCAGCAGATTGTGAGTTAGGTATAACTGAATACAATGTCTTCTATCAAATGTATTATAAATTTTATATAAAATCTACACTCTTGCATTGTCTTGTTTTTTGGTTTTATTTTTCAGTACCGGCTGCCGCTAAGAAGGTTCGTGGACGCACAAGGAATAAGGAAGTCCACAAGATTGTTGGTGCTAGTAAAGGAAAACTTCCAGTATTCCTAGACATTGAAGGAAAGACATATAAAGGCTTAGGGGACAATGCAGCCCGCTTAAGTAATTGTATAGGTCAGGCGGTGCGATCCAAAATTCCTCCATATTATGATAGTTGGAAGAAGGTTCCCGCGGTATACAGGGATCAAATTTTACCTCAAACACGGGTAATATTATTTCATTTCTTATTTATAATATATAATTTTAACGACCTTGTATTAATTGTGATATTTATAATGAAATTATAGGATCTTTTTGATTTTGATTTGACTCCTATATCGGCGGCATCAATAGATCGTAATGCACAAGACCGGTATAAGGAATGGAAAAATGACCTTCATGAATATTTCAGACAATTAGGGGGGGCAAAAAATGTAGTTAACGTGAAGAAGCAACGTCCCGACAATGTACAAACACAAGCTGATTGGGAGGCTGCTTGTGATCGCTTCTGCAGCGAAGCTTTTCAGGTTTAAAATTATAAACTCTATTTCTCATGATTATTGCATAATTTGATATACTGTACTAATTTTAATTATTAATCTAAGTAACAGAAAAGGTCGGCGACAAATAAAAGAAACAGAGCAAATGTAAAGCAACCAAGTCGTCATGGAACGCAATCGTATGCTAATTTAAGATATCAAAAGGTAGTAAATAAAAATTTATTAAACTATGTTTCATTTGTTCTTTAAGATATGTATTGTTCTAACACAAGCCTATCCCTCATGTAGAGAAATCCAGAAACTAGTGAGTTGCTTTCAATTTTGGAAAATTGGCGTCAATGTCATCAATATTCTGATGGCAGATGGGTTAATGACACTGCAGAGGCTAGATATGTAAGTCATATAACTTATTTAGTTTTAGTTATGAAATTTTAAGTTGGATTGTAATTTATTTTGTTAAATGAATTTTGCAGAAGGAAATGCTTCAGATGCATACTCAACAAACCCAAGCTGCTGCTGCAGCTGCATCTGCTTCTGCTTCTAGTTCAAGCGCATCTCAGACAACACATCTCATGAATGAAGAAGAGATTGCAGAGAATGTGCTTGGATCACACAGAGGGCATAGGAAAGGAGTGGGCCCAAGGATGAGAAAAGACATTCTTGTAGCAGCTACTCTTGAGGAGGCTCGTTCACAGTCACAAGTACCTCCACAGGTGCAACAATGGATGGAGGAACAATCTCGGTATAACACACAACAAACCCAATATCAAAATCAAATGGCTCAATATCAAAATCAAATGACAGCAATATTTAAGCGTCTACTGCCGGATTTAGATTTACCAATGCCTCCCCCTCCTCCACCACCCCCACCACCACCATCACCTCCACCTTTTATGTCTTCCTATCCACGTCACGAAGAAAACAATGATAATGATGGAGAAACAGACAATTTAGGAGACTAGTTTCTATTTTTATGATTCAGACTTGTTGACTTAATGTACATATAACCGTATTGTCTATACAGTTATATTTTATTTATATTAAACTTTTTTAGTTATTACATCTGTCTGTGACTTGGTAGTTATTTGCTTACAGGGTTTATTATGGTCAGGGATGAAATTTTGGGGATGTTGGTTAAAAAAAAAATATTCATTCACAGCGACGACAATTGTCGTCTCTAATTATACAGCGACGTGATTTGTCGTCGCTGATATTAGAAACGACTAATTATGTAGAAAAAAAATTATTCACAGCGACGACAATTGTCGTCTCTAATTATACAGCGACGTCATTTGTCGTTCCTGTTGTTTGGAACGACTAATTATATAGCGACGACTATGTCGTCGCTATAATTTGTTGCGATTAACCAAACATAATTAGCGACGACAACGTCGTCGCTATAATTAGCGACGACTAAATGGTCGTCGGTAAATATTTTTAGTTACCATGTGTTAGCGACGACAATTATCCACGAAAATGTCGTCGCTTAAAAATATTAGAGACGACTGATTTTATATTAGCGACGACAAATGTCGTCTCCAAATGGTCTTCTTCTTGTAGTGTTAATTAATAATTAAATTAAAGCCATACGTCTACCAATAATATTGTACAAAAACATGGGATGGCCCCAAAAATATAATCTGAAAATTAAGTTGGCCCTCTCTCTCTTTCTCTCTCTTCTATTATAAACAATTTTGAATTATGTAAGCATTTGAGTAAAATGACAAAACAATTAATATATACTATGAGGTCTGGTATAGTAAACATCTCTCTATATTATATGTGTATGATTCATCTAACTTGTCATAGCCTGTCTCGTGGAATGGCTCTTGGAGCACTTGAAAGATCATGAGATCCTATCTGATACACCATATACACACACACACACACACACACACACACACACACATATACATACATATATATATATATATATATTATTAGGATCATTGAACGTCTTCTATATAATGGAAGGCAGGTATTAGTTGCTTTCTATTTGAGTATATAAGACTGCGTTAATTGTTGAATCAGATACACCTCGAAAAACAAAAGGGTTAAATTAAGTAGCTGCCATACTGCCCCTTGTCTTTTATAGACGCCCACTTTTATTTTTTTCCACTTATATATACGCCTTAATTATACTCAAATATGATATCACTTTTATTTTGTATTATAGCTATATTAGATCGTATTGCCAATAAGAAAATTCAGGATTCGCTTTTTAAGGAAGGGCAGCCATAGAAATGAACAAAAAAGATCTTTTTCAATTATTCTAATTAAATTCTATTTTTTTATATGTATATAATAGTATATCTTAAAATATTTTAATAAACATTCTAATTACTTTTAAATAAATTTTGATAAAGACTTCTACATATATAAGCTAGTTAGAATATCTCAACTAGATTAGCACTCATCTCCCCCAACCAACTTTTATTACAAACAAAAGAAAAATACACGAGAGTTTGATAACAACTCAAAAAAGGCAGAAAAGAAAATAAGAAGGGAATGAAATCCCACAGAACAGCAAACGAAAGAAAATGAACCCACGTACTCTGAGTTGTAAAAATGCATAAGAAATTTTTTTTTTTTTTTTGATTCCCATGAATGTAGAATCCAATATCAAATGCAAATGTATTGTTTACAAGGTAAAGGGAAAGAAGCTTTATTTTTTATTTTTTATTTTGTATTTTTTAGGGTTGGGGAGGAGCAAATAACACCATGGAAATACTTAATTTATAAAGTTTTTGACAAACATGGTTAGAACTAACTTTTTGGTTATCAAATTATGTAGGCTTAATTCTATCTATTTGATCAGAAAATCAGAGGTTCAAGAGGCAAAGTGAGGAGTTTTGAAAGTTCACAAGACAAAGTGACGATTTTTAACGTTCATGAGATAAAGTAAGGACTTTTGAAAATTTAAGGTGCAAAATGGTGATTTTTAAAGTTCAAGAAGTAAAGTTAGAAAGCCCCAAAGTTTAGGGCCATTGGTATTAAAAACCCTAAAAACAAATACGTGAACCCTTTCATTGTTTGTTTTGCACAAAGGACTGAGTTATGGCAGGTGCTTGATGATATTTACTAATTAAATTGAAAAGACAATGTGGTGATTCTTAAAGTTTAAGGAGCAAAGTGAAAAAGCCCTAAAGTTTGGTGCTACTAGTGTTAATAACCCTAAAATAAATAATTGAACCCCTTCCTTGTTTGTTTTGCACAAAGGACTAAGTTGTGGCAGGTGCTTGATGATATTTACTAATTAAAGTTTAAGATTTTTCAAGAATGTAATTAACATAAAGGTTTAGCTATCACACATTTTTTTGTCCCCCTGAGATACCATGAAGGGATATGCTTATCTAAGAATCCAAGATTATATACACATATATGTCACTAATTATATAGCACAAAAAAAAAAAAAAATTGTTCACGTATATATGTATCAAGTAAAAGAACTTAAAGATCAGCACTAGCTTATATATAAGCGGCGCAAATATACTGGGGCTATTATTGGTGAAAGAAGATTACATGCCAATTCGTGAACATATATCTACGGTTTAATTTGATTTTGAGTTTGGACTTGTTCGTACTTTACATGTCATCATAAAAAGAGAAACTCAATATTTGTCAAACGAAGGCAGGTTGATCTTCACCTAATTATCTTAATGAAAAGCAAAAAAGGGCATTGTAATATATATTATATGTATGCGCGTGCGCGGGGGCGCGAATAAATTGCATAAATTAGTCCACTTTTAAGGCGGAGATGACGAATAAACTAAAGTTGAGGGTATCAAGTAATGATATAAAACATTGTGGCTGTATGACATAAGGAAATTATAATTACATACCCATGTGTATAGTCCAACACCTTACTTTCACTATAAGATGTAGAATTTAAATCCTTATACTGTTAATATTAAAAAAAAAAAACTGATAAGAAAAATTGTAAGTTACTGGTTTTTTTTAGAAAATATTGTATTCCTTAAAGTGTTTTTAGGAAGTTTTGATGTTAGTTTTGTTCTCTTCATTTGAAAAAAAAAATAGCGATAATTTATATGCGGTTACCATCTCCCTTAATTCCATATTTTAATGGGAATGATTACTCTTGGTCTATTTGGCCCCTTGCAATAAAGCTAGGGTTAAGCCACAAATAAAATACATTTTTCTGTATCTATGTGGGGCTTCGTAGTTCCAACTATATAAAGGCAACAACCTCTCCAACCTGTTTGTGCCATAATCACATATTCTCTTATCCCTCAACTTAAGCATTAATTATCAAATCAAGCAGCTAGTTCTGTGCAATATATGTATAACAAAAAGGTACTTCCTTGAGTTACTTATCTTAGAGCACTGCTAGCTAGGTCATGGCCAGTGGTCTTCCCCAAACACATGGGAAAACTGTCTCAGATGCCTGGGACTACAAGGGCCGCCCTGCCGAGAAGTCGAAAACCGGAGGATGGGCTTCCGCCGCCATGATTCTAGGTCCTCCACTTCCTTCCAGCTTAATCACATTGAATTACTTTCGTTAATCTATGTTGTCTTATTAGCGTAGATACTAATGTACATGACATTGTACAAAATTCTTTACTTGTTTGTGATAAACAGGTGTGGAAGCAGTGGAGAGGTTGACAACGCTAGGTATAGGAGTGAACATGGTGACATACTTGGTGGGGACCATGCATTTGGGCAATGCAACCTCCGCCAGCACCGTTACCAACTTCCTCGGCACCTCTTTCATGCTCTCCTTGCTCGGCGGCTTCCTCGCCGACACCTTTCTTGGCAGGTAAACACGTGTTTGTTTTTATTAATTTAAATTACTTAACATTTCTTTTAGTCAATTTTAAACCAATTTGCAACTTGCAACTTGAAACTCTAGATTTCATGTATAGTACATGATGTTTATTCTGCTTTCTAATTGTATGTATCTCACTTCATTGGAATACTTATCAACTTTTATTTATTTATTTTATTGCCTTTAATCTATTTACGGGATTGAAACTCAAACTTATAGTGTATTTAGAAAGTATAGTTAGAATTACAACTTTTAAGCTGAAAACTGTTTAGCTACAACATATCTTGCCAAAAGTTGTAATAATTTAAAACGTTTGGTGTGGCCTGCAATTTTAGTTTCCTATTAATCATCATCAACATCTTAATTTTTTTTTCCTTATATAGGTACCTCACCATTGCCATCTTCACCACCATTCAAGCAACTGTAAGTCTCTCCATCTTAGTCAATACAATATTTATGATCATCACTTATTCATAAACAAATTACGTTTTTCTTATAATTGGTTGCGGTAATAATTTAGTTGTCTTATTGTTATACTTACAGGGTCTGACAGTACTAACGATCTCAACCATAATCCCAAGCCTCCGGCCACCAAAATGCACGGCCGATACCGTGCCGCCGTGCATTCCGGCAAGCGGCATGCAACTCACGGTCCTCTACATAGCGCTCTACCTAACTGCCCTCGGCACAGGGGGCCTTAAATCCAGCGTCTCGGGCTTTGGCTCCGATCAGTTCGACGACACCGATAAAGAAGAAAAAAAACAAATGATAAAGTTTTTCAACTGGTTCTTCTTCTTCATAAGCATAGGCTCACTTGGAGCAGTGACTGTTCTTGTGTACATCCAAGACAACCTCGGACGAGAATGGGGTTACGGAATCTGCGCGTGCGCAATCGTGTTGGGATTGGTGGTGTTCTTGTCGGGGACGAGGTGTTATCGGTTTAAGAAACTTGAAGGAAGCCCTCTCACGCAGATTGCGACGGTGTTCGTGGCGGCTTGGAAGAATAGGAAGATGGATATGCCTTCTGACTCGTCGTTTTTGTATGATGTTGATGATATCTCTGAGGGCCACAAGAAGATGAAGCAAAAGCTACCCCATACGGAGCAGTTCAGGTATATATGTGTGTTTATGATCCTTGGCCTCTCTAGTTTTTCCATCACATGAAAGACTAATATTAGTGGTCCTATTTTTTTGATTCTTATTTACTATTTATTACATAGATAAATATAGAGGTCTTAAATTTAGACTCCTTTTGTTCCTTTATCTTTTATATTCTTTAATAATGTTACGTTAATTAAAATTTCATATAGAAATGATCATTATTAAAATATTTTAATTGGCATGCTATATAATTAGGGGCAAAAATAGATTGAAAAAAGAAGAGACATATGAGCCGAATTTTTAAAATTTTATCTTTTCCTATACCAACTGATATAATTTGTGTATCGTCATTTTTTCTTTAAATAAATATTGCTAAAAAGAATTTACTTTCTACAGAGCAAAGTCTATTAAAAAGTAATTTTAATTTTTTTTAAATTGTGAGACATCGTTTCGTTTATTGACAAGTACTTCTTAATATGTGTAGCTTGTAGTAGCTCCAATTCAACTAGCAGAAGTCATTTTCCTTTGATTTATCAGTTAGGAATTATCACTTGTCAGCAATATCAATTCGTGCTTCTAAGACTCATATTGTGTTTGAGAACGTAATTAGAAATGATTATAAGTTGGAATCAAAATATCATAGCATGTAAAAGCTTTACACTATAACAATTAAAACTAATAAGTTTCAATGTTGTCAAACAAAGCCTAATTCTTTCCATATTGGCCTCTAATTTGAGCTATACAAAGTCCTTCAGTTTTGAATTTTTACATCATGATGGTCATGAACATAATATGTTGCTTCTTTGCGTGTAGTTTCTTGGACAGAGCAGCAATCAAGAGACCGGGAATGGGGCCAACCATGTTAAATAAGTGGACTTTATCAACTCTAACAGACGTGGAGGAAGTCAAATCCGTAATCCGAATGTTACCCATTTGGGCCACCTCAATTATTTTCTGGACAGTGTACGCCCAATTTGTTACGTTCTCTGTCTCACAAGCAACAACCATGGACCGCTACATGGGTTCATTCCAAATCCCAAGTGCTTCCCTCACGGTCTTCTTCGTCGGAAGCACTCTCTTAACCGTCCCGGTCTACGACCGAATCATCGTTCCAATCGCTAAAAAATTCCTCAAAAACAAACAAGGCCTAACCCCTTTGCAACGCATTGGGGTTGGCCTTGTTTTCTCCATCTTTGCAATGATAGCCGCGGCTCTCACAGAGATCAAACGTCTCCACGTGGCAAGATCACATGGCTTGACCAATAGTGCAACGGCTAAGATCCCCATGAGCGTTTTCTGGCTGGTCCCACAGTTTTTCCTTGTGGGGTCAGGGGAGGCATTCATGTACATTGGTCAACTTGACTTTTTTCTTAGGGAATGCCCAAAAGGGATGAAGACTATGAGCACGGGGCTTTTTTTGAGCACATTGGCGCTTGGGTTTTTCACAAGCTCATTGTTGGTGACAATTGTGCATAAGGTGACTGGGCACACACATCCATGGTTGGCGGATAATCTAAACCAAGGGAGGCTTTATGACTTCTATTGGCTGCTTGTTATTTTGAGTGCCTTGAATTTTATCATGTATTTGGTTTGTGCCAAATGGTACGTTTACAAGGAGAAGAGGTTTGCTGACGCTGGCATAGAGTTGGAGGATGTTGATGTCGTTGGTCACTAAAAAAAGAGTTTCGTTTTCTTGATTTCAAGAAAATTGAAGATTGATGATTATCTTTTCAAGTTCACAATTAATGGGTCTTTTAATATTCTTGCAACATATTGTATATCTAAAAAAAAATTGCCAGGAAATGGTTTCGAATTTTGCTTGAAACTTTGGAGTGTGGTTATAGGCTGCACACTCTTTCTTTTTTCTTCTTTTTTCTTCTTCTTTTGGTTGTACTTTCCGCTGGAAGGAAACTGGAAAATACATACAGGTTACACACACACACACACATAGGGAGGTGGATTTTGTTAACTTGTAATAAAAACTCTTTGTCAATGAGATAAAGAATGTTATCTCCTGGCTAGCCAAGCTAGCTATATATGATTTTCTGTATTTCTATATTATCTCTTTTTCTTAACTTTTTTTTTTCTTTTGAATATTGATAAAGTTTCAAACGATATATATCGCACAAGTGTTATAACTCCCAAAGATCGTTAATTAACAATAACCTTTAATCTTAGCAGCATATAAAATAACCAATCATTGAGAAACACGTACAAAATTAAAACATGATTAAAGAATTAACATTTGCTAAAAACTAGATTTAAGAAATGGTTAATAGTATATGCATGGCTCGTGTAGATATCAAATATCCAACCAAACAGCTTGTTCCTAGCTAATAGGCAAAACTAGACTGCTATGCGTTTGGTATTGGGTTTTAGACACATGGGAATGAGATTGTTTTAAGATACCCATGTTTAGTATCAGTTTTGGGCTTTTTAAAAACCCAAGAATGTTAAACCCATAGTAATCAAATTACCTAAAAGTGGGGTAAAATGAATACCTTACTAAACGTGGGTTTCATATTCCATGTCATCTTAATACCTCCATCTCTCCCACAAGAGCAAGCCGCCCTTCTCTGTAGATGTCCTTCTCTGCTACTCCAAAGCTCCCAAGGTTCGTCAACATCATCATCGATGTTTGGCAGCCATGCCTCCTCTCGAATTCGCCACAGCTCACAGGTACGAACCTTTCCTCCTCTCTTTGTTTTCATTTGATTTTTTTTTTTCTCTTATTTTATGTTGTCTTTTTCTTTGATTTCTTCCTTCCATGGATCTAATGATTGAAACCCTATTTCTGTGATAATTTTTTTACTTTGTTTTATGTTGTTTCATGAAGTTTGTTTGAAATTAGGGTTTGATTGATGCAAATAATTTTTGAATTAGAATATAGTTGCTAAAATGCAATAAGAGTGCCATCCATATCTGCAAATAATTTCTCATTACTTGTCCTGAATTTTTTCTTAACTGCAAATAATTTTCAGATTATTTTTGTTCTCATACTTGTCCTGATTTTTTTCTTTTTTCAGTAAAGCATCTCTCTTCTTTAGTGGAGTAACGTTGATTTTCAATCTATATCTCTACTGGGTTTTGTTCGTTTCCTATTGAATTTTGGTACACATCTGGGTCTTGTGAAAATATAGGATTGCATTCTGTCTTTCCTAAAGCAGGTTTCGAAAAAAAGACCTTACGTCCAACATCAAATATGACATATATGTCTTCTCTTATCTCTGTGATTGTAGCACATGTAGATGTTGTTTTAGCAGTATAGTCATCATTCATAGAAATACTTGCCCTCTCTCTTTCTTTCTCTCTACCACCAGTGTAGTTAGTAGTCCTGCTCATAGCAATTCTTTCATATGTTTGTGGCTGTAAAGAAAGCATTCTTGCTTGGCATTCTTTCTTAAGAGAACAATAATGAAGTGATGTTTTTCAACACATCTCAATAGCCAAACTTTACTGTGTACTTGTTTGTTATTATTTTGGTAAAATCTTTGTCTAGAAATCATGAATTAGCAGACGCATACAATTTTGATGTTCGCGGCAAGGATGTTGCTACCATTCAGAGAACTACCTTTTTTTTAATGGACTAGAACATCTTAGGCATATCAGGGTTATATCATAACATGCAGTTGCCCTTTTCTTTTAAATTTTCTATGGGAATTTTGGTAGGACTGGTTTTAATTGTCCTTATTGGGCACAAATTGAGAATCACTTTAACTACCATGGACCTCACTTCACTTGGTATTACCAATTAGCAAAATTTAGGAAACATTCTCTTTCTAGCTTGTGTGTTTGTGTGCGTGTGTCTGGGTGTGATGAAAGTGTCTGAGTTTTTCTATGAAGGCATTTAGATGTTGATCTTAAGCAGATATTTGTTGTACTCAAGGATTGAAAAATTGACATTTTCATTGATATTGACCAATTTGTGGTTGTTTGCTAGAAGAAAGTCTTGTAAAAGTAATATAGTAGTTCTACAATAGGCAAGTTGCATGTTGAATGTGACAAAATCGATGCGTGTTAAAAATAAAGAAAATTACCAGCTATGATGTTAATTTGGCTTATCACCTTGATGAACGGGGCTCACTTTACATGATCACAAATTTAATCTATTTATTTTTTGGATTAGTTTATTCATTTTGATCAAGATGTGATATTAGCCAAATTTGGATTTAAATCATTTTTTTTTCTTTTATTTATCTATAATGCAGATGTGGCTCATCTTTCATTGGTTGTAAAAAAAATAATTATTTATTTGTACTTTTGTGGCAATTTTAGGAAATTGTACATCCTTTGTTTTGGATGTTACTTTTGCTAGTATATTTTTGCATATGATAGCATTATATCATCATGTGAAAATTTATTGGTAATTTTGCATATATCTTTCTTATGTAAACATGTAACTTCTAAAACTATTTTTGGGAAACAGAAATCTCATATAATGCTTTATTTTAATCTTTAGTATTCATTAAATAATACTTGATATGGATGATTATTTATAAATTAATTTATTAGACTTTATATTATTAATATTAAAATTGATGTGTCATAAATAATAATTTTATATTAAAATATTTTATAATCTTTAAGAAATTATAGTTTTAAAAATTTTCGTATAGTTTTTAATATATAAATATATATATATATATAATAGGTAAAAAAAATAAAATTTTAAGAATCAAGAAAAAGAATCTCATGTGTAACCAAACACAATAATATAGATTCCTAGGAAATCAGATTACCCTCTTTCACATTCCTAGTAATCTGAAAACTTGGATTACTATATGCCAAATGCCTCATAATATTATTTGATTAGAATCTCATTAATCATAAAACAAGTTGTAAGAATCTGTCCCAACAATTTGGTACCCATCATAATTATTCAATACCCCACATGACACGAGTATTATATTTTTGGCAAAGATATATAGAAAAATATCATGATATTTGAATCTAATAAATTAAACTAATGACAATTAGCTAGAAATGACAAACAATTTTAACTGGGCTAATGTGTCCACTTTGACTGCAGTTTACATGTTTTAATTGCATGATCAAGGTGTGCCATTTTTTATTTTCTAAATAGGTATTTTAGGGCCTATTTGGTGCATGGATTGAATTGGATAAAAGATCGGATTCATATAAGGCTTCCTAATCTCTTGTTTGGGCTAACATTTTTAAAGGATTGGATTAGATTAATTTTATGCAGCCCTAAAATAATCCCCTGATCAAAGGATTACACAATCCTATTTAAAAGCATGAGATTACGACCTCCACCTCAAAATGCCGTCCCTTCAAAAGTGTCCAAAGAACTCACCAGAAAGGTATTCACCACCTCAATAGGATCAAAGTATTTTTATGGGTCTACCCAATTACTTTTCCACTTCAGGCTGGAACTCTCTAATTTGTCATAAGTTTCGCTTTTATGGTGCATTAGGTACTTATACCCATACTTTGAGTAATTATCAATAAAAGTGACGAAATACTCATAACCTTCTCGTACCCAGATGTTCATAGGTCCACAAACATCGTTATGCATAAGTTCTAGAACCTCTTCAGCTCTATTGCCTTTACACCCAAATGGTCTTTTAGTCATTTTACCCTCCAAACAAGATTCACATTGTGGTATAGATTCCACCTTTAAGTAACTTAAAGGTCTATCCCTTACCAACCTTAACTTAAAGGTCTATCCCTTACCAACCTTTGAATCCTATTCAGGTTAATACGACCAGGTCGCAAATGCCAAAGATGAGTCTTATTAACACTACAAGAAAAACTACATTTAACGACATATTATTTACGATATGTTGTTTTTGAATGTCGTTGAAAAGTACATACAACGACATCTCTAACAAAGATGTCATCAACGACATTTGAAACAATAATTAACGACATCTATATAGATGTCGTATTAAAGGTCTCATTTTAACGACAATAGTTTAGTGTCGTTAAATTATTTAACGACAAGTATGAGATGTCGTTAAAGCCTTAGAAATTATACGACACCCCTTATAGACGATATTGGTCAAGTTGTCGTCTATAAGGGGTGTCGTGGAATCTCCAAGGCTTTGACTACATCTCCTACTTGTCGTTAAATAATTTAACAACACTAAACTATTGTCGTTAAAAGGAGACCTTTAAGACAGCATCTATATAGATGTCATTAATTATTGTTTCAAATGTTATTAATGACATGTTTGTTAGAGATGTCGTTATATGTACTTTTCAACGACATTCAAAAACCATATGTTGTAAATAATATGTCGTTAAATGTAGTTTTTCTTGTAGTGTAAAGTGAAAAGTTTTAAGTCTTTTAGAGTTATTATTATTAACCTCAGTGTTAAGCAGTAAGTCCATCTTAGGTTTGATAAAATATAAATTATTTTTCATCCATCCATCATAGATAAAAGATTTATTTTTACGAATCATCACTTTATTATTAAAGAAAACTACATAAGAGTTCTTAAATAAACAAGCTATAGAAATTAAATTCCTTTTAAGTTTAGGAACATAAAAACAATCTCACAAAAATAAATTCCTATAATTATCAAAGTAAAGATGGACATCTCCCACTGCTTCAGCCAACACTAAAGATCCATCGCCCATCTGAAGCGTGATGTCCTCACGCAATAGATTTCTCATTTTTTTGAACCCCTGTAGAGAAACACAAATATGATTAGTTGCATCGGAATCTATGACCCAAGTGTCATTCGATTCCTTAACCAAACAAGTTTCTAAAACCAAAAGATCACATTTACCTCTTCGGGAAAGGAAGTCCTTACAATTCTTAAGTTTCTAAAACCAAAAGATCACATTTACCTCTTCGGGAAAGGAAGTCCTTACAATTCTTCTTAATATGCCTGACCTTCCCATAAAAAAAGCACTTGAGCTTCTTTAGGTTCTTCCTTTTCTTCTTCTTATTCTTGCCATTTGCAGGAATAGAAGACTTCCTGTTCTTGGCCCATTGCCTCTTTCTATTCCTAAGGTTAGGATTGGAACTAGATGCAGCCGCTAAGTTGGCCTCTCCACCAGCAAGAGATTCCCTGATCAGAAGTTTGAACTCTTGTAACTGCTTCATTAACTCAGTTAAAGTCATATCCCGTCTATTGCTTAAATTAAATGTAGCTCTAAAAGGAATAAACTCCTTAGACAGAGTCTCAAAGACCATAGTCTTTTGTGTTTCAGCATCAATCTCAGCTCCATTGGTTTGAGCCTTAGTGAAGCAACCCATGACTAACATCATATGCTCCTTTATAAATATCCATAGCCTTTGTTTACAGTTTAGAAGTTTTTGAAGTGCCCTTTGCCGTTTTGTTAGGGCCTAGCCTCCAAACATGTCGTCAAAATTATCTAAGATCTGTCTAGCAGTCTCATAATCTTCATGTTGAGCCTGCAACATGTTATTCATGCTTGCCATAATATAACAGCGGGCCTGATCATTAGCATCCTTCTAGCAATCATACGCTTGGATTTCCTCATTAGTGGAATCTCTTATAGGCTCAGGAGGACACGGAGTTGTCAAGACAAATTTAAGTTTCTCAAAGGACATGATGATTTTCAAGTTTCGTTTCCAATCACTATAGTTCTCATTGGTTAATTAGTTTTTGTCAAGTATTGAAGATAAAGTGTTTTTAGACATTTGTAATCTACAATAAAGAATCGTATACTAAACATAAGCAAACATGCCATAATAATTTAGTAAGATAACACAATCATCTAAAATATATACAAATGTGTCTTTGTGTCAAAGCTTTGAAAATATCACAACCTTACAACGAGAATTCCCAACTCAAAATTCAACAAGCCAACTAGGGAAGACTTGCCAAATTCAATTAGGAACACGGGTCCCCTCCTAATTAATATATGACATCCAAGACCCGTATGATCTAGCATATATTAACAATTGTTTTTTGGCCATCAATTTTATTAACAGAGCTCCTAGGGAAGGTTAATAATAAAATCAACATGAGTGTATAACCATCATTTTAATATTTTATCCGTGATTTATAATCACCATCTAGGGGTGTGCAATGATAAATCATGCTAAAATACCTTATACTCTCAGAGATCCAACCTAATACATGATGAGTCCCTTCCTAGGGGTCAAAACCACCACGTGATACCTATGGACCAATGATGGAGGCCGTAGGTCCTCTCTTCGAAAACCTTCTCTCACTTGATCTTTTGAAATTAAGGTTTTATATTAAGAACATGTATGAATAATTTTTAATAAGCGGCACTTCCTATTCTATATGGCATATTATCAGCATACATAGTAAATCATATTATAATGCAGACAAGCATAGCAATCTTGCAAAGCTATAAGCAAAATAATAAATAAATAGCCATAATATTATGGTCCCACACTAGAGATAAAAAAAATAAAGATTACAAGAGATAAATCAAAACATATTATTCATTCTTCATCATTGAATCTTCAAATTGCATCCTTCTTCATGTATTATCCATCTTCAAGTTTTCAATCCCGCATAGATCAAATACTCTATATTTTTAGTCATATCCAAATTTAATGTTTATTAGAATTGTCATAAAAATAAATCAAAACTGCACCAAAAAATTGCACCTTTTTGGAAAAATTCATAGCTCTCTACCGGCATCCCGATTTGTGCTGTATCATTATTTTTGGAAAAATTGTCAGACGGTCAAGACCCATCGGCCTGCCGAAAACCATATTTTGGCTTGCCAGTAATGACAGATCGGCTTGCCAAACATGAAAGTTCTGCCTACCGCCAAAACAGTCAAAATTCTGCCCCACAAAAGGCCTGCCGATCCTAGAGGTTCGGCTTACAGGTCTATGACCATCGGTTTGCCGAACCTTTGCCGACCGAGCTGAATTCACGTTATACACTTTTTATGCAGTTTTTTAATTTTATTTTCAACAATTCAAAAATATAAAATTAGATGCTCAGAAAATACCGTGGAACGCTATTATTTATCTTTTAGATCCATCTTCTCTGAATAATTATTTAATTATAAAATTCTTACAAATTTAAAATCAAACAATAATTCCTAGACGAATATGATAGTCCACCATCTAATTGCATGAAAAACCTAGATACATGTTCTAACCTCTAAGGAACCATAACCGGTATTAATTAGTTAATAATTAATAATTTAATCAACCATAATTAATTAATAAACATTCACCATATAATCCATGACAACATATAAATATAAAAACCCTTGAGTGTTAACTCTCTAAAAAATTAAATTCAAGCATAGGAACGATCAAGATCACATAATTCATATAGCATGATCATAAACTCGTAAATTTATATAAAAACCATGGCTCTGATATCAATTTTTAGAAAAATAGTATGCAGCAAAAATTTTAAAACTTTTATACCAAAGTATTTTTCAAAACACAAGTTTGACACACTATATACATAAATTAACCAGATCTTACTAACCTTTTGATGTTGAAGAGCTCCTTGCAATCTATGAAGAGAAAGGCGTTCTAGGAGTATTTCAACCAATTGGTCTTCTTTTCTATTCTCTATCTACGATTGGAGTGTATGTGGGCGATGTTGTACAGCTCCTCCAGGTGACTCTCCTTCAAACCAATTGAGAAAACCCAGAACTAAGGTTCGTGATTTGTGAACAATAGCTCTCAAGGGATTTTTAAAGACTCACAGACAAAGTGCTTACTCTAGATTTCTCAACTAATCTAAATAACTTATGAGTCTTACTCTCTATTTATACAGTTCATCCTTAGGTTGGTCCTTATTACATAAGGCCTCAAAAATTTAAATCCAAATCAATATCTGATAAAATAGTATAAAAATGCATGATCAGATTATCGTTCTGTCGGCAGGCTGAACTGGCAAATCAGTCTATCGAACTTACTCCATCGGTAGGTCGAACCTAAAGACTAGCATGTTGAACTTATGATAAATGATCCTTGTAAATCTTTTATTTCTAACTTGATATTCTTAGGATAAAGCCAACAAAGAAGTTATCTAATTAAAACAACAATATCTAGATAATCTCTAGGAAAATAAATATTCCTTATAAATCAACAAGTTTATCTTGAATTAATTTTTACAAAATTAATTCAACCGATAAACAGACATGAATTATTTGATCCTATCGGATTTTAGCCAATATGATAATTTGACATAAGTCACCAATTTATTGGAAAAACATGTTGTATCATTACAAGATTTATTATGAGCTAGTAAAGGGGACCTGATAGACTTATATAGTTCAAGCTCTCGATAATTATGAAACCCAATATCCCATATATATGTTTCATAATTATCAACTCCAACGCTGCTTCACTAAAAATTTAGAGCTACACTCTCGAACTATATAGAATTACGAAGCCCAACTAACTAAGTTTCTATGACATATCATAATGAATCATATTTTCATAGGATATCCATAATCGGCTTAAAGATAAATTCGGTCTTGCCATCTCGATTATTTTTCTCTTACGTTTCATTATCTCACCATCAAAAACTTACCATCTAAAGACAATACACCATTTGGTTACACCTATGTATCTAAATAGTTAAGCGCTCCAGTTTTTCAATTAAAAGATACCGCATATAGGAAGATATCAACGAATCTTAAAGAGGAACAATGGATTCCGTATCTATAAATAACAAGTCTATGCTATCAAGAGTCATGTCTCCAACATACCAGTATACGTACCAATACGAATTATGGATGTCACCTTTTGGTACATCAAAAGATATAAGTCAAGACAACGGGCCTACTATTCATCTCAGGATTAAGATATAACATATATGATTGTCTAAAGTGAATTGATTTACCGAGACAAAAGTATTAATCCAAATCAATTACACTTTATGTCCCGATCCAATACATCGTCACCTATGACAATGTACCAATGTTTCTATTTGCAGAGTCAACCTCCAATGGCCAAGACAAACCATCTCCCGTTAGGGATATAGACAACATAACAATCTTTGCATGAATAAAGCACCCAACTTTATTCATTTAATTGTGGATCTTATGATTTGGATTGTCACCTTTAGAATCATGTTTTCTGTATAATCTATCCATCATATTCCTGATTCAAAAGGTTTAGACAGACAGTCTCAGATTTTTGTTTGCTTATTATATATTCAACAAATATGAACGTAAAGAGGACAACAATTTGTTATATGAATAATAAATAAATTCTTTATTGATAAAAATGTCTCCAAAAATATATTACATTTTTACTCCATAAGGCATACATGTCTAACATATTGCTCAAGAACCATAGAATGTTAGCATCATCAAAGCTTTGGAGAATTCAAAAAAATGGGATTGGGTGAGGTCACTTTTAGGAAAATCTAAGAAAATGAAACTTTGATATTAGACTTCATATTGGTGATTTGCTCTATTAACAATTGCTCTGACGACCTGCCTTTTCAGACAGTCACTTAACTTTCTTTAAACATCATTTCTTAAACATTAATCTTACTTACTTAATAAAAAAAATATTGAATAAATTTTTTTCTTTAATTATAAGAAATATTTTGTAAAAGAAAATATAATTTAAACTTTGAAAACATATCTTAAAACTTTGACTTTCTTAAACTTTGAAAACACTATATCAAATAGTGAGAAAACATTTTTTTAAACTAGCGGAAGCATACTGTAGTAGTATCTATACCCAAGTCTTTGTAACTGTCCTCCTAGCACCCAGCTCTTCTAACAGGTTCCACTGGTCACCCATAGGACTACCTACAGCATGAAGAAATTTTTAATGAGCTTTCGCTCAGTAAGTTCAAACAAAATCTCACAAATAATTTTCACATGCTTTAAAGGCTTTTCCCATAAAAACCTTGTTCTTAAAATTTTTTTCATAAACACTTTTCTTTAAAAATTTTTGAAACGTTTTTCATAAAACATTTCTTAAACGTTTTTCTTAAAATGTCATTCATAAACCTTTTCTTAAAAACATAAAAATGTTTTTCATAAACATTTAAATTAAAATATTTCTCAAAAATATTTTCCATAATCATTTCACATAAACACTTCATAATAAGAATACAAGCAAATTTACAATGCATGATTCCATTTATGCTCAATTATGAACTTTCAATTATGAGCGTCTTATGAATATTCTTTTCTCACTTTAACTTTTTATCTTTGTTCCTTTAACTCTCCTTATCTTGTAAACTTTAGTGTTCGTACCAACATTATTAATCATAAGATCATAAACATGATGCTTCCCTTGTGGAAGACTTGAGACCATCGAACACTGAGGTCATATACCTCACATCAAGGAGGTCAAAACTTTAACTTTACTTGTGTACCTTACATCAAGGAGGCTAGTACGACACTTTCTTTTTATCTTTACTTTACCTTCTTGTTAACTTTAGTAAGCATATTAAATGCAATCACATCATATGCAAACAAATTTGCAAATCATAACTTATACTGTAAAACTTATTGCATAACAAATACAACATAAAACTTATAACTTAAACTGTAAAACATTATGTATTAACAAAATACAAACATACTTTAAACATAACTATCACAAATACATTGCAAACTTTTACATAATCTTTAAAACTTTATACATAACAAGTGAAAACATACTTTAAAAACAACATTATAACAATTACAAACACATTTGCAAGCATATAAAATGCATTTGAAAATCATTTACTTCATGCTATGGGTGAGGTTTGAACTTACTTGGACTTAGCTCTGACATTCACATTTTTTTCCTTTCTTTTCATTACTCGGCCTCTAACACCTAACTTATCAATTAACTTTTTTTTTTTTTTTTATCAATCTACTCGATTGATAATAAAACTTAAACATTAACCGTTCTTTCCTTTTAACTTAACTTGGTACACTATCGGTTTACGCTACTCTTTACTTTGTACCCCTTTGCTTTTAACTTTGTAACCCACTAGGTTACTGTACCTTTTACTTAGCTCCGTAACCCATCGAGTTGTCACTCTTTTTACCTAACTCTGTAGCCCATTGGGTTACCCTTTTTCTTTACTTAACTTTGTAACCCACCAGTTACTTTTCTTTTACTTGAATATTCCTTATTAAATTTCCCATCTCATGTGATGGTTTAGTTACTTAACGTATTATGGAACATTTTTTGTCTAAGATTGTTTTGCTAATTCGGAGTGTTCGACTCTGTTTAAGCCGTTTTCTTAAAAATGACGATTTTACCCTTAACAGGTTTTTCGTCAATTTTGTAACTTTATAAAATTCATTGCTTAAATTTACCGTTTCATTACTTACATTTTACAAAAAAACTTTTGCTAAGGAGCATTTTTCAATATCGGGCGTTTCAGGTCCGTTTTGGTCCTTTTCATAAAATGACCATTTTGTCCTTAACATTTTTCTGTCATTCTTTCTTTGACTAAACTTTGAATCCTTTAAAAACATAATCCCTGTGGTTACTCACTACCCACAGAATTGTAGGAACCCAACGTCCCCTGGTGAAAACCCAATTTTCACGCGATTTTATGGCTTTGACCCAAAACACAAAAATCTTTACATTTTTGCCCGTAGAACCAACAACAATCATTTTGTACCAAAAATTTCAATTTTTCATAAGGAATAAAACTTTCCAAAGTTCCATAGTCAAATTCAAAACATTTCATAATGTTTCCATTTCATGAAACTTTGTGCTCAAAATTTCGTAAAATTTATACCTCCTTAACCGAGCACAATTTTGATAAAATGTTTGCATTGTCTTAACATTTCAATGAGTTCTACAACTTTTCTATTTTAACTTTCCTCAAATTCCAAAGTTACAGTGGACTTTTTGGCTGATTTTTAAATTTGTCAAACTTTAGCAAAACTTTACAATTTAGTCCTTTTGGAATTTTACAAAATTTTATTCACAAAAGTTGTTTCTCTCACTGTGTTAGTAGATCCTATGCCATATTTGGGACATAAATTGGTCTCTAAGGCCCTCAAAATCCTATTCCTTTGAAACTAGTTAATCTTTACAAAGTTTAACAATTTTTCACTTTTAAACCTAAAACCCTTACTTTCCTTTTTTTCATCATCATAGAACATAAACCAATCATGCCATAATGTCGATATTACATGCCATAGCTTAAACATTTCATCAAACACTTGGCATACATAATAAAACATAAACTTTGGCTTAATTAAAAGGACTAGGATTTTACCTAATCCATGCAAAGTGCTTGTTCGCACTTTTTAGCACTTGAAAACTTCTAAATTTCCTTGACATCAAGCCCATACCTCACCATAAAAATTCTATCAAAAACTTGAGCAAAACCCTAATACACAATAGGGAAAAGTTTTGAGTTTTACCTTAAAACTCCTTAATCTTCATTTCCTTTACTTGTTCTTATTCCCTCACATGATTTGGAGCTTGGAATTCATCAAAGTTTTTGAGAGGAAAATACCTAGGGGGGACAGTTTTCTTTGGGAGGAGAATGGAACAATTTTTTTTTTGTTCATTTCTTGGTTCCTTAAATAAGGGAATTACTCTTGATTTTTTCCCAAATTTGATGACTCATCACCATGAGCCATCACTTAACATCATTTGTGACAAAAAGTTGGGACAACCTTGGGAATATTTGATTTGGCCACTTCAATGGATATTTTGGTAATTTCCCACCAAAATTTGATGACTTACCAACATTAGTCATCACTTGACATCATCTTGCTAAACTTGGCAATGTGTAATTGGGCCACTCAAGGGGCTTGGTGGCAAATTTTCATTCATTTTGGTGTCCCATGGTGGGTCCCTCAAAGACTTTTTATATAGTCTAAATTTATACTGACAATATTTTTCCTATACTGCTGATATTCTTTTCCATATAATTTATGAGGTCCCATAACCTCCTATACTTATTTTCATCCATTACATAATGCAATTCTAATATTATGTAACTTTGTACAATCTAAATTTATACTGACATTATTTTTCTTATACTTTGGGTATATTCTCTGTACTGCTACAACATTCCTTATTCATCCATATTCTCCAAATAGTATTATTTCTATACTACTTTAACTTAAATAGTCTTATGACTATACTGCTTAACCTTAAACAGTCTAATTCCTACACTGTATTACTTTTACAGTGTAATTTTTACACTACATAACTTTATCAGTGTACTTTCTTATATTATATTATTCTAATACTGTATAATTCTTCATATTATCATACAATATGTTTTTTTAAACTGTATTTTTGTCTTAATATTTGTTGCAACACATTTTGCAACAATTGAGCTTTCCAGCTTATTTTCATATCCTTCCTTTCTCGTATAAGACCATGGCATGATTTTTTCCTTTAAAAATCCCATTTTTTGCTTTTATGGATTTTATCATAAAAGTTGGATTAAACAATACTTTTTGTGACATCTATTTTACTTAACATAATCCTTAAGTTATTGTATTTTTAACTCATTAGAAATTCTCAGGTGTTACAATTGCAACTCTTTAAACATTTTGATATTAAGATTATCTAGGTCATTGAGTATATTTCATAATTTGTGATGAGCAATCTATAGTGTGGCTGATATATAATGGATTTTTGTAAATGCAAAATTGAATGATTTGGAATGTTGAATAGATAATTTTATCTAGACTATATAAGCAATTGAGTATATTTTCAATCTTATTTTTTGATTCAATTCTGGAGATACATAATCGGGGAATATGGTTAAGGACTAGGTGGGCTTTTGCTTTTGCTTTTTTTTTTTTTTTTCTATCTTTTGAAAAGTATAAAAAGGTGACACAATTAAAATACTGGCGTCTAAAAAAAAGGTCTTTGGAATTAATCAAATATTTTTATATAAATCAACTTCAAAATATTTTTAAAGTAGATTTTAAATTTATTTTAATATAAACTTTTATTTTATATAGAAGTGTTTAAATATTGAATTTGAACGTGATATTTAATTGATTTTTTATAGTGATATTAAAATTTAATCTGATAGAATTATCCATAATCCAATCTTATCTTATCGTATCCTATCTTATTCTATACACTTCAATTTAATCCCTATAGTAATCCAATCAGATCCTGCATACCAATTTGGGCCGTCATAGTACGAGAATAGTGATATATTGATATATTACTAGCAAATTGATCAATAAGGATAATACAAAATTTTTTACCTAATAAAGGACAATTGTTGTAATTTTTTGTCCCAAACCCAAGTAGCAACGTCCTTGTTCATTGAGAGGCCTGATAAAGTAACCTACTATTTAATATGCAGAAGATCTATATATTATATACACTATATAAAATAAAATATCAATGATTAATAATTTCTTAACGACTCTAATAATTTTGAGGTCATATTTGATGTACAAAACCAATTATACATTGAGCAATGCTATATGATTGAACACATTAATTTCATGCAAGACAAAATGTGCATTCAAGCACAAAAAAGAGGGATTTTTTGGACCATTGGAATAAAATTAGTATTATTAAAGAAGAAGCACTTGTTCCTCTCAAGTACTTACAAGGGTTATTCTAAATGGATTTATACTAAGTCCTTTCCGTTTAGTTAATACCGGGTTCTAAGATTTTTGCTATAAAGGAAAGAAATAAGGGAAGGAAAGACATTATCATCACTTGTTTTTCTCATTGCAAAAGAAATGAAAAGGAAAAAAAAAATTCTAAGAGGGATCCAATTTTCAATTTATTGCCTAGTAGGGTTCAAAATTTTCATGAAAATTTTGATAAATTCCTTTTTTTTTTAATTTTACTTTTATAAATATCATACATATATTTAAGTGTGGCATAATAAGTAATAGCATGACATAATTTTTTAAATATAGTATGAATGATTACAATTTTAAAAATATGGCATAACATGTAATTTTGTCAAACAGTAATCTATATGCTAATCACCAAGCCCATTTGTAGCTTATTAATTAAGTACTACTAAAAATTTCATGATATAAGATAGATTCATGCAACATGCATATACACTGTCCAATGTTGAACAATCCAGAGTCTCATCAACTAATTCAAAGGTCCAAAGAGAAGTGCAAATTCCAACTCAAAAGGGCCCAGCAAAAGCTATTTTGTGGACTGTCCCATCTGCTGACCTCTCTTATTATTTTTTTTCCATTTTTTTCTTTTTAGAAAGGTCATTTATAAGTTTGAGAAAATTACATATTATATGATACTGTTGTGTTTATTTATTTATATAGAATTATAGAAAATGTCACTTTTCAAAACTAATTGTAGTAAATGTCAAAATTTTTATGTAAATAATATATCTATCCTTTGATTATAGTGCAAATAATTGTTATTTACACAATAAATAGATTTGTAGTACAAACACTGAATTTAATTACCTTCTTATTTATAATATAAATATTTCTTATTTATATAGTAAATAAGTTGTTTACATTGTAAATCTAGACAAATATTTTTAAAACTTGATATTTACTTTAAAAAGTTTCAAAATTTTAACATTTCCCTTATTGTCCCTTATTTATATTACACTTAGATAAGGTTATGTCATACTTTCATTCATATTACATGTTAAGTTATGCTACAAATGAACATATATAGCATTTATAAAAAGTAAATCTTAAAAGATGCATTTAAGAAAATTTTCCTTATACTTTGCGTGTTTTTAGGTCAATTAGAAATAAGTTAGAACTAAAAATTTAAATAAAAAACACTGTAACAATTTAAGTTTTGTAAGAAAAACATTATAATAAAAGTTGGTTGAAGTTAAAATTTATAGTTTAAACTGTAGATCGAAACAATCTATTCCTCTTTCATTCTCCAGCTTTAAAACGTCTGAACATGAATATTTGATCTATGAAATTATTTCATTTTATTCTTATCTATGAAACACTTGTTAGATTGTTTCATCTTTCTCGATTTATTGATTAGATTGGTTCATGACCTCTCAATTTTTTTTAGTGCGTGTTAATTTTGTTGAGGTGTGCTAAATTTTCTTTTGGATTTTCCATTTTTTTGGAAAAAAAGGTTAGACAGGTTCATATATAGAATAATTTTCCCTTCTTTTTTAGCCAACATCAAAGGGAGAAGCACAAGGACTTTATTGTTGGACACGAAAGAGAGATTACGACCATGTAATTAGAAGGATTTTTTCTTTCTTTCTTTTTCTTTCTTTTTTGTATGAAATGAATGTTAAAAGGGTGTTTGGTCCATCAACTAGTTTATTACCAAAGGTACGTTGTTCCCCTTTCCATGTGTATTGGTTAATAATGTTGTGTTCCAAGACCAACATTCATGAATATATGTGTGTGTGTGTGTGTATATACACACAGACTTACATGAAATTTTCAAGTATAATCTATAGTCAAAGATGTACTCGCCTCCCCCTCTCCCTCAATGTTATTCGTCCTATCAATCTTTTTTGCCTTTGCCTTTTCTCATGTTACAATTTATTTTTTCACTTATCGTAAGTAGACAGCTAATATACTATCAAACAACACAAATAATTGGAATTTCGAAATGCATTAATACATAAGCTCCACCAATGGTAGATTTACAATTACAATTGCAATCTCAGCGTGGAAAACGTTATTTAACCGTTAACATGATTAACACAAAGATCAACATTACAAAGGAAAGAAAAAAAAAAACCAAACCAAATCAAACCAAATGTTGTTGCCAGTAATGCCACGGATAAATGGGCTAGCTGGCACATTGGAAGCCAGAGGGAATGTTCTTATTGCAAGAGCTAATGAGCAAGCTGAGTGAAACGGGGATGTTAAGGTTGATGCCAAGAATGTTAGCTTTAATGGCAGTGCAAAGGCAGACAGCAACTTCGAGGTCAACGAGACCTTCAAGTAAAGAGCAGCAATGGGTGCTTGGCGGGGTACCAACCACCGCACCAACCACTCCTTTGAGCACATCGGCACACACCCCAAGCTTCAGGGCATCTTTGGGGCACTTCATGTTAGCAGGACTAGGGCTTGGCTTAGGCTTAGGCTGATCAGGACAAGTGTTGCACCCACTTACTAGGGCAAAAAGGATAAGGTTCAGGGAGAGGAAAAGAGAAAGACTTGATGAATATCTATTGGAAACCATCTTTATTATGACCAAAAAATAAAAAATAAAAATAAAACTAAAAATAAAATAGTTGAGAAGAAGCTACTAGTTATTCTTCTAATTACTATAAGAAGTTCTATCAACTTGTACTTGCGATGATCAAAGTTACTAGACAGTGGTATTTGTAGGGTCGTCCCTGGGGTGTATATTGTATTGATGTCCCAATTTTTTCCCCTAAAAACATGAGAGCAAGTCTACAAGAAAGGGGCAGCCATGTGAAGCAAAAGCTTTGCTGGAATTTAGCTGGCAAAGCTTGAGATCCACACCCAGTATTGAAGGTTATCCATGGATGTTCAAATCTTTTATAATTTTTATGTATCAATGAATTACTTTCGATTATTCTTGGATCACAAGACTGATCAAACAGCTGCCACGCATCTTAAGCACGCCCGTGAACCCATACATACATATATGCATACGTATATATATATATATATATATATATTTATATATTAACTAGCTTTTTGTGGTCTTTGATTCCATTTTGCAAGTTGCCAGGAACAAAGTACTAAATTATAATTAGTCTTTGTCACTACCACTAAGAAACGATAAAAAGATCATCAATAATTTGGCTGGCTAAGACGTCTTTATTAATTTGTGGCCACCATTTGTTCTCTTTTGGTCTTCCACAGTAAAAGGACTATTATAAGGATGAACTCATATTACAGATTAGTAAATTGAAAATGACTTCTAATTTTGGAGATTAACGTTTTGGATAAAAGATATAATTAACCCGTTTGCTATGGATAGCCAAGCTTTGGCCTCCTGGCTACTAGTAAGCTGTCATACTTAAACTTTTGAAGCTATAACTTAATTTCATATATATTATAATCCCTAAAACGAATTATTAAAGAAATGCAACATGTTATTCATCCACCTATATGAACCGTTACGAGTTAGTTAATTAGTTCTTCATTACTATAAATATATAAATATGATAACATCCATGGGCTTGTGGTAGGCAGGGCCATCACCAATGAGCAGCTGCCGGTGACGGTGGTGGTAGAAGGGATCGACTTTTTCCCTTTCTTGTTCACCACTTGAGTTAGCCTGAAGCGGTTGGAGGTGAGTATGTGCGTGTATCCATCAGGATTCAAATTCTAATAATTTCATTTATTCTTAACAAAAGAAGTTATATAGTCCACACCGTAATATATATGTATATGTATATATGGTTAAAATATACATTTAGGATATGCAATCATTGGAAACGTATACGTCTTTAAGAAATATGGGTAACACATATATACGTCTTCTCATGCAGGAGGTACTATATATCAATGCAAGTGCTACATGAGTTGGTACAACATTTGTCATGACAATAATATCAAACTCTTTTAAGTCCCCATTATATACAGCTTTTGCCCTGTACCACGGCGCACTATGTTTTTGTGCACATATACAGGCCTTCACATGATTCAATATTAATACATCACTAAAGGCCGTTGTGAATTGTGATCGACCTCTCACGAAGAGGAAGCAATTATTCCCTGACCAAATTGATCTTCCAAAACACGTTTATAATTTTAGTCGTTATTGACCTGCCCGACAAAGAGGAAGAAAACAAATTAAGTTAAATTGCTTTGTCAACAATGCTTCTGGGAGAGTTTGAAGAAAACAATGTGACGACGATCGACATATTTTGATTGTCTTTTGATTGTCGGTTTCGTAATCTCACAGTAACAGAATAGATTGTTTTGGTTAATTTTCTGTATTTGAAAAGCTAGTGCTCTCCTGTGGAGCACTTTCGTTACAGCTTTTAGCTAAATGGCACTGGTACTACTACTGCCCGTGACAAATTCGTTGCACTTATAGCTACTAACTTTCATGAAGAACATGCCAAAAACTATGATTGATTAAATTTTCAATGAAAGTGAACTTTAACTAGAACCGCGTATTAATTTTGAGAAAAATCAAACAGTAATATTTCCAGTTATATTTCTTTTGACTAGGTTGGATTACAAATTCTCTTCTTTGATATCTGTGTGTGTGTATATATATATATATTTGGAGCTGGCTAGATAACAATTGCTACCTACAAGTTTTTATCTCAGGTTTTGTCTTATATATATATATATATAGATATATATTATTTATTCCTACCCTGATGGGGTTCTCATTGTTTTTCTAGGAAAAATAAACAATATAATACTATAATCTGGAAATTTCTTCCAAGTATTACTAATTAACCTTCATCAGATAAGCATTAATATACGTAAATTTCTTTTTGAGATAACTTTATTTGCAAGTAAAATATGTTTAGTTTTTTTTTTTCTTTTGAAAAAAATGAATTGGAAAAAAATTAAGCTTCAAAGAAAGTCAATCCAACTAATCAAGTTGAGATTCAAAAAGAAAATTCCCTTACTTATCGCTCTATCAGTATTGTTTATAATTAAATTACACGCTCAAACTTACAACTTGAAAAAGTGCAGCACCAAAATAGTTTGTAAGTATTTTATTTAGTAATTTGAATGCTCCCTGCTTGCTTTAATTACCACGAAAAACATATGTGTGTGTGTGTGTGTATTCTTTTTAAATTTAATTATAATTTCTCACAAATTTAAACAAATTTCATCAAATCAATCCAATTATGACCTGAGGCAACAATATATCTACACTTTTTCTAGGTAATTCCATAATTACCAGCTTTTTATTTCTATTTCTTTGTTAAAATTGTTATGCAATTAAGGTCTTTACTCATAAAACAATAACAGTTTTATTCATATGAGAATTCTAGGAAAATCACCAATTACTATAGAAAAAAAACGTAAAAGCATTGTACAGTTTATATAGTACTGAAATCAATATATATACGCATGCCTCCAAAGTCAAGTGGAGTCATTAAATTGGAAGTTGTTGAAGGAAGTGTATAGATGATCTTGTGACGGTGACTACTTAGATATAATGGTTATCCACGCTATTCAATATATACAACCTTTTGTCCTCAGCAATAAATATTTTTATGGTAGATATATTTGTACCCTGATCGAAACAAGAAAACTTCTTGTGATTATCTACATTTGTTAAGAAGTACAGAGCTTCATTTACGTCCTACGACTTATCACCTTATGCAGTTGAAGGGCGCAGTCTTGCTTATGTATCGAGGCAATCCAAAGTGAAGCAGTTTTCACGTGATAGCACCAGCCAAGGCGTGAGTGTGCAAGGTCGTGGCTGGGCGTGAGAAAGTCTTCTTTTTATTATTATTTATCAGGCGAGGGGGTTTGTTTTCTCTTTCTTACAAACCTATAAATATAAAAAAACAATATAGAAAGAAAAAATGGAAAGAGATTATACAATTCTTCTCTTGTAAAATTTTTTATAACCATAATGAATTATTTTACCGCGATTGAGAGCAAAAGTAGTTCTTATGTTGAAAGTAAACTACTATAAATTTTTATGTGTGTTTTTTTTTTTGTTTATTTTTGAATCAACTATTCGGTTAATTATCAATATGTTTTGCTTAATATGTCGTCAAAGTCACGTAATAAAACTCCACCGGTCAAAACTCAATTTTCGAAATCTGCAACATGCCCTAGTGTAGGACACGCTTTGAAATACTACCACAACATGTGATCATTTGGGCCCCACTCTCACACTTCAGTGGTTTAAATTAAAACAAGTCTTGCTTTTGGTGCGCTACTAGATTTGTATACACTGTATCAATTAACTGTACATAACATGACGAAAAATAATCAAAGTTACCAGTAATAAAAACTTATGAAATAATTATTAGATCCCATAGAATAATATTGCCCAACCAAAGAGGCAAAGGAACATGACAATTTGATTGTCCCCACACCTTACAAAAATCCAAAAGTTTGCCCCAAAAATCTGCTCTTTGATTAGCATTGCCAGCTAAAATCCGACGACCACACATGGTAGTTCCCTTGGATTTATTCTATGTTTTGTTTATTATTTTTCTGTTGAAGATCAACTCAGAGCCCTTTGCTCCTCAACCCTATAAAAACCCTTTCACTCCAGACATTCAACTCCATCAGCCTTCCACTTCACAAACACATAAATACTAGAAACTACACTGTAAGAAACCAAAACCTAGCTACTTTTTCAAAGGGGGGAAAAATGGCTTCCAATACTAGCTCCTCTTCACTTGCCCTCTTCCTTGTTGTTAATCTTCTTTTCTTTGCCCTTGTAAGTGCTTGTGGCTCTTGCCCAAGTCCTAGGCCAAGGCCAAGACCAACTCCGAGCCCAGGAAGAGGTGGAAGCCCCGGAAGCGGAGGAAGCCCTGGGAGTGGTGGTACTCCAAGCCCTGGGAGTGGTGGTACCCCCAGCCCTGGGAGTGGTGGCACCCCAAGCCCTGGGAGTGGAGGTACAACTCCAAGCCCATCCACAGGGGGGAGATGCCCTAGGGATGCCATTAAAATAGGAATATGTGCCAATGTGCTCAATGGGCTGGTCAACGCCACCATCGGAAATCCTCCGGTGACGCCGTGCTGCACTCTCATCCAAGGGCTTGCTGATCTTGAGGCTGCTGTCTGCCTTTGCACTGCCATTAGAGTCAGCATTCTTGGGATCAACCTCAACCTCCCTATTAACCTCAGCTTGCTTCTTAACGTTTGCTCAAGGAACACTCCATCTGGTTTCCAGTGTCCCTAATTAAGAGCTAGCATGCAAGCTAAGACTCCAATCATCATATTCATTTCCCTATGAATTGTTACCTTTTTTACAGTCACCCTGGTACTTGTTGAGTGGCTTATTTATTATGTGTGTGTGTGAACGTGGAAATAGCCCATTTCCCTTTGTTATGCTTTGATGTTTGATCATTTGCGTGTTACAGTGATATCAATAAGCTTCAACTTAATTGTGATGCATGTGTCTGTTTAGCTAATTATCAATGTGATTTCCATGAGTATATGAGATGTATTGCTTTCCTTTTTCATGTTAAGAAATTTGAAATTTGTCTAATCAGGTATCGATCCTTGTTATTTTTTTTAGTACATGACACGCACGCGTATATGTGTGTACGTATGTGTTGCTCTAATTACCACAATGAATTGATCATATTGGATAACTATTAAAGAAAAGGGCAGCCTTCAGGTTCCTGTCAGGCCCTTTACATGGGGTGGGTCCCACCATATAGGACCTGGGTCTTACTTAATAGGGCCCACCTTACGTGACGGGCTTAAGCAAGAACTCGAGAAAACTGAAATAAGTTTTTCTAAAGAAAAATAATATACCGTGCCAGAATATCTACAATGTATATATATATTTATATATATATATATTCTGAGGCGGTATACTATTTTTCTTTTATAATTATCCAATATGATCAATTCTTTCTTTTAATTAGAGCAGTATATGTATAATACTTCAATATACAAACATATCATTTACATGCAGTAATTTGCACTTATATGCTCACAAATTTTTCAAAAAAAAAAAAAAGAAAAAGAAAAAGGAGGTCCATGATATTGTCGACCGAAACGCGGCACATGTCCCGCGAAGCTGATAGTGGAATATTAGAGCATTGAAAGACATGACGTACCAAAGATTCATGTTACGATAAGTCTAAGACATATGGCTACTGAGATGTTCATTCCTCGTGGGGTCCATAATGCCTTAATGAAATGGATATATATACACACACAGAGGGGAATACGGCTTTTTAAATTTAGCAGTGTCAATGAATACTATCACAAATTAATTAAGCACATTTCAATTGAATTAGCAGTTAGTAAAGCTTTCATTTTACACTAAATCTCCGTTCAATTTAATCACAATATCTAAAAAAAATGCCTATGCTTTTTGCGGTCACAAGCACAAGGACTTCAAGCTGTATAAATGTAATTTGTGTGCTTATTTCTGGTTTTTTTTTTTTTTTTTCACTTCTACGAATTGGGCCATCCACGATAGTTTTAAACCATCATGGAAAACTTTTACGATGGTTAAAAAACTGCCACAAAAACTTCCGTCGTGGTATCATCTTAAGTTTTTATGATAATTTTTTAGCATCGTAGAACATCCGTTTAGGTGCCAATTGGGTTCAGTTAGCGTCATTCTATCATAACGGTTTTCTCAAAAAACCTTCATGGAATGTCATTATTACACTGTGGTTTTTTAAAAACATCGTAAAAAATGGTTTCCTTGAACCCTACACGACAGTTTCTGTGAAAAACCATCGTGTAAGGGTGTGTTTTCACGACAGTTTTTAATAAAAACCATCTAGAAAAATTGGATGTGAAAAAAAAATTCCCTGAATTTCTGATGTCCCACGAGATAGCCAATCCTGTGTGTTATCTATCTGTTACTACAAGGCCCTGATTGCAAAATAAGATATGTATATTGAAATACAAAGTCTTTACAAAATCATTTACATTAAACTATTTTACATAATCATTTATCTATTCTAGCTATATGTGAGATACCTACTTACAAATTGTACCCACTCAACTCTAACCTCATTTATATCCTTATGTATATAATATTCCTTTTTTGATAGCCCTTGTATACCATAATTAATTATGTCCTGCATGTAACGTAAAAAAAAAACATATTTTACGTCTCCTTCTTGTCTAAGACACTTACATTAGGAATATAGCGTTCTGTTCACTTATGCGGTTACACGACTTCCCACTTGTTTCGAATCGTTAAGCGTCCTAACAATATACCATGATTAAAATGAATTAATAAACGCAATTATGTAAAATTTAACATAGTTCATTTTATAAAAAAAATTAATACTTACGATTTGGTCTTCCTATGGTGAAACAAGTGCCAACATCTAATGTTTTCTAATATTGTATGGCATAAAGAATAATTTCCCTTTCAGTGCTTGAGCTAAAAGGTTGAGGAGTGATGTGGCATGCTCTCTAACATCACTATGTAGGTCCCTTGCAACACTTGAGACAAAGGCTGGCGATATGAAGCTGAAATTGTAAGCCTTGACTTGACGTTCACAATATTGTGGCAAAAAACTATAATGAAAACAATGCATTAACTGATATGAGCACACCTTACAACTCTACTTAGATTTTAAAAATTAAGAATTAAGGATAGATTCTTACCTGAGGTATACTATTATACAGTTCTCCCCGATTTTATTAAAGGTGATGAAGTAGTAAATGTCTTCCTACTCTACATAGATAGGTATTTCATTACCAATGATTCTTTCTGATATCAAGCATTGAACCACCAACCCATCTCATATGAAAGCATTTGTGTACAAAGCCAACTGCATAAATTCTAGAGGAACTAAAAAGAAATTAAATGAAGGTAGGGACTTATTCGCAACAGGTTGTTTCCTTACCGCTCAATGTTGTTCTACCTCAGGTTGTGATTCTCTTACTTTTCTAGCACATTTATTTTGTGGGCATTTCTTTCCCTCAATATCTTGAGGAACATGGCTAGGCGCTTGACTCGTCTTCGTCATTGCAACAACTTCAATTAACCTTTTTGGCTATACAACGAAGCTTCTGGCTGCTTCAACCATAGTTTTTCTTCAATTGTCGGAATAGGTAATTCAACTATTCTAATTGTAGGGGTAATGATGTTAACGCGTACATTTCCATCCCCTAAGGGTCTTCTATGGACTGTATTAGTTGGAAGGCTCTTCATCTATGCCTTTTCAAGCACAACAAGTGTACACCCACCATTAATTCTATCATTATCAAAGAGTCTAAATTCTTGATGTTGTTTGGGCTCTTGACGATGAGGTGACAATAGTACTTCTAAAGCTTTTGGAGCTTCTATTTCATTATCAGGAGGTTGCAGCTAGCCTTGAAGCTGTTGCATCGTGAAATGGTCTCATCTGTCGGTTTGACGCCTTCTTGGGCAAGAAATTCGGTCATAGGACCTTGTAGTTTTGCAATTTTCCGTTGCATCTTTGACATTTAGGAATCGAATTTTGAAGTTGGTCGGAGGTCGAAGTATTGAGACTGCTTAATATGCTTAGCTTGACCGTGAACACATCCCAAATGTTTTGGTTTCCCTAGTGCCCTTGTCAGTACGTCATCATTACTGATGGACTCGTAGGTCCTTTAACTTTGTTGCTCCGTGTACTCATCCTATAAAACAATAACAAAGCAAGTTGTTCTTAACATGTTTCAGAAGTTATAAAATTACACATTAAGATTTTGAGTTCAATCAAGTTACAATCAAGTTTTCAATATCTACACAATTTGGATTTTTAAATTGTCCATCAGAACCTTGACACGATTTTATCCACAATTCCTCCCATGATGGTAGCACACCCATCTTAGCCAACTATATTTTGCTATGTTAGTAACATATTAATGATAGAAAAATTGATATATATAATACGAGTAAGATAATATTATACAGATAATTGCTCAAGCACTTGATATACGTCTCAGCTCACCATAGAACCGTATTCATTCTGTGCTCTTATTTTTCTTACATTTGCCGATAGAAGTTAGAATTTTGTGGAACGCCGATGCTTACTAAATGCTTCTCAATCATCATCAGTTATAAAAGGGTAGTAGTGTACTACTATAGGAGGCCTCTTAAATATAATGTCATCTTTATCTTGAACTGAAAAGTTGGGCTTTACAAAAGTGACGAAGAGGTCGAATCTAAACCCCTTTGCTAATTTACCGTTTACCACTCCTCAACTATGAAACCTTCTTAAATCTGTCTCCAAATAACATCTCTTACTTTGTCCAAATCCTTAGTTCTCCAATCTTTAATCTATATTGAAATGTGCTTTCGACTAAGAACTCCAATCCAACTGCTTAATTCACTTCTAGATGTACCTTCTAATTGGCCTTTTGCATCAAATGTCACTTCTATTCTTAATCCTCTCTTTTTTATCCAATGAATTCTTTTCATTAATGTAGCTCTGATGAAATTCGGTTTTTTTTTTTTTTTTTTGGGCTTGCTAACTTGTTTTCCCTTGCAACATTGAGAGAAAGATGGCGTCTACTCTTCATACTCTTTATTATAGTCCTCATTATCGCTCTCTTGTGATTTTTTTTCCTAATCTAAACCAAATTCTTATGCAAAGGCAAACACATAAATTGACGAAAACCAATCAACCAAATTAATAGATTTAATTTTAAAACAAAAAGTAAACTATAATTACTAGTGATAGTGAATAAAACAAAGTAATAACTAACATAGTTAATTAATATAACAAATTAATAGAATTACTAATAATAACAAAAATAAAACTAATTAATATAACATAATATAAACTAAACTTAAAGAGCAGTAAAATAACAAAACTAAGTTGCAAAACTAATTACTAGTGAAGGTCATAAAGGCCTTTCATCAAACGTGTGGTGGACAACACAACAATACCAAGTCTAGAACTAAAACTAAGTTTAGAACTAACAATAAAATAACTCTAAGTTTAAATATAACAATAAAACTCTTGCAACACTAAAGCTAAACAACACAAGGTTTAGAACTAATACTTACGCTAAAGCTAATTAAAATTAAAACTAATAAAACTAAATAATTAAAAATAAAATTAACTAAAAATTAAAAAACTATATAATTAATAAATAGTAAATACAATTGCAAAACTACATAACTAAAAAAATAAAAAAAAACAACAAAATACTTGTTCAAAACTATTACGTACCAATGTGCTCCGGCAGGGTTGGATCGACAATGGCAGCAAGGGACATGGTGCGGGAAAACAGTCGTCAGATTCAAGGGACGAGAAGAGGCAAGAGAGAGAGAGAGAGAGAGAAAGGATTAATGCAATTATGCGGGTTTGGGTCATTGCCCTATTCCACTTGCTTGCATGTTTAGGTCAATGGCGGTGAAGGATGTGGCATAGAGTTGAGTCAATGGCGACGACAACAGCAGTGTCATGGAGGCGGAGTGTGAGAGAGAGGGGGTTTGAGAGTTTGAGAGTGAAATTTTGAATTAGAGTGGGAAAAAATCATAAGCCCTGGCGTGGGTTTAAATTGGAGTAAGGGCTAAAACTACATCGTTTTAACCCTATCACACCACGGTTTTCCAGTGAAACCATCGTGTAAAGATACGACGATGGTTTTTTAAAAAACCATCATGGAATGTACTTCATTCACGATAGTTTTTTGAAAAACAATCATGGAATGTGTTCCTTTAGCAATGGTTTTTCTTAAAAACTATCATGTAAAGGAATAATTCATGACGGTTTTTTTTTTTTTTAAAAAATCATCATGAAAATTTAGTCAAAAGCACCCTTTCTTAGACCTTTTTTCTCGTCTACCCAAGGTGGCCAACCCATGCGTTATGTATTGACTCTGTGTCTATAAACACACTCTAAAATAACCCCAAGTATAAGGTTGTCTCAAGTAATACTTACTCGATGAATCCAAGGTCGAACCTACAGGGAAGGATTTTATTCAGTTCTAGTACATAATTATATTAACTTTTTCTTTTTATTTAAACTGAAAAATATGAGGATTAATATTTATTATTTACAGAATATATTTACAATATTTACACATTTTTATAGCATTTTTCATTTTCAGATTTTTACAACTTGAAACTTTAATAACAAGAAATACGGGAAAATAAAAATGGAATTTCAACAACAGGTACAGATAATTTAAAATAACTTAAGTAGAGTAATGACAATAACAACGACAATTTAAAAAAGTAAAACAACAATAATAACAGGGTTAAGGTTTAAAGGTTCTATTCTAGCAATTATCTTAAATATATTTTAGTTTTTATATTTATTTATTAGTTGGTTTAAAAATACACTATGTCATCCTATGTCGACAATAAATTAATAGTTACCAAGCATTTACTGTGTCATTCTATGTCAATAATGCAGCAAAAACACAACTTAATAAATGGGTAGCATTTCAAGATAACTTAACTAAAATAACAACCAAGATAATAGGTTAAGCATTTACCAAACTATTCTTTGTCTACGACTAATCAAGATCCTCCCAAGCATTATCTGTGCCAGTCTATGTTGTTAATAAACCAAAACCGTAATTTTGGTAGAGTTTTAGCTAATAAAATATTGAAATCTTAAGTTTTCTAAGAAAATAATTTGGCATTACAACTACTTAGAAAACTAAGAAAAACAAAAAATATTTAAGGTAATTTTGCTAGAATTTCCCCTTTTCACCTCAGCTAAAAAGAAACTTAGAAAGACATAATTAATAAAATACTATAGATATTATTGAACATAATTTTTACAACATAAATATGATTTTCAAAACTTTTAAATATTTTTAGAAATTACTAAAAATATAATAAAACATATTTATAAACTCAAAACATATTATCATAGACATTAAGACTTAAAATAAAATAACCACTTATTATTTTTATAGTTCTAACTATTTATAGATTAAACACATATTTAACACACCGAAATGACTCTAAAAATTATCAAAAATATTATTAAACATAAAAACACACTAAAAACATATTTTTAAACACATTTTCACACTAAGACACAAAAACATTGTTTATCACTAAATTGCTATAATTAAGGAGGTTTACGAGAAATATTAATGCAAAATAATTAATTTTAACATTAAAAAAATTGCATTTTCTAAGTCTTATTATGTATCCAATGGCTTAGAGTTTTTACTTTTTGCTATTTTTATCACAAAAGTAACTATATATAGATACATTTCTTACATTAAAAAAGAAAAAGGAAAAAACAAAAAAAAACTACATTGAAATAAATTGGCATAAATTTGTTTACAAATGCTCATATTTTCTTCTTTTTTTTTCTTCGGTTCCTCAATACATGTCTATCTCACATCTTTGCGAAGCAAGTGGGAAACATCATTATCAAAATCATCAATCTCTTCAACCGGCGGCAATATTTTTGTGAATAAGGAGGCCAAGCAATCCTTGACAACTTCTTCATCGTCAAGAACTACTCTTGGCTTTATCAGGATAACTAGGGACAATTCCAAATCTTCGAGATCCGCTGTATCAAAAACTTGGATTTCTTGTGATGCCATAATGAATCGATCGTTTTTGTATCCCAATCTTCTAAAGTCAACCGCCATGACTTTGTCATTCTTAGTCTTAACATAGTTATTGTCTGCCCATTTGCACTTAAAAAGTGCTATGAACAATCCCCTATAATCAAGTTCCCAAATATCTTCAATGAAACCAAAGTAGTTCATAATCCTATATACTAGATTCTTGTCTTTGGTGGAGGAAATATGCATAGCCTCGACAGGGAGAGTCACACCGCTATTTTGGACGGGATGCTTCTCATTTCTTTTGCGAGAGTAGAAAGTGTAACCATTTATGGAATATGATATATACCTTGTAACTCCTCTAGTCAGGTTCTTTAATTCTTATAACATACTTCTATCTTGTGATGTGAAGCACTTGGCATAGATGTATGCTCTAATCCACTCCCGAAAGGTCCGATTGTATTCCACTTACAACCACTTCTCATTTCTTGCTCTTTTTGGGTTTGCCTTTCTCAGTTCCTTCATGTGCACTCAATGAAAGACTCCGCTTTATTAACATGGTGCAAGATATAAAGACAAGCTTGCTCCTACTCCCCTCGATTTACCAAGGAAGGATTGTTAATAGTGTAACACCCCCTTTACGGACGTTACAGATGTCGTTACATACATTCCTTACATACTTTTAATTTAGGATAAACTATTTGAACAAAACTTAATTATTTTGAAAAACATAAAACTTAATTGGAAACATAATTAAGAAATTATATCCAAGATCCATGCATGCATTTTTTTTAACAACATCCAAAATCTTAATCCATCCTCGAACTAATAATTTACTTATTCATAAACATCCTTTAAATAGTTTACCAAAACATTTAGAAATTGAAATAATCTTTTCAAAACAACCATGGAAAACTTACTTACAGTTCGGCAGGCCAAACTTGTGAGTTCGATAGGTCGAAGTTGTCCGGCAGGCCAAAGGTCAAACTTCGGCAGGCCGTCCGAAGCTCTACAAAAATAAGATTTCTAGAGTTGATGAGATTGGCAGGCCGGTACAGAGTAGTTGGTAGGCCGATCCATCCATCAGCAGTCCGAACAATAATGTTCGGCAGGCCGACCGATTATAAAACTAACTTTTCAAATCAAAACTCCATAATTTAAACGCAGAAGACGAAATACTAAAAAAAAAGAAATAAGATAAAATAATAAAAGATAGTTCATGGATTCTTTAAAACTTATCAAATAAACGTGTCCAAATTATAAAACATAATTTTAAATTATAAAATAAAAACTTCCTTCTTGGCGTTCTTCCGATTATAATTCATCTTGCTTAGCTCACACGCCTTTCCACACCCTCCGCCTAGTCCATCACCTTCTTACCCTTATCTGCAACATGATATAAACTGAATAAGCTAAAGCTTAGTAAGTACATTATTATCTCACAACTTAAAACATTTTATGAACATCAACATCATCATACATCATAATAGTGCGCTAGGCACATTTGCATAGGAACATATCTTTCATTACTTTGACCATATTAAAACTTAATTCATTTTATCTTAAGGGCCCAAGTATTGCATCATAATCATCATTGTAGGCGCGCTATCATGAGAGGAGAAGGGTAGCTAATCCTAAACCAAATATGACATCATAACATATCATATCATAACATTGGTGTGCAACACTTATTTAGGTGATACATATATATATATAATTTAAATGCTTTGAAATTTGTCATCATCATACATGTATAACTTTTGAACATGAAAACTTTCATAAGAAACCTTTCAAGGAAATCATCATAAAATCATCATAGATATCATCATGAACATAATTTCAAACCTTATAAAACATATCATGTTGCAGGTGAGAATGTACTTACTTTTTGACTAGCATACTTAACCTTAATATTGTTGGTGACGACGTCGCGATCTCAATGTGCTCACTTCAAAATGTGTTCATGTCATTCATTCATAAAAAAAAGTAAACAATTAACATATATATTTTC
Organism: Artocarpus heterophyllus; assembly: GCA_025403435.1. NCBI lineage: Eukaryota > Viridiplantae > Streptophyta > Magnoliopsida > Rosales > Moraceae > Artocarpus > Artocarpus heterophyllus. The sequence goes on from CM046344.1 coordinate 720,852, forward strand.
AAGAAACCATGAAATCATCAACAATTCATAATCTCTTCCAATAACATATTTCATCACATATCCTTTCCTCTCTTGAAAACATCAATTTCATAAAACATTTCATCAATGTTAAAACATTAAATAAAACTATCAACACAACATGCATCACTGACCTCCATGAATTAAAAACTTAATAACTCAACATTTGCACATAATTTGAGCACCACATATGACAGGGACAAAGTTAATACATAAACATATTACCATGATTTTTCATTTATCATAAAAATTTCATTTGGCAATTTAAACCAAGTCACATAACTCACACTTCCAAAACTGCCAGCAATAACAATTCAGTGAACAACTCTAAACTCAAGTCCATTTATCACATTTTGACATCATAGAAAAATCTATAAAAATTAACACATATAATAGACATATAGAACTCTAACATATCCAAAAATTGGCTTCAACAAAAATCAGAGTGGGTCAAAATGCACATTTGAAATTAGTAGTAAAACTAACTTCCATCATATAAAGCAGTGAGTTACATGAGTTCATGTTTTTCAAACAATCAAAACAAATTTATTTAGGCCTCAAAATTCTTATCATATTAACATACAAATACAGCACCTCAAAAATTTGTGTCATCAAATAAAATCATTTAATTATACAAAATATCACACAACTTGGAGTTCAACAATTTTCTGATAAAACAGTTTCTAAACCTAGTCTTAATGAAAATTCCATAACAGATAAAATACCCATCAAATCATCACCAAACTTTTCAGTCCATATCATAACGTATACATGAACATTTTCCCCCAAATTTCATAAAAAATCAAAGCATATTTACCCCTTGAATTAAAACCACATTTTTGAGCAACATAATAAAACAACATCATTTTACTGTGAGTGGTAGATGGTAGAAAATTCATATCTTATCATAGAAGAATCTAATTAAGGTGAAATTTGGAGGAACATCACATAACACATCCATGAACAACATATTAAGATTTTAGGGCAAAAGAAAATACCTAGACAAAGTTATGGCAGTCAGATTAGGGAGAAGAAATTAGGGGTGAACGGCGGGCGGTTTGATGGTTTTTGGGCGGGTGCGGTGAGGTTTTTTTGGATGGCGGGTTGGCGATTAACCAACCCGTAAACCGCCCACCACATGGCGGGCGGTTTTGGTTTGGTTTTGGGTGGTTGCGGGCGGGTTGAGGCGGTTTAGACCTATGCTATTGCCCAATGTAATTTTTTGGATTTTTTTTTAGAAAGTGAAGAAAATTTTGTAGAAAATATAAGATGATAATACATAAAGCATTCCCAACAAGTTTGATGCTTAAAGAAAGTGACCATATTCAAAAGTCAAATTAAGAAACATAATCATTCAATGCAATAAGAAACATCAACTACATGTAAAGTGATGAACAAAGTCAAGAGTCCATAAAGATTAAAACCTATTCACTGGGTTCGAAAATAATAGAATACTACAAATGAAATGATGAACAAAGTCAAGTGTTCTTTTTCTTTTAGGGCTTTTTCTACTAACTTACTTGATTTGAATTTTGATCACTTCACAAAATAATAGGAGAATTTCTAGCTTCTAATATGTCAAGAGACAGTCGAGCTCATGCTTGAAGTGTTGGATTGTTCAATCATCTCTAAAATAAGAACAAAATCAAATAAATGATAAGTTTTTTTAAAAAAATATATAGGCGGGCGGTTGCGGGTTGAACCCGCCCTCAAAAACTTAAAACCAAATCCGCCCACCGAATATATTGGTGGGCGCGCCCACCAGTGGGTTGCTAACATAAACCCGCTTTTTTTGAGATGGGCGGGCACGGAGGCGGGCGGTTGGCGGGTGCGGGGCGGTTTTTGTACAGCCCTAGAAGAAATGCATTTTAGAAACACTGAAAAAGAGTGTTCTTACCTTAAACAAATTTCTTCACAAACTCCTTTGAATTCAACCAAAGAAATTTCAATATTTCTCACAAATAATAGCTGGGAAATTTGAGAGTGTGACAAAGAAGAAAACGTGAAGAGGGGGAAAAGAGAGAGAGGAAACGTCTAAGAAAATAGAGAGAGGGAGAGCAAAAATTATCGTGAAAGAAGAAAATGAGAGTAACGTACAAAAAGAAGGCTTGTCCTTTCCCTTATTATCAGAAATTTCTGACTAAAATCATGGGGGATGGAGAGATATAAGGGGAAAGTCAACAAATCATCTCATCTTACCATTTTTCAACTCTTCAAAAAGGGAAACCATATCAATTACATTCAATCAATCAAATGTCAATTATTTTATTTCCTTAAATGAGGAAATTAATTCATAAATATGCCAATCAATCACATTAAACCATCCAATCATCGTAATTATCTCAATCACAAATTTGGAGAGACTTCTGCTGACTGCTCATCAGCTGTCATTGGCCTGTCGATTCCTCACTTTGGCCTGTCGATGATTTCCATCGGCCTATCGATGCTTGAGGGACAAGTCGGCTTGCCGAACTTGAAGGTTCGGCCTGTCAAACTGTCCTTGCATACTAGAATACATCATAACATTTAAATCATTAATGAATCATCATAAAACATACAATAATAATAACATGAACACTTGAGCACATCAATTCCACATGACCATCACCTGTCATAACACTTAGAATAAATTGTTAGTGACAATAATATCATAAATCAATATGGAATAAAAATGCTTAACGTCGTCACTAATATAACATTATCTGTTATATAAAATAGGGGGGTGTTACAATTCTCCCCACCTTATAAGAGTTTCATCCTCGAAACTCAGAATAGTTGCAGATACTTAGTTCTCATGTCATCTTCGCATTCCCATGTAGCTTCTTCCACTTGGTGATTTCGCCATAGCACCTTGACCAAAGAAATTTCTTTATTGCTCAAGGTCTTGGTTTTTCGATCTAGAATTTCCACTGGCTTTTCCTCATAGCTCAAATCTTCTCATATCTCGATCACTTGTGGCTCAATCACATGCGTTGCGTCTGGGACATATTTCTTGAGCATCGAAACATGGAACACATCATGCATTGCAGACATTTCTGAAGGCAACTTCAGCTGATAAGCTACTTTGCCTATTCGCTTCACAATTTCAAACGGTCTGAGAAACCTCGGGTTCAATTTGCCTTTCTTTCCAAATCTCACAACTCCTTTCATCGGTGCAACTTTCAAAAACACATATTTGCCCACGGCGAACTCTAAGGGTCTTCTTCTCTTGTCAGCATAACTCTTCTGATGGCTTTGAGTGGTCTCTATTCTTCTTCTTATCAACTTTATTATCTCAGAAGTTTCATTGACAAAATCAGTCCTTTCAGCCTTGACACTTTCCATCAACTTCTTCTCACCAGCTTCATGCCAACATATAGGCGACCTGCATTTTCGTCCATATAGAGCTTCATACGGTGCCATCCCAATTGTTGCCTGATAGCTGTTGTTATACACAAACTCTGCTAATGACAACATTTTACACTAGCTAGTCTTAAAGTCGAGAGTACAGGCCCGAAGCATATCCTCTAAGATCAGGTTCGTCTTCTCTGTTTGGCCATCTGTCTGAGGATGAAAAGCTGTACTGAAATGCAACTTGATCCCCACAGCAGTCTGTATACTTCTCCAAAACTTGGAAGTGAACCTGCCATCACGGTCTAAGATGATTGACTTGGGAATTTCATGAAGTTGTACGATCTCTTTGACATAGAGTTTCGCTAACCGTTCCATAGAGTAAGTGATCTTGATAGGAATGATATGTGTCGTCTTCGTTAGTCGATCCACAACAACCCAGATAGCATCATAACCGTTCATAGTCCTGGGCAAACCGGTAATGAAATTCATTGCTATATCCTCCTATTTCCATTCTAGTATCTGGATAGACTGTAAATCACCACTAGGTCTCTGGTGTTCAGCTTTGACTTGCTGGCATGTCAAACATTTCTTCACATATATTGCAACATCACATTTCATTCCAAACCACCATAAGTTATCCCTTAGATCATTATACATCTTTGTTACACCTGGATGAATTGGTAAGGAGTGTCATGAATTTCCGTCAAGATCCTTTCCCTTAACCCATCAACATTGGGAATACATAAGCGGTCCTTAAGGTATAGAGTTTCGTCATCCACAATACGAAACTCTTGACATTTTTCTTCTTTCATTTCCTGCTTGATCCTTACAAGGCTTACATCTTCATCTTGTTTTCTCTGAATTTAATCATACATCGTTAGAGCAAGAGTGAGTGTTGACAACTGTCCTGTGATAAGTTCTAAATAGAAGTCTAGAATTTCCTTTCTCAAAGGTTGAGACATCGCTTGCATTGACATCAATGTAGCCACAGTCTTCCTACTCAAAGCATCAGCCACTTAGTTAGCTTTTCTAGGGTGATACATGATTTCATAATTGTAATCCTTCACCAATTCAAACCATCTTCGTTGTCTCATGTTTAGGTCTGTCTGCGTGAAGAAGTACTTCAGACTTCGATGATCGGTGAAGATCTTGCATTGGACCCCATATAAATAGTGTCTCCATATCTTTAGTGCAAAAACAATTGCTGCTAATTCAAGGTCATGAGTAGGATATTTCTTTTCATAGTCCTTTAGTTGCCTTGATGCATAGGCAATCACCCTGTCATTTTGCATTAGAACAGCTCTGAGGCCCATCTTAGACGCATTGCTATAAATTACAAATCCGTCGTTTCCTTCCGATATAGCCAATACTGGAGCTGTCGTTAGCCTCTTCTTTAATTCTTGGAAACTCTTCTCATGAGCATCTTTCCATTCATACTTCTTTCCCTTGCAAGTTAGATTCGTGAATGGAGCTGCTATCCTGGAGAAGTCTTCTATGAATCTTCGATAATAACCTGCTAGACCGAAGAAGCTCCTTATTTCACTTGTATTTGTTGGTTGCTTCCAGTTGAGAACAGCCTCTACCTTAGCAGGATCTACCATGATTCCTTCCTTTGATATGACATGCCCCAAGAAAGACACTCTGTCGAGCTAGAATTCACACTTAGAGAACTTTGCATATAGCTTGTGTCTCCTTAATGTCTCCAGCACAATTTTCAAATGCTCCTTATGTTCATCTTGATTCTTTGAATAGACAAGAATATTATCGATAAACACAACAACAATTTTATAGAGGAAATCCTTGAATACCCGATTCATCAAATCCATGAAGGTCATAGGTGCATTCGTCAACCGAAAGGCATACCCACAAATTCATAGTGACCATACCTCGACCTGAAGGCAGTTTTGGGGATGTCTCCTTCTTTAATCTTTAGCTAGTGATATCCTGACCGTAGATCAATCCTTGAGAACACCGATGCACACTTAAGCTGATCGAACAAATCATCTATACGAGGCAACGGGTACTTATTCTTGATCGTCACCTTGTTCAGCTCTCTATAGTTGATGTAGAGTCTCATAGTGCCATCCTTCTTCTTTACAAACAAGACTGGAGCTTCCCATGGTGAGTGACTCAGCCTGATGAAGCCTTTGTCAAGTAGCTCCTTTAATTGCGTATAAAGCTCCTTTAACTTTGTTGGGGCCATTCTGTATGGTGCCTTAGAGATTGGGTCGGTGCCTGGCACGAGCTTAATCTCAAATTCAACCTCTCTTTCAAGTGGTAAACTTGTTAGGTCATCAGCAAATACCTCAAGAAAATTACGTACCACTGCCACACCTTCAATCCTTGTCTTTTCCTCTTGGCTTTTATCTACTATGTTGGCCAGATAACCCATGCAGCTACTTGCTAACAACTTCCTTACTTTCATGGTGGATAAAAACATACTGGGTTTCTTTCTGGACTCGCCAACATACACGAACTTTTGATCACCTTCTGGATGGAAGATCACCTTTTGTTTTTGACATTCGATAGAAGCATTGTACTTGCTCAGAAAATCTATCCCAAGAATCATATCGTAGTCATACATGTCGATCACAATGAGGTTAACGAAAAGTTCCCTATCAAAAATCTATAGGGGTACTGTATGCAGACAGTGCGTAGATAATATCACTTCCCCAGAAGGTAGTGTCGTAGTGAATCCTTATCTCATAGGCTCTAAATGAACCCCTAATTTTTTAGCAAATAACGTAGATATAAAAGAATGTGTGGCCCCTGTATCAAAGAGAACATAAGCATCAATAGATAAACTTGTTATCCGACCTATGACCACATTAGAGGCTTCAATAGCCACTTGTTCCTTTGTCATGGCATAGATGCGGGCATTCGTAGGTGGGGCTTCAAGTCTTCCTTGACTGATTAGTGGCCCTTTAAGGGAAGCTTGCATCTGATGGAGTTAGGCTTGAGAAGGAGCTCTTTGAGGGGCATTAGCATTCGCCAGGTTAGGGCAGTTCTTGACAAAATGATCTTTTCATCCACAAATAAAACATTGGTTTGTCCCCAAGCGGCATTCCCCTGGATGTTTCTTTCCACATTTGGTGCATGGTTGAAACTGCCTGCTATTGTTGTTGTTGGACTGGCCACCATTGTGCCTCTTGTTGCCTTGGCTCTACTGGTTTTGAGGATTGCCCTTCCTCTTGTTGTTCCTCCAGTTCTGGTTGTTGTTATTGTTGTTGCTGTTGTTCCTGTGTAGAGGGCGGTTCTGGTTGTTAGTATTATCGGCTGGCTGACCAGACTGAGGCTGGTTCCTTCTTAACTTTGACAAGTGAAACTCAGCACGTTGGGCCCTCATAACAACCTATTCTTGTGTCATGGGTGAACTGGCCCCATCAACGATCGCATCAATCTCTGGCCTGAGGACTCTGATCAGTCTTCTGACCCTTTCACTTTCACTACTCACCATTCCTTGACATAATCGAGCTAGCTGGTCAAACTTTGCCGCTACATCGGTGACTAACATGTCTTCCTGGCGCAGGTTCTCAAACTCATCGTAGTGCTTCCTTGTAATGTTCATGTGAAAAAACTTCATTTTGAACTCATGAATGAAGTCAGCCCATGACATTTCTTCAATGTTCTGGCTTCATTCGATGCCGTCCCACCAAATCCTGGCCTCCATGGTAAGGCAGTATGAAGCACAGAGAACCTTTTCATTATCTGTGAAGCCCATGAGTCTTAGGGTGGCCTCAATCATCTTTAACCATTCTTGAGCGACTAGCGGATCCTTTGAACCCTCGAAGTCTGCTGGCTTAACCCTCTTCCATCTGACTAGAAGGGGTTCTTGAGGGACCATTATGGGCTCAACAACAGGAGCTGGGACTCGTTGACTTGTGGTTGGGGAGGAGGAGAAGGCACATCATTGCCTCGTCGATCGTCATTGCAGCCATCAGCCCTAAATTCATCAATCTCTCTCCTTTGATCCTCAAGTTGCCTCTGCAGCTCGACAATCATCGTCATAAGCCTTTCGTTGTTCTGGGTGCGAGTTTACATCCTTCTGTGGCCATCCATTGTCAATTTCCTAAAAGATTTAGGAACTTATGAATAATCTTCTAATTTATGAGACAGGTTTTCACTATCAGAGCATTAATCATTAAACATCTAAACCTCATTCTTGTCATCATACTTGCATCATAATATCTAACTTTAAAACATACTTACTTGGAGGACTTGGACTGACGTGTGGCGATATGAATTGTAAACGAAAATTTTCTCTGATACCAAAGCCTGTAACGCCCCCTTTACGGATGTTACAGATGTCATTACATACATTCCTTACATACTTTTAATTTAGGATAAACCATTTGAACAAAACTTAATTATTTTGAAAAACATAAAACTTAAGTGGAAACATGTAACGCCCCAAAATTTATTCAATGTTAATGTAATGTAAATGATGAATTAGTGTGCCATAATTAATGTTTTAACATTAATTTGATTACTTGGTTGGACTTTTAATTTTTGGTTGTTTTGTTAATTTGATGAATTCAAATGATTTCTTATTGTTTTAAAATGATGTTTTGAGTTTTAAAACACAACAATTTGTAAATTGTTAAAAATACTCTGTTTTACAAAACCGTGGATGGCACATGGTTTTCGTATAGTAAAACCGCCCATCGATTTTCTCTATTGATTCTCTCTCTTCACTCAGTTCACTCACTCTCTCTCTCCTTTCCCTCCCGTGACTCTCTATCGGTTTCCTCTCTCTCTCTCAATTCTCTTTCAAAATTTTTCAATCAAAACTCGAGTCCAAGCTTCGAGTTAGTAAGGAGGAAGCTCGGGGATGTGATTTAGCAACCGAGGAAGTGGATTGAAGCTTCGATTCGAGGTTAGTTTTGAAATTTCTAAACTTTTTCAAAATTTTCAATTTTGTGCATTTTCGAAATCTAAGTTCGTTTGAACTTAGAAAACTCTTGGTTTGAGTTAAATGAACTTAGAACAACTAGAATCTAAGCTTAGATTAAAGAAAAATGGATTGAATTCAAGATTTTTCAATTTTTTCCCCATTTTCTCATTTTCAGATTTTTAAGATTTTTGAGTTTAAATCTTGTTTAAATAAGTCTAAATGTGCTCTAGTATGTTTTTCTATCAACTATGATTGTTTTCTATGCCTGGGAATTGAGAAAAACAGGTTAGAATCAATATTTGAATTTTAGGGATCGAGAAACCCGTGGCTAGGATTTCTAAGTTTTCCCAGTTCGGTAGGCCTAACTGCGTGTTCGGCAGGCTGGAATAGGGATCGGCAGGCCGGTGTTCTTCCGTCCGGTAGGCCGAACCTGGGGAAATGACCGGCCGACCAAACCTGACTTCTGGCAGGCCGAACTGTACAGTTCGGCCGGCCGAAGCAGGGAGTCCGGCAGGCCGACCGAGGCATGGAAAATTTTGTGATTTTTACCCGTTTTCATTGTTTTGAACCCTGATTTAAATTCCAACCTTATAGAATGATTTTAAAGATACAAATGGCACACTAGGACATCATGAAATGGTTTAGTAACATGGAATATCTCGAACTAGATATTGATCGACTTAGTTTGTATCTAGGATCGTTCGTGGTTCCGCGAAACTAACGTATAACGGACCGGGATTACGGTGTGGGACATCGACACGAGTATTGAGGTAGGACTTCTACCCCATTTCTTTGGTAGCCTAGTTTTGAAATGATTTGGCTTTGTAAAGGACTTCTATTAAAATGTTTTCAACAGTTGTTTGAAAATGAATTTATCAGTTATATTTTAATATATCGTGATCTGAAATGAACTTCATAATGAATGTAAATGACAACACTCGGTAGTTGGGTTTTGAATGATGATGATAATAAACACATAGGCATGATGTCATATCAGAGATCAGGTCGTGTAGCGATCGACCTTGGGGGCAGGTCCCGAAACCCAGTTGGGCCACTACGGTGGTGATATTATTATGGTTTGCCTAGGAAAAAGAAACTGATATTTCTGGTTGTCCAAGTAAACTGTTCTGGGTAAGAACGGCTTTGCTCAAATTTATTCATTTATTTATTCATTTAAGGTTTCTTTTAAATGTCTCCTGAATAATGACCTGTTTCTTTAAATTAAATTATTTTATAAAACATAGTTCTATTGAGTCTTTCGCTCACGTTTATTTGTTTTAAATTTCCCTCTTTAGGTGGTTTCCCATTTAGGTTTGGAGATGATTCTTTGGACCGAACTCAGGAGCAATAGGAGGATTAATTTATATTTTGTATCATTTAATCAAGGCATGTAAGATTTAACTTTATTTGTATCTTGGACTGTGATTGTATTTACGATATTGTCAGTACCATGTGTGTGCACGAGTTGTGGGTCTGTGGGACCCATACTCGCGGTTTTATTGTTTTAATTATTATTGGTTTAATGTTTTAAATTGCCTAATGTATATGAACTCTTTTTAAGACGATGTTTTGAAAACCTCATATTTTATTACCTAATTCAACCCCTTAAACTCTGGATTTTAATTAAATTCTCTTTTAATTAATTTAAATAATCTACCACGTCACCTCCCGTACTCTGGGGCGTGACAGAATGGTATTAGAGCTCAAGGTTATGAACCTTGGGAATTGTGCACACATAGGTTTGACAATGAAATACCTCTGACAGTCCAAATTTTATTTTCAAAAGTGAGAGAATGGCACCTAGACGTCGTTCGACAGCTGACGCCGAGTTCGAGAATGATGAGAGCATGATGAGGTCTATGTTTGTGGCTTTTCGGTAGATGGCAGCCAGGGCTAGACCGGGAGATTCTGATGTTGGTAGTCGGCATGCGTACTTTAAAGAATTCCGGCGGGCGTCTATTCTGACTTTTAATGGCAATGGGGATCCACAGTTAGCAGAGTATTGGTTGGATTCGATCTTGAAGCATTTGGATACCCTTGGTGTGCTTGAGGAGTATCGTGTGGAATTTGCTGCGTATAAGCTCAAGGGTGGCGCTAACACTTGGTGGAAACAGGCTAAGCGTCTGGAGCGCGGTGGTAATATCAGCTGGGACAGGTTTGAGGATCTGTTCTATTATCGATATTTTTCACAGGGGTATAGAGATCAGAAGGCAGCTGAGTTCTACAGGTTGCAGCAGGGTGATCTGTCAGTTCGGGAGTATGAGACAAAGTTTAATGAGTTGGCTAGGTTTGCTCCATCAGCGGTAGCATCGAAGCTTGAGAAATGTATTAAGTTTCAGGAGGGGCTCAAGGCTCCTATTCGGCGGCAGTTGGTTGCTCTGCGGCTTAGGAGTTTTGAAGAGCTTGTGTCATCGACGATCTCCGTGGAGAATGATTATGTGCAGTATTGTGAGGACTGAGCCAAGGCTTCAGGAGGACCGCAGAGGAGTGGTAGGAAGAGCACCAGTAGTCGTCTAGCTCCGGGGAAAGGCAAGCAAGGCGGCGCGACCAGTGGTAGCAGTAGTTCATCTAGCAGCGGGCGCAGCAATCCCTACAGCTTTCATTGTCATTTCTGTTAGCAGCCCGAACACATCAAGAGGAATTGCCCAATCAGGAGTGCTCGTCTTGGATCTCAGACCGGGGAGGATGCCAGTCGTCAGTCTCAGTCTCAGCCTCAGACCCTACCTCTGCCTCCGCAATACCCGCAGTTGCAGTATCCCCAGTTCTTTCCCCAGCAGTTCTCATATCCGGCACGGGGGCAGCAGCCGCAGCATTTTCAGCGCAGTGTTCCTCGATATCAAGCGCCGAGTACAGGTAGCGTGCAGTCGTCTCCATCTTAGCAGCATCGGCCGAGTAATCCAGGACCCAGCAATGTCGGTAGAGGAAAAGGAAAGGCGCCAATGCAGGTTCATGCGATGGCATCTAGAGGATCAGATTCTCATGCTGGTAATGCGATTGTCGATAGTATGATCTTGGTTTCTAGATCTTTAGCTCGTGTTTTATTCGATACCGGTGCCTCTTATTCTCTCATTTCGAGTTCTTTTGTACATGCCTTGGGATTAGAAGTAGAAGAGTTTAATGAACCCCTAGTCATAACTTCTCCCTTGGGGCGGGTGTGTGTAAATTGTATGTGTAAATCCTGTAAAATAAAGATTGGGGATGAGATTTTGAAAAGTGATTTGATTATACTTCCCATGAGCTCCTATGATGTAATTCTAGGGATGGACTGGTTGTCTAGGTATAATGCAGTCATGGACTGCTAACTTAGAAAAATGACCCTAGTGTATGATAGGGGGACGGTGATCACTTACCAGGGTGGTGGTGATTGGTTAATGAGCGAGCGTCTCATGAAGTCGTGTCTAGGAGGGCAAAGGAATCTAGGTTGTTGTGCTTTTCTTGCCAATCTAGATTACGAGCCCTATGTTTTGAGAGGCAGTGTAGCGATTCCAGTGGTTGATGAGTTTGAGGATGTCTTCCCCGATGAGTTGTCAGGATTACCACCGCATCGAGAGATTGAGTTTGGTATCGAGTTGTTTCCAGGGACATCATCGATTTCTATGGCACCTTATCGGATGACGCCGACAGAAATGAAAGAATTGAGGAAGCAACTTCAGGAGCTTGCTGATAAAGGGTATATTCAGAATAGCATATCTCCGTGGGGAGCATCGGTTTTGTTTGCTAAGAAGCACGATGGGACTCTCAGGTTGTGTGTGGATTATCGGCAGCTGAATCGTGTTACGGTAAAGAACAAGTATCCCTTGCCTAGGATTGATGAGTTGTTTGATCAGTTGGGAGGTTCGCGGTACTTCTCAAAGATTGATTTACAGTCGGGTTATCATCAGCTCAGGATTAAGGAAGAGGATATTCCTAAGACAGCTTTTAGGACTCGGTATGGGCACTTTGAGTTCCTGGTTATGTCCTTTGGGTTGACAAATGCTCCAGCAGCTTTCATGGATTTGATGAACAGGATATTTAGGCCGTATCTGGATCAGTTCATGATCGTGTTCATCGATGATATTCTTGTGTATTCTAAGACTTGGGAAGAGCATGAGCAGCATCTCCGGATCGTGCTTTAGACTCTGCGGGAGCACCAGTTGTATGCTAAGAGGGAAAAGTGTGAGTTTTGGTTGACTGAGGTCAAGTTTCTAGGTCATGTTATCTCAGAGCATGGTATTTCTGTGGATCCGTCCAAGATTGAAGCTATATTGGAGTGGGAACGACCAAGGAATGTAGCGGAGATTCGTAGCTTCTTAGGTCTTGTTGGATATTACAGGAAATTTGTAAAGGATTTTTCAAAGATTGCAGCTCCGTTGACGAGATTGATCAAGAAAAATGTTAGGTTTGAATGGAACGAAGATTGTGAGCTTGCTTTTCAGGAATTGAAGAACCGGTTGACTTTCGCTCCAGTGTTGGTTATTCCTAGCAGTGACGAGCCGTATGAGGTTTATGCGGATGCTTCAGGCCGCGGACTTGATGCGTGTTGATGCAGCATGGACGTGTAGTTGCATACGGATCGAGACAGCTACGACCTCACGAGCAAAATTATCCTACTCATGATTTAGAGCTTGCAGCGATGATTTACGCGCTGAAGATTTGGAGGTGTTATTTGTATGGAGCGTCGTTTCAGGTCTTCTCATCTCAACTTGAGGCAGCGTAGATGGATCGAGTACATGGAGGATTATGATTTTGCATTGCAGTATCATCCCGGGAAGGCAAATGTGGTCGCGGATGCGCTTAGCAGGAAGTCTTTAGGGATTCTTGCTTGTTTGGCTTTTGAGGACTGGAGCAGGGATGCGACAGTGAGCGAGTTTAGGCTACGTTATCATGAAGACTGTGATCGAGTTTCGGTATATCATGTGGAAGCGACTCCAACTCTTGTTCAGATGGTGAAGCAAAGTCAGTGGCAGGATCAGCATTTATAGGGGATTTGGTCTCAGATTCAAAACGGGGAGCAGTTTGAAGAATGGAGCGTGCATGCAGATGGGTCGTTGTACTTCTGGGAGCGTCTTACAGTTCCAGCTATCGCCGAAGTGACGAAAGCCATTTTGGACGAAGCTCATAGGTCTCAGTTCGCTATTCATCCAGGGAGCACCAAGATGTATCGCAATTTGAAGAGGCATTATTGGTGGAGAGGCATGAAGAAAGATGTTCGAGAGTACGTGGCTAAGTGTTCGACGTGTCTTCAAGTGAAAGCCGAGCATCAGAAGCCTGCAGGTCAGCTTCAGCCGCTTCCTATTCCAGGGTGGAAATGGGAGCATGTGACGATGGATTTCCTCACAAGTTTGCCAAGGATGGAGTAGCGGCACGATGCAGTTTGGGTCGTGGTCGACAGGTTGACAAAATCGGCGCATTTCGTTCCGTTTAGGTCGACATGTTCTAGGAAGGTTCTCGGGGAGTTGTATCTGCAGAACATTGTGAGGTTGCATGGGGTTCCTTTGTCCATCAACTCTAATCGAGACACCAAGTTTAACGCTAAGTATTGGAGGAGTTTTCAGGAGGCTTTAGGTACAGATTTGAACTTCAGTACGGCGTTTCATCCTCAGACTGATGGGCAGTCTGAGCGGGTTATTCAAATTCTCGAGGATATGTTGCGTGCTTGTGCGTTGGACTTCGGTGAGAATTGGAAGCAATGTTTGCATTTGGCAGAGTTCGCGTACAACAACAGTTATCAAGCGAATATCGGTATGGCACCGTTTGAGGCATTGTATGGGCGACCGTGTCGGTCACCTGTGTGTTGGACCGAGCCGAAAGATAGGGCTATTATTGGGCCGGATGAGATCCGTGATAGCAACGGGAAGTCGCGGTGATTCGAGATCGATTGAGGGCAGCTCAGAGTCGGCAGAAGAGTAACACGGATAGGAGACGTAGACCTTTAGAGTTCGCGGTTGGAGATTTCATTCTCTTGAGGGTATCGCCTCGTAAGGGAACTACACGGTTCGAAGTGAGTGGGAAGCTTACGTCGAGGTATATTGGGCCGTTCGAGATCACTCAACGTGTTGGTGTGGTCGCTTATCAGCTTGATCTTCCACCCGAACTTTCTCATGTGCACGATGTGTTTCATGTGTCAATGCTCAGGAAGTGTCCGCCTGAGCAAGGTAAGATAGTTTCATTCCGCGATGTGCAGGTTCAAGAAGATACGATGTACGAAGAAGTGCCGATTCAGATTATCGACCGGAAAGTGATTAGTTTGCGTCGTCGTGAGATACCGTTGGTAAAGGTCGTGTGGCAGCATCATGGGGTTGATGAAGCCACCTAGGAACTAGAGTCGAGTATGCGGGAATTGTATCCGCATTTGTTTTGTTTCTGAAATGAGTTGTAAATTTCGAGGGCAAAATTTCTTTTAGGGGTGGAGAGTTGTAACGCCCCAAAATTTATTCAATGTTAATGTAATGTAAATGATGAATTAGTGTGCCATAATTAATGTTTTAACATTAATTTGATTACTTGGTTGGACTTTTAATTTTTGGTTGTTTTGTTAATTTGATGAATTCAAATGATTTCTTATTGTTTTAAAATGATGTTTTGAGTTTTAAAACATAACAATTTGTAAATTGTTAAAAATACTCCATTTTACAAAACTGTGGGCGGCACATGGTTTTTGTACAGTAAAACCGCCCACCAATTTTCTCTATTTATTCTCTCTCTCTCTTCACTCAGTTCACTCACTCTCTCTCTCTCTTCCCTCCCGTGACTCTCTCTTGGTTTCCTCTCTCTCTCTCAATTCTCTTTCAAAATTTTTGAATCAAAACTCGAGTCCAAGCTTCGGGTTAGCAAGAAGGAAGCTCGGGGACGTGATTTGGTAACCGAGGACGCGGATTAAAGCTTTGATTCGAGGTTAGTTTTGAAATTTCTAAACTTTTTCAAAATTTTCAATTTTGTGCATTTTTGAAATCTAAGTTCGTTTGAACTTAGAAAACTCTTGGTTTGAGTTAAATGAACTTTGAACAACTAGAATCTAAGCTTAGATTGAAGAAAAACGGATTGAATTCAAGATTTTTTAATTTTCTCCCCATTTTCTCATTATCGGATTTTTAAGATTTTTGAGTTTAAATCTTGTTTAAATAAGTCCAAATGTGCTCTAGTATGTTTTTCTATCAACTATGATTGTTTTCTATGCTTGGGAATTGAGAAAAATAGGTTAGAATCAAGATTTGAATTTTGGGGATTGAGAAACCCGTGGTTGAGATTTTGGGTTTTCCCAGTTCAGCAGGCCGAACTGCGTGTTCGGCAAGCCGGAATAGGAATCGGCAGACCGGTGTTCTTCCGTCCGGCAGGCCGAACCTGGGGAAATGACCGGCTGACCGGACCTGACTTCCGGCAGGCCGAACTGTACAATTTGGCCGGCCAAAGCAGGGAGTCCGGCAGGCTGACCGAGGCATGAAAAATTTTGTGATTTTTACCCGTTTTCACTGTTTTGAACCCTGATTTAAATTCCAACCTTATAGAATGATTTTAAAGATACAAATGGCACACTAGGACATCATGAAATGGTTTAGTAACATGGAATGTCTCGAACTAGATATTGATCGACTTAGTTTGTATCTAGGATCGTTCGTGGTTCTGCAGAGCTAACGTATAGCAGACCGCGATTACGGTGTGAGGCATTGGCATGAGTATTGAGGTAGGACTTCTACCCCATTTCCTTGGTAGCCTGGTTTTGAAATGATTTGGCTTTGTAAAGGACTTCTATTAAAATGTTTTCAACGGTTGTTTGAAAATGAATTTATCGGTTATATTTTAATATACCGTGATCTGAAATGAACTTCATAATGAATGTAAATGACAACACTCAGTAATTGGGTTTTGAATGATGATGATAATAAACACATAGGCATGATGCCATATCAGAGATCGGGTCGTGTAGCGATCGACCTTGGGGGCAGGTCCCGAAACCCAGCTGGGCCACTACGGTGGTGATATTATTATGGTTTGCCTAGGAAAAAGAAATTGATATTTCTGGTTGTCCAAGTAAACTGTTCTGG
This sequence comes from Artocarpus heterophyllus, assembly GCA_025403435.1. Taxonomy (NCBI): domain Eukaryota; kingdom Viridiplantae; phylum Streptophyta; class Magnoliopsida; order Rosales; family Moraceae; genus Artocarpus; species Artocarpus heterophyllus. The sequence goes on from CM046344.1 coordinate 737,118, forward strand.
GTAAGAACGGCTTTACTCAAATTTATTCATTTATTTATTTATTTATTCATTTAAGGTTTCTTTTAAATGTCTCCTGAATAATGACCTGTTTCTTTAAATTAAATTATTTTATAAAACATAGTCCTATTGAGCCTTTCGCTCACGTTTTATTTGTTTTAAATTTCCCCCTCTAGGTGGTTTCCCATTTAGGTTTGGAGAGGATTCTTCGGACTGAACTCAGGAGCAATAGGAGGATTAATTTATATTTTGTATCATTTAATCAAGGCATGTAAGTTTTAACTTTATTTGTATCTTGGACTGTGATTGTATTTACGATATTGTCAGTACCATGTGTGTGCACAAGTTGTGGGTCTGTGAGACCCATACTCGCGGCTTTATTGTTTTAATTATTATTCGTTTAATGTTTTAAATTGCCTGATGTATATGAACTCTTTTTAAGACGATGTTTTGAAAACCTCATATTTTATTACCTAATTCAACCCCTTAAACTCTGGATTTTAATTAAATTCTCTTTTAATTAATTTAAATAATCCGTCACGTCACCTCCCGTACTTTGGGGCGTGACAAAACATAATTAAGAAATCATATCCAGGATCCATGCATGCATTTTTTTTAACAACATCCAAAATCTTAATCCATCCTCGAACTAATAATTTACTTATTCATAAACATCCTTTAAATAGTTTACCAAAGCCTTCAGAAATTGAAACAATCTTTTCAAAACGACCATGGAAAACTTACTTACAGTTCGGCAGGCCGAAGTTGTCTAGCAGGCCAAAGGTCAAAGTTTGGCAGGCCATCTGAAGCTCTGCAAAAATAAGATTTTTATAGTTGATGGGATCGGTAGGCCAGCACAGAGTAGTCGACAGGCTGATCCATCCATCGGCAGTCTGAACAATAATGTTCGGTAGGCCGACCGATTATAAAACCAACTTTTCAAATCAAAACTCCATAATTTAAACGCGGAAGATGAAATACTAAAAAAAAAAGGAATAAGATAAAATAATAAAAGATAGTTCATGGATTCTTTTGAACTTATCAAATAAACGTGTCCAAATAATAAAACATAATTTTAAATTATAAAATAAAAACTTCCTTCTTGGCGTTCTTCCAATTACAATTCATCTTGCTTAGCTCACGCGTCTTTCCATGCCCTCCGCCTAGTCCATCACCTTCTTACCCTTATTTGCAACATGATATAAACTGAATAAGCTAAAGCTTAATAAGTACATTATTATCTCACAACTTAAAACATTTTATGAACATCAACATCATCATACATCATAATAGTGCGCTAGGCACATTTGCATAGGAACATATCTTTTATTACTTTGACCATATTAAAACTTAATTCATTTTATTTTAAGGGCCCAAGTGTTCCACCATAATCATCATTGTAGGCGCGCCGTTATAAGAGGAGAATGGTAGCTAATCCTAAACCAAACATGATATCATAAAATATCATATCATAACATTGGTGTGCAACACTTATTTAGGTGATACATATATATATAATTTTCATGCTTTGAAATTTGTCAACATCATACATGCATAACTTTTGAACATGAAAATCTTTCATAAGAAACCTTTAAAGGAAACCATCATAAAATCATCATAGATATCATCAAGAGCATAATTTCAAACCTTATAAAACATATCATGTTGCAGGTGAGAATGTACTTACTTTTTGGCTAGCTTACTTAACCTTAATATTGTTGGTGACAACGCTGCGGTCTCGATGTGCTCACTTCAAAATGTGTTCATGTCATTCATTCATAACAAAAAAAATAAACAATTAACATATATATTTTCAAGAAACCATGAAATCATCAACAATTCATAACCTCTTCCAATAACATATTTCATCACATATCCTTTCCTTTCTTTAAAACATCAATTTCATAAAACATTTCATCAATGTTAAAACATTAAATAAAACTATCAACACAACATGTATCACTGACCTCCATGAATTAAAAACTTAATAACTCAACATTTGCACATAATTTGAGCACCACATTTGACAGGGACAAAGTTAATACATAAACATATTACCATGATTTTTCATTTATCATAAAAATTTCATTTGGCAATTTAAACCAAGTCACATAACTCACACTTCCAAAACTGCCAGCAATAACAATTCAGTGAACAACTCTAAACTCAAGTCCATTTATCACATTTTGACATTAGAGGAAAATCTATAAAAATTAACACATATAATAGACATATAGAACTCTAACATATCCAAAAATTGGCTTCAACAAAAATCAGAGTGGGTCAAAATGCACATTTGAAATCAGTAGTAAAACTAACTTTCGTCATATAAAGCAGTGAGTTACATGAGTTTATCTTTTTCAAACAATCAAAATAAATTTATTTAGGCCTCAAAATTCTTATGACATCATATTAACATACAAATACAGCACCTCAAAAATTCTTGTCATCAAATAAAATCATTTAATTTTACAAAATATCACACAACAAGGAGTTCAACAATTTTCTGATAAAACAGTTTCTAAACCTAGTCTTAATGAAAATTCCATAACACATAAAATACTCATCAAATCATCACCAACTTTTCAGTCCATATCATTACATATACATGAACATTTTTCCCTAAATTTTGTAAAAAATCAAAGCATATTTACCCCTTGAATTAAAACCACATTTTTTAGCAACATAATAAAACAACATCATTTTACTGTGAGTGGCAAAGGGTAGAAAATTCATATCTTATCAAAGAAAAATCTAATTAAGGTGAAATTTGGAGGAACATCACATAACACATCCATGAACAACATATTAAAATTTTAGAGCAAAAGAAAATACCTAGACAAAGTGATGGTAGTCGGATTAGGGAGGAGAAATACATTTCAGAAACACCAAAAAAGAGAGTTCTTACCTTAAACAAATTTCTCCACAAACTCCTTCGAATTCAGCCAAAGAAATTTCAATATTTCTCACAAATAATAGCTGGGAAATTTGAGAGGGTGACAAAGAAGAAAACATGAAGAGGAGAAAGAGAGAGAGAGGAAACATCTAAGAAAATAGAGAGAGAGAGAGCAAAAATTATCATGAAAGAAGAAAATGAGAGTAACGTACAAAAAGAAGGCTTGTCCTTTCCCTTATTATCAAAAATTTCTGACTAAAATCATGGGGGATGGAGAGATATAGGGGAAAAGTCAACAAATCATCTCATCTTACCATATTTCAACTCTTCAAAAAGGGAAACCATATCAATTACATTCAATCAATCAAATGTTAATTATTTTATTTCCTTAAATGAGGAAATTAATTCATAAATATGCCAATCAATCACATTAAACCATCCAATCATCGTAATTATCTCAATCACAAATTTGGAGAGACTTCTGCTGACTGCTCGTCAGCTGTCATCGGCCTGTCGATTCCTTACTTTGGCCTGCCAATTCCACAAAGTTTGGCCTGCCGATGCTTGAGGGACAAGTCGGCCTGCCGAACTGTCCTTGCATACTAGAATACATCATAACATTTAAATCATTAATGAATCATCATAAAACATACAATAATAATAACATGAACACTTGAGCACATCAATTCCACGTGACCATCACATGTCATAACACTTAGAATAAATTGTTAGTGATAATAATATCATAAATCAATATGGAATAAAAATGCTTAACGTCGTCACTAATATAACATTATCTGTTATATAAAATAAGGGGTGTTACAAATAGATAGTCCCCTAGCCTCAATGTTTATTGTCTTTGGCACCCCAATTGCTTCTACATTGGACAAGTACTCAGAGTAAAATTCAATCGATTCCTCTGCTATGTAACTTGCTATGATACATTCCTCTAGCCTATTTTGGTTCTTCACATAGCCCTTCAAAACCTTCATATACCTTTCAAATAGGTCCATGCATCTCAAATATTCCAGTCCATATAACTTAACTTCACATACTAAGTGTACCATTAGATGAATCATGATGTCAAAAAATACCAATGGAAAATACTTTAAAAACATGCACAAGGTTTGCATCAACTCCGATTGTAGTGAATCTAGCATAAGCGTGTCAAATACCTTGGAGCATATTGAATTGAAGAACAAGCACAACTTGGTAATTGCAAATCGCACATCCTTTGTTAGAATTACCTGCAACGCAAGTGGTAGTAATTGTTGCATTAACACATGACAATCATGTGTTTTCATGCCAATATGTTTCAAATCATTCACCGACACCAATTTTTTAAAGTTCAAAGAATAGACATTTGGTACTTTCAACGAAGCAAGTCATTCACAAAGCTTTCTCTTTTCTTCTCTTGATAACGTGTACTTCGCCAGAAGTAAGTAAGTGCGGTTCCTTCTTTTCTTGGGAAATAAATTAGGCCTAATCTCTATTTTCATGAGATCCAACCGTACTTTTTCACTGTCTTTAGTCATGCCCATAATGTCTAGCAACGTGCCAACAATTGATTCATAAATTTTTTTCTCAATATGTATAACATCTAAGCAATGACGAACAAAAAGTATCTTCCAATATGGAAGTTCAAAAAAGAATGATCTCTTTTTCTATGGTCCATTTATGGATGGCTTATCCTTATCTTGCTTTCTCTTCCTAAGTACCACTTTCACATCTTTTACCATTTCAAAAATTTGTTCACTCGTCAAAGGCTGCGGAGGGTCTCTTTCTTGGATGTTGCAATAAAAGGCTTTCTTTTGTTTGCGGTAATGATGATCTCTTGAAAACCATCTTTTATGACCAAGAAAATTGGTTTTCTTACTATTCTTCAACCGTTTATGAGACGTTTCCTTCATACAAATAGGACAACTAATAGAACTCTTCACCAAATAACCAGATAAATTGCATATGCAGGGAAGTTATTGATTGTCCATATCAACCTTGCGCGGAGTGTGAACATCTCTTCTTGGTAAACATTTCTAACTTTGATTCCATTTTCCCATGTTATTTAGGTCACCAATTAACGATGCCAAGTACACATCAATGTCATTCCCTAGTTGGTGAAGACCTGAAATCAATAAAGATAACATTAACAACCTCCGCTTCATGCACATTTTTGAAGAGAGATTGCAATTGATAAGTATTACGGGCCAAGTGTTATACCTACTACTCATATTACCATGTGAATTCATTTTATCCATCGACAAAGTGAAACGTGCATTTCTTGAATCTACACTAAACTCGAGATGATCGGCTTCAAAAGTCTTCTATTGTGGTGAATTCATCGGATGTCTAAGCATACCGTTGTCGACCCCTTGCCATGTCAAAATTCTTGGCATGCTTTGCATTTCCAAATAAACGCATCAACTATAGTATCGATGGAATGTACCACAACACCTTCGTAGGCAATCCATTTTTACCGTCTTTTGGCTCCTTTCTTTTTTTCAACCTTGACTCTTTACAAACCAGGCAATAATTCTCGTCCTTAAACTCATTCCTATAAAGAACACAATCCTTTTCACAAGCATTAATTTTCTCATACTTTATTCCTAAAGTGCTCAAAGTCTTCTTATCCTCATATACTAGTTGGTAATTTATTACCCTCCAGGAGAAACCTTCCTAGAAATTTCAAAAGATTTGTGAAACTAGAATTTGACTACCCACCTGACACTTTCAAATTCCATAATCCAACTAAGTGAACAATTTAGTGAAATTGATGCACCCCTCATACATGGGTGTCTTGGCATTATTTATCATTGTCTCAAATAAGGTCGGACGGTGGAAAAAGTATTCGTCTAAATTATTGACCATGTCAACCATATTATCATAATCATCCATATTATCTTCCACAATAGGTTCCTTTTCTTTACCTACGAAAGTTCGATTGAACTTAGACTGGCCATGAAAATTCCACGTTTAATAACTATTTATATTCCTATTTTGAAATAAATGTCCTCTAATAATTAGAATTGAATGAGATCTATGGTTTTCACATTGAACACAAGGACAAGAAATTTTATCATCTTAAGCATGAGTTTTGGCACAATCCAAGAACTCTTCCACACCATTCATATATTTTCTAGTCAATTGAAAAACCGACGTCCATTTTCTATCCATCTCGCAAGTCATGAAAAGAGATATATATAATGCAATTCAATTAAAAACAATTTCACAAATTAATTAACCTATCATATATAAATCATACCATAAATCTACAAATTTTACAAATTATTCATACCTATCAATTTCAATATAGCTAATCATACTCAAATATCCACAAATTGTACATACCCATCATATTCAAATAATAAATTATATCCATAAAATAAATTAATTATACCCATCATATCCAAATAATTAATCATACTAAAATATCAACAAATTAATCATACCCATATCCAAATAATTAATCATATCCACAAAACAATAAACATTGATCATTAATACTAATTAATCCATAAATTAATCATACCTAACATATCTAAATAACTGACTATGATTATAAATTCACAAACCAAAAAGCTAATCTATAAAATCAAATCCTATTTATAAATATGCCTAATTAAACACTTACAACTAGGAAGGAGATTAAGGAGAATGGAGGCAGAGAGGGACGGCGATTGTAGTTTTGGAAGGTTTTGGATGTATTTTTAAGGGCTGGGTTTCTAATTCGTGTCTAATTCTTGTGCTGAAATAGGAATTTTAACGTACCTTCCACGACGGTCTTTACAAAAAGTATCATCTTACACAATGGTTTTTTATTAAAACCGTCATGTATAATGTAACCTACACGACGGTTTTTCCTAAAAACTGTCGTGAAAGAAGCTCCATCCTACCACAACGGTTTTATCTTCTCGGGTGAACTCCTGATGTTCTTTTCTCCTTTACCATGATGGGTTAAAAAAAATCGTAAAATGATGATAGTATAGTTTCAAATTTCTAGTAGTGTTTGTTTTCTCTATAGTATTGTTGCTAATTACGGTATTATTTTGTTTTATTTTGTTTGCTCTTATGGCTGGATTTCAAACTAATTGTTTGAGTGGGTACCAATTCTTACTTAAGATACACAAATTGCCTCTCTATTTATTAAAATGTAAAAAAAATTATATATATATATATATATATATATATAAATATATATAACTAATTCAAACTTCTACCCTTCCATACTTGAAAGAGGCTGCACTTTCTTTTCGATGAACATGGCATATACGCCTCATTACAAATTTAATTTATTTATATATTATATGAAGTGTCTTGCACTGTTGACCTGTGACTCTGAAATTTTTGGTCGATTGCCTCCTCACATGGAAAAAGAAAAAGCTTGTAGGAACACGCACCTGACTTTGACTATTAGGTTTCTGGATTTGGCTGCCAACCAAATATATATTTCAAAAATCAAAAAGTAATCACGATCGTACACATTATTTCAGCTAGACAGTTGATACTAAATATCTAAAACGTCTTAATCGTAAAATTAATTAGGCACAAACTTTCAACTTGGGGAGGGAAAGGAAATAAAATAATAATAATAATAATAAAAGAAGTAGCGGCCAGCAGTCTCAAAATTAAAGATAATTGTGTAACTTTGTAACTACTTGTCTTAATTAGTTGTCATTATTGAACAGTAAATTAGCTCTCTTTTACCAATACGCAAAATTCCTTTGACCAAAGAGTGATTAAATTAAAACTCTCAGACATAACCGTTTAGTAGTGTTTTCAAAAAACATGTGAAAATAATTTTGTTTCAAAAAATAAAAATTTTTGCGGAAATTTTACCTTAAAAAACGTCAAAAAATATTTCTAAAAGCTCCCAAAACAATAGTAAATTGTTACAAGCTTGATTTTCTGCCATTTTCAATTAATTATTAGCTAGCTTGAATTTTTCTTCTGCAAATTCTGTGATCACGATTTAATTAATTGTTAAGATTCTGAACAAGAGTGAATGAGAAGTACGTAATATGTAATTATTGTTACTATTATTATGTAATAATGGAAGTGCAGTACCCTGGAGGATCGATCTGCTTTTCACTTTCACCCATGTAAAAACCACAGCAAGGCACGTATTCAAAATATTCCATCATATCAAGAATATTAATAATGTACCACCGAGAACCCTATTAACAGGCGAGATCTGCGAGTTTTGTCTATTTATGTACAGATAAATTATACAGCTAGTAAATATACATGAGTAGCACATATATATCAAGTGATTTTAATTTATTTTCATTGAAATGAATATTTAACTGCCGACATAAAAAATAACAAGTAACGTTTTAGTACAATTTTAATAACAAATCACATTTTTAATATCTTATTATCTTCTTTTTTTCTGAGCAAAATAACAATAATAATAAAGAAAATTAAAATGAAAAGCCAACAAAACAAAATTAAGCATAAATCATCGAATAAAAACAACATATACGAGGAAAATATAAGATCTTCGAATAATAAGAAGAATAATGAGAAAAACCATCAGAGCTAACCGATATTAGGGATTTTAACCATGCATATGTTAATAGTGATTTACCACCATCTTAATAGAACTTTCTAATTTTCCATTTCTCCTTCCATCTTTCTCTCTCTCTCTCAATGTTTTTTTTTTCCTCTATCTGTCACGCCCAGGAGTACGGGAGATGACATGATGAATTAATTAAATTAATTAAAAGGAGGATTTAATTTAAATCAAGAGTTTAGGGGTTAGGTTAGATATAAAAATGTGGAAGTTTCAAAACAACATTTTATAAAAGAATTCATAAACATTAAGCAGATGAAATTATTAAGGAAATCATTAAGCGAATAATAAAATAATAAAGAACCACGAGTAAGGGTCTCACTGACCCACAACTTGTGCACACACATAGTACTGACAATATAATATAATAATACAACCACAATCCAAGTACAAAGAGAGTTGAAACATTACATGCCTTGTTCAATTACTACAAAATAATCTACTAGTCTTTCTACTGCTCCTGAGTTCTGTCCGTTGAGTCCTCTCTAAACCTAAGAGGAAATCCACCTAGAGGGGGAAGTTTGAAAATAAATAAAATGTGAGCGAAAGGCTCAATAGGACTATATTTCAAGAAATTATTTATTTTAAAAAGAAATCTCACTAGACAAGAGATTATTTTAAGAGAAAGCTTAAATAAATAAACTTAAGTAAAACTGTTCTTACCCAAAATAGTTTATTTGGTCGACCAGAAATATCATCACTTTTTTTTCCTAGGCAAACCATATGAATAACATCACCATTGTGGCCCAACTGGGTTTCAGGACCTGCCCCCAAGGTCAATCGCTACACGACCCGATCTCTGATATGACATCATGCCCTTATGTTCATTTTCATCATTATTCAAAACCCATTTACCGAGTATTATCATTTACATACATTATGGGGTTTATTTCAGTTCACGATTTATTAAAATATAACCGATAAATTCATTTTCAATCAACCATTGAAAACATTTTGATAAAGACCCTTTTTAAAGCCAAATCATTTGAAATTGGGTTACCAAAGAAGGGGTAGGAATCCTACCTCGATACTCGTGCCGGTGCCCCACACCGTAATCCCCGTCTGCTATACATTAGCTCTGCGGAGCCATGAATGATCCTAAATACAAACTAAGTCGATCAATATGTAGTTTGAGACATTCTATGTTACTAAACCGTTTCATGATGTCCTAGTGTGCCATTTGTATCTTTAAAATCATTTTATAAAGTTAAAATTTCAATCAGGATTCAAAACAATAAAACCGGATGAAATCAAAAAATTTGCCCTAGTTCGGTTGGCCTTCCGGTTCCCCTAGTTCGGCTGGTCAAACTACACAGTTCGGCCAGCCGAGGGACCATGTCCGGTCGGCCGAACATTCCCAGGTTTGACCTACCGAACGGATGAATTCAGCCTGCCGATCCTTTGAATCTGGCCAGCCGAACTGGAAAACCCAGAATTTCCAACCACGGGTTTTGGGTCTCCCAAAACTCAAATCTTGATCTTAACTTGTTTTTCTCAAATCTCAGGCATAGAAAACAATCATAGATAATAGAAAAACATAATAGAACACTTTTGAACTTATTTAAACAAGATTTAAACACAAAATCTCAAAAATCCAAAAATAGGAAAAAAATGAGAAAAAATGAAAAATCTTGAATCGAATCCGTCTTTCTTCAAACGAAGCTTGGACCCTAGTTGTGCTAAGTTCCTTTGACTCAAATCAAGGGTTTTCTAAGCTCAAACGAACTTAGATTTTAAAAATGCATGAAAATTGAAAATTTTGAAAAAGTTTAGAAACTTCAAAACTAACCTCGAATCGAAGCTTTAAATCACGTTCTCGGTTGCCAAATCATGTCCCCGAGCTTCCTACTTGCTATCCCGAAGCTTGGATTTGAATTTGATTCAAAAATTTTGAGGGAAAATGAGAGAGAAGATGAGAGACCGAGAGGGAGAGAGGGAGAGTGAGAACGAGAGAAAAAGTGAGAGAGAGAGATTAAATAGAGAGAAAAGTGGACGGTTTTTGTCACGCCCCGGAGTACGGGAGGTGACGTGGTGGAATATTTAGATTAATTAAAAGAGAATTTAATTAAAAATCGAGAGTTTGAGAATCAAATTAAATAAAAATTAAGGAGATTTTCCACCACATTCTATAAAAGAATTTATAAATATTAAGCAGGTAATAAGAGTTAATTAAAAACCGCGAATATGGGTTCCACAACCCACAACTTGTGCACACACATGGTTCTGACAATATCATAAATACAATTACAGTCCAAGTACAAATGAAGTTAAGTCTTACATGCCTTGATTAAATAATACAAAATATAAATAAACTCTCCTACTGCTCCTGAGTTCGGTCCGAAGAATTTTCTCCAAACCTAAATGGAAGACCACCTAGATGGGGGAAATTTAAAACAATAAAACGTGAGCGAAAGGCTCAGTAGGACTATGTTTTATAAAATAGTTTAATGCAAAGAAACATAGCATCATTAGAAGTTATTCAAAGGAAACTTAAATAAATAAATAAATAAATAATTTGAGTAGAACCGTTCTGTCACAGAACAGTCCACTCGTCAAATCAAAACACCAATTTACTTTTACCTAGGCAAACCATGGTATCACCACCGTAGTGGCCCAGTTGGGTTTCGGGACCTGCCCCCAAGGTCGATCGCTACACGACCCGATCTCTGATATGGCATCATGCCTTAGTGTTTATTATCATTATCATTCAAAACCCAATTACCGAGTGTTGTCAATTACATTTATTATGAAATTCGTTTCAGATCACGGTATATTAAAATATAACCAATAAATTCATTTTCAAACAACCGTTGAAAACATTTTAATAGAAATCCTTTTCAAAGCCAAATCATTTTGAAACTAGGCTACCAAGGAATAGGGTAGAAGTCCTACCTCAATATTCGTGCCGGTACCCCACACCGTAATCCCGGTCCGCTATACGTTAGCTCCACGGAACCACGAACGATCCTAGATACAAACTAAGTCGATCAATATCTAGTTCGAGACATTCTATGTTACTAAATCATTTCATGATGTCCTAGTGTGCCATTTGTACCTTTAAAATCATCCTATAAGGTTGGGATTTAAATCAGGGTTCAAAACAGTGAAAACGGGTAAAAATCACAAAATCTTCCATGCCTCGGTCGGCCTGCCGAACTGCACAGTTTGGCCTGCCGGAAGCAAAGTTCGGTCGTCCGAACATTTCCCAGATTCGGCCTGCCGGTCGGAAGAACACCGGCCTGCCGATCATCACTCCGGCCTGCCGAACTAGGAAAACCCAAAAATTTCCAGCCACGGGTTTCGATTCCCCAAAACCCAAATCCGGATTCCAACCTGTTTTTCTCAATTCCCAGCCATGAAAAACAATCATAGTTGATAGAAAAACATTCTAAAACATGTTTGGACTCATTTAAACAAGATTTTGACTCAAAATCCTCAAAAATCCGAAAATGAGAAAATGAGGGGAGAAATGAAAAATCTTGAATCCAATCTGTTTTTCTTCAATCTAAGCTTAGATTCTAGTTGTTCTAAGTTCATTTAACACAAATCCACGGTTTTCTACGCTTAAACAAACCTAGATTTCAAAAACACACAAAATTGAAAATTTTGTAAAAAGTTTAGAAATTTCGAATCTAACCTCGAATCGAAGCTTCAATCCGCGTTCTCGGTTGCCGAATCACGTCCCCGAGCTTCCTCCTTGCTATCCCGAAGCTTGGATTCGAAATTGGGTTTAAAAATTTGAGAGAGAATTGAGAGAGAGTGAGCTGCCGAGAGAGAGAGGGTAGAAAGAGAGAGGTTGCGGGAGAGTGAGGAGAGAGAGAGAGAAGAGGGAAATAAATAGAGAAAATCGGTGGGTGGTTTTACTGTACGAAAACCATGTGCCGCCCACGGTTTTACAAAACGGAGTATTTTTAACATTTTACAAATTGTTGTGTTTTAAAACTCAAAGCATCATTTTAAAACAATAAGAAATCTTTTGAACACATCAACTTAAAAAAACAACCAAAATTAAAAATCCAACCAAATAATCTAATTAAAGTTAAAACGTTAATTATGGCACACTAATTCATCATTTATAGTACATTAATATTAAATAAATTTTGGGACGTTACAACTCTCCACCCCTAAAAGAAATTTCGCCCTCGAAATTTACAACTCATTTCAGAAACAAAACAAATGCGGATACCATTTCCGCATACTCGACTCTAATTCCCAAGTGGCTTCATCAACCCCATGATGCTGCCACACGACTTTTACCAACGGTATCTCACGACGACGCAAGCTAATCACTTTCCGGTCGATAATCTGAATCGGCACTTCTTCGTACGTCATATCCTTCTGAACCTGCACATCGCGAAACGAAACTATCTTATCCTGCCCAGGTGGACATTTCCTAAGCATCGACACATGGAACACATCATGCACATGAGAAAGTTCGGGCGGAAGATTAAGCCGATAAGCGACCACACCAACACGCTGAGTGATCTCGAACGGCCCAATATACCTCGGTGCGAGCTTTCCACTCACTCTGAACCGCATAGTCCCCTTACGAGGTGACACCCACAAGAGAACAAAATCTCCAACCGCGAACTCTAAGAGTCTACGTCTCCTATCCGCGTAGCTCTTCTGTCGACTCTGAGCTGCTCTCAACCGATCCCGAATCACCGCGACTTTCTCGTTGCTATCATGAACCTCATCCGGCCCAAGAATAACTCTATCTTACGGCTCGGCCCAACACACAGGTGACCGACACGGTAGCCCATACAATGCCTCAAATGGTGCCATACCGATACTCGCCTGATAACTATTGTTGTACGCGAACTCCGCCAAATGCAAGCATTGCTTCCAATTCCCGCCGAAGTCCAACGCACAAGCACGCAACATATCCTCGAGAACCTGAATAACCCGCTTAGACTGTCCATCAGTCTGAGGATGAAACGCCGTACTGAAGTTCAAATCCATACCCAAAGCCTCCTGAAAACTCCTCCAGTACTTAGCATTAAACCTGGTGTCTCGATCAGAGGTGATGGACAAAGGAACTCCATGCAACCTCACAATGTTCAGCATATACAACTCCCCGAGAATCTTCCTCGAACACGTCGACCTAAACGGAATAAAAATGCGCCAATTTCGTCAACCTGTCGACCACAACCCAAACTGCATCATGCCGCTGCTCCGTCCTCGACAAACCTGTGAGGAAATCCATCGTCACATGCTCCCATTTCCACCCTGGAATAGGAAGCGGCTGAAGCTGACCTGTAGGCTTCTGATGCTCAGCTTTCACCTGGAGACACGTCGAACACTTGGCCACGTACTCACGAACATCTTTCTTCATGCCTCTCCACCAATACTACCTCTTCAAATCGCGATACATCTTGGTGCTCCCCGGATGAATAGCAAACTGAGACCTATGAGCTTCGTCTAGAACGGCTTTCGTCACCTCGGCGATAATTGGAACTGCAAGACGCTCCTGAAAGTACAACGATCCATCTGCATGCACGCTCCATTCTTCAAACTGCTCCCCGTTCTGAATCCGCGACCAAATCCCCTGCAAATGCTGATCCTGCCACTGATTTTGCTTCACCATTCGAACAAGAGCTGGAGTCGCTTCCACATGATATAACGAAACTTGATCACCATCTTCATGATACAGTAGCCGATACTCACTCACTGTCGCATCCCTGCTCCAGTCCTCAAAAATCAAACAAGTGAGAATCCCTGAAGACTTCCTGCTAAGCGCGTCCGCGACCACATTAGCTTTCCCAGGATGATACTGCAAAGCGAAATCATAATCCTCCATGTACTCCACCCATCTGCGCTGCCTCAAGTTGAGATCCCTCTGAGTGAACAAATGCCTCAAACTCTTGTGATCGGAGAAGACCTGAAACGATGCTCCATACAAATAACACCTCCAAATCTTCAGTGCGTAAATCACCGCCGCGAGCTCTAAATCGTGAGTAGGATAAATCCGCTCGTGAGGTCGTAGTTGTCTCGATCCGTACGCAACTACATGCCCATGCTGCATCAACACGCATCCAAGTCCGCGCCCTGAAGCATCCGCATAAACCTCATACGGCTCGTCACTGCTTGGAATAACCAACACTGGAGCTGAAGTCAACCGGTTCTTCAATTCCTGAAAAGCAAGCTCGCAATCTTCATCCCACTCAAACTGACATTTTTCTTGATCAATCTCGTCAACGGAGCTGCAATCTTCGAAAAGTCCTTTACAAATTTCCTGTAATATCCAGCAAGACCTAAGAAGCTGCGAATCTTCGCTACATTCCTTGGTCGTTCCCATTCCAATATAGCTTTAATCTTGGATGGATCCATTGAAATACCATGCTCCGAGATGACATGACCCAGAAACTTGACCTCAGTCAACCAGAACTCACATTTTTCCCTCTTAGCATACAACTGGTGCTCCCACAGAGTCTGAAGCACGATCCGAAGATGCTGCTCATGCTCCTCCCAAGTCTTAGAATACACAAGAATATCATCGATGAACACGATTACAAACTGATCCAGATACGGCCTAAATACCCTGTTCATCAGATCCATAAAAGCTGCCGGAGCATTCGTCAACCCAAAAGACATGACCAGGAACTCGAAATGCCCATACCGAGTCCTAAAAGCTGTCTTGGGAATATCCTCTTCCTTGATCCTGAGCTAATGATAACCTGAACGCAAATCACTCTTCGAGAAGTATCGCGAACCTCCCAACTGATCAAATAGCTCATCAATCCTAGGCAAAGGATACTTGTTCTTCACCGTAACACGATTCAGCTGTCGATAATCCACACATAACCTGAGAGTACCATCGTGCTTCTTAGCAAACAAAACTGGTGCTCCCCACGGAGATGTGCTATTTCGAATATATCCTTCATCAGCAAGCTCCTGAAGTTGCTTCCTCAATTCCTTCATTTCTGCTGGCGCCATCCGATAAGGTGCCATAGAAATCGGTGCTGTCCCTAGAAACAACTCGATACCAAACTCAATCTCCCGATGCGGTGGTAATCCTGGCAACTCGTCGGGGAAGACATCCTCGAACTCATCAACCACCGAAATCGCTACACTACTACTCGAAACATAGGGCTCGCAATCTAGATTGGCAAGAAAAGCGAAACAATCTAGATTCCTTCGCCCTCCTAGACACGACTTCATGAGACGCTCACTCATTAACCAATCACCACCACCCTGGTAAGTGATTACCGTCCCCCTATCAGACACTAGGGTCACTTTTCTAAGTTGACAGTCCACGACTGCACTATACTTGGACAACCAGTCCATCCCTAAAATCACATCATAGGAACTCATGGGGAGTATAATCAAATCACTTTTCAAAATCTCATCCCCGATCTTTATTTTACAGGATTTACACATACAATTTACACACACCCGCCCCAAGGGAGAAGTTATAACTAGGGGTTCATTAAACTCTTCTATCTCTAATCCCAAGGCATGTACAAAGGAACTCGAAATGAGAGAATGAGAGGCACTGGTATCGAACAAAACACGAGCTAAGGATCTAGAAACCAAGATCATACCGTCAACAACTGCGTTACCAGTCTGAGAATCTGACCCTCCAGATGCCATTGCATGAACCTGCACTGGCGCCTTTCCTTTTCCTCTACCGACATTGCTGCGTCCTGGATTACTCGGCCGATGCTGCTGAGATCGAGACGATTGCACACTACCTGCACTCGGAGCTCTATACTGAGGAACACTGCGTTGAAAATACTGCGGCTGCTGCCCCTGTGTCGGATATGAGAATTACTGAGGAGAAAACTACAGATACTGCAACTGCGGGTACTGCGGAGGCGGAGGTAGGGTCTGAGGCTGAGGCTGAGATGAACGACTGGCATCCTCCCCGGTCTGTGATCCAAGACGAGCACTCCTGATCGGGCAATTCCTCTTGATGTGTCCAGGCTGCTGACAGAAATGACAATGAAAGCTGTAGGGATTGCTACGCCCGCTGCCAGACGAACTGCTACTGCCACTGGTCGCACCGCCTTGCTTGCCTTTCCCCGAAGCTGGACGACTACTGGTGCTCTTCCTGCCACTCCTCTGCGGTCCTCCTGAAGCCTTGGCTCGGTCCTCATAATATTGCACGTAATCATTCTCCACGGAGATCATCGACGACACAAGCTCTCCGAAACTCCTAAGCCGTAGAGCAACCAACTGCCGCCGAATAGGAGCCTTGAGCCCTTCCTGAAACTTGATGCATTTCTCACGCTCCGATGCCACAGCTGATGGAGCAAACCTAGCCAACTCGTTAAATTTTGCCTCATACTCTCGAACTGAAAGATCACCCTGCTGCAATCTATAAAACTCAGCTGCTTTCTGATCTCTATACCCCTGCGAAAAATACTGATCGTAGAATAGCTCCTTGAACTTGTCCCAACCGATATCGCCACCGCGCTCCAGACGCTTAGTTTGTTTCCACCAGGTGTTGGCGCCACCCTTGAGCTTATACGCCGCAAACTCCACACAATACTCCTCAGGCACACCAAGGGTATCCAGATGCTTCAAGATCAAATCCAACCAATACTCTGCTAACTGCGGATCCCCATTTCCATCAAAAGTCAGAATAGACGCCCGCCGGAATTCCTTAAAGAAAGTATGCCGACTACCAATACTGGAGTCTTCCGGTCTAGCCCTGACTGCCATCTGCCGGAAAGCCACAAACATAGACCTCATCATGCTCTCATCATTTCCGAACTCGGCGTCAGCAGTCGAACGACGTCTAGGTGCCATTCTCTCACTTCTGAAAACAAAATTTGGACTGTCAGAGGTATTTCATTGTCAAACCTATGTGTGCACAATTCCCAAGGTTCATAACCTTGAGCTCTGATGCCATTCTGTCACGCCCCGGAGTACGGGAGGTGACGTGGCAGAATATTTAGATTAATTAAAAGAGAATTTAATTAAAAATCGAGAGTTTGAGAATCAAATTAAATAAAAATTAAGGAGATTTTCCACCACATTCTATAAAAGAATTTATAAATATTAAGCAGGTAATAAGCATTAATTAAAAACCGCGAATATAGGTTCCACAACCCACAACTTGTGCACACACATGGTTCTGACAATATCATAAATACAATTACAGTCCAAGTACAAATGAAGTTAAGTCTTACATGCCTTGATTAAATAATACAAAATATAAATAAACTCTCCTACTGCTCCTGAGTTCGGTCCGAAGAATCTTCTCCAAACCTAAATGGAAGACCACCTAGATGGGGGAAATTTAAAACAATAAAACGTGAGCGAAAGGCTCAGTAGGACTATGTTTTATAAAATAGTTTAATGCAAAGAAACATAGCATCATTAGAAGTTATTCAAAGGAAACTTAAATAAATAAATAATTTGAGTAGAACCGTTCTGTCACAGAACAGTCCACTCGTCAAATCAAAACACCAATTTACTTTTACCTAGGCAAACCATGGTATCACCACCGTAGTGGCCCAGCTGGGTTTCGGGACCTACCCCCAAGGTCGATCGCTACACGACCCGATCTCTGATATGGCATCATGCCTTAGTGTTTATTATCATTATCATTCAAAACCCAATTACCGAGTGTTGTCAATTACATTTATTATGAAATTCGTTTCAGATCACGGTATATTAAAATATAACCGATAAATTCATTTTCAAACAACCGTTGAAAACATTTTAATAGAAATCCTTTTCAAAGCCAAATCATTTTGAAACTAGGCTACCAAGGAATAGGGTAGAAGTCCTACCTCAATATTCATGCCGGTACCCCACACCGTAATCCCGGTCCGCTATACGTTAGCTCCACGGAACCACGAACGATCCTAGATACAAACTAAGTCGATCAATATCTAGTTCGAGACATTCTATGTTACTAAACCATTTCATGATGTCCTAGTGTGCCATTTGTACCTTTAAAATCATCCTATAAGGTTGGGATTTAAATCAGGGTTCAAAACAGTGAAAACGGGTAAAAATCACAAAATCTTCCATGCCTCGGTCGGCCTGCCGGACTCCCTGCTTCGGCCTGCCGAACTGCACAGTTCAGCCTGCCGGAAGCAAAGTTCGGTCGGCCGAACATTTCCCAAATTCGGCCTGCCGGTCGGAAGAACACCGGCCTGCCGATCATCACTCCGGCCTGCCGAACACACAGTTCGGCCTGCCGAACTGGGAAAACCCAAAAATTTCCAGCCACGGGTTTCGATTCCCCAAAACCCAAATCTGGATTCCAACCTGTTTTTCTCAATTCCCAGGCATGAAAAACAATCATAGTTGATAGAAAAACATTCTAAAACATGTTTGGACTCATTTAAACAAGATTTTGACTCAAAATCCTCAAAAATCCGAAAATGAGAAAATGAAGGGAGAAATGGAAAATCTTGAATCCAATCTGTTTTTCTTCAATCTAAGCTTAGATTCTAGTTGTTCTAAGTTCATTTAACACAAATCCACGGTTTTCTAAGCTTAAACAAACCTAGATTTCAAAAACACACAAAATTGAAAATTTTGTAAAAAGTTTAGAAATTTCGAATCTAACCTCGAATCGAAGCTTCAATCAGCGTTCTCGGTTGCCGAATCACGTCCCCGAGCTTCCTCCTTACTATCCCGAAGCTTGGATTCGAAATTGGGTTTAAAAATTTGAGAGAGAATTAAGAGAGAGTGAGCTTCCGAGAGAGAGAGGGTAGAAAGAGAGAGGTTGCGGGAGAGTGAGGAGAGAGAGAGAAGAGGGAAATAAATAGAGAAAATCGGTGGGCGGTTTTACTGTGTGAAAACCATGTGCCGCCCACGGTTTTACAAAACGGAGTATTTTTAACATTTTACAAATTGTTGTGTTTTAAAACTCAAAGCATCATTTTAAAACAATAAGAAATCTTTTGAACACATCAATTTAACAAAACAACCAAAATTAAAAATCCAACCAAATAATCTAATTAAAGTTAAAACGTTAATTATGGCACACTAATTCATCATTTATAGTACATTAATATTAAATAAATTTTGGGACGTTACAGTTTTATTGTGCAAAAAATTGTTTGCCAGCCACGGTTTTGTAAAACAGAATATATTTAATATTTTACCAATTGTTTTATCTTAAGAACCCAAAATAACATTTTAAAACAATAAACAATCATTAGAATTCATTAAAATAACAAAACAACTTAAAACTCAAAATTTAACCAAAATGATCAAACAAATTTTGAAACATTAGTTATGGCACACTAATTTATCATTTTACATTATAACATCATTAAATCAATTCGGGGCGTTACAACTCTACACCCCTTAAAAGAAATTTCATCCTCGAAATTTAGAAACAAAATAAATGCGTATACAACTCCCGCGTACTCTACTCTAGTTCCTAAGTAGCTTCATCAACCCCATGATGCTGCCATACAACCTTTACTAGCGGTATCTCACGTTGGCGCAAACTGATCACTTTTCAATCGATAATCTAAACCGACACCTCCTCGTACGTCGTATCTTCCTAAACCTGTACATCGCGAAATGAAATTATCTTACCCTACTCAGGCGGACACTTCCTGAGCATCAACACATGAAACGCATCATGAACATGAGAAAGTTTGGGCAGAAGGTCGAGCCGATAAGTGACCACACCAACATGTTGAGTGATCTCGAACGGTCCAATATACCTCGGTGCAAGCTTTCCACTCACTCTGAACCTCACAGTTCCTCTACGAGGTGATACTTTCAAGAGAACAAAATCTCCTACCGCAAACTCTAAGGGTCGACGACTTCTATCCGCATAACTCTTCTGTCGACTCTGAGCTACCTTCAATCGATCTCAAATTTTGGCGACTTTCTCGTTGCTATCCCAAGAATAACCCTGTCTTTCGATTCTGCCCAACACACTGGTGACCTACACGGCCGCCCATACAATGCCTTAAATGGTACTATACCGATGCTTGCCTGATAGCTGTTGTTGTACGCGAATTCTGCCAGATGCAAATATTTCTTCCAATTCCCGCCGAAGTCTAACGTATAGGCACGCAACATGTCCTCAAGAATCTGAATAACCCGCTCAGACTGCCCATCGGTCTGAGGATGAAACATCGTACTGAAGTTCAAATCCGTGCCCAAAGCCTCTTGAAAACTCCTTTAGTACTTAGCATTAAACCTAGTGTCTCGATCAGAGGTGATGGATAAAGGAACTCCATGCAATCTCACTATGTTCTGCAGATACAAATCCCCGAGAATCCTCCTCGAACATGTCGACCTGAATAGAATGAAATACGTCGATTTCATCAACCTGTCGACTACGACCCAAATTGTATCATGACGCTGCTCCGTCCTCGGCAAACCTGTAAGAAAATCCATAGTCACATGCTCCCATTTCCACCCTGGAATAGGAAGTGGCTGAAGCTGACCTGCAGGCTTCCGATGCTTGGCTTTCACCTGAAGACACGTCGTACACTTGGCCACGTACTCTCGAACATCGTTCTTCATGCCTCTCCACCAATATTGCCTCTTCAAATCACGATACATCTTTGTGCTCCCTGAATGAATAGTGAACTGAGACCTATGAGCTTCATCCATAATGGCTTTCGTCACCTCTGCGATGGCTGGAACTACAAGACGCTCCTGAAAATATAACGATTCATCTGCATGAACTCTCCATTCTTCAAGCTGCTCCCCTTCTTGAATCTGCGTCCAAATCCCTCTAAGATGCTGGTCCTGCCACTAATTATTCTTCACCATCTGAACAAGAGCTAGGGTCGGTTCCATATGGTACACCAAAACTCGATCATAGTCTTCATGATACTGTAGTCCATACTCACTCACTGTCGCATCCCTGCTCCAGTCCTCAAGAGCCAAACAAGCGAGAACCCTGAAGACTTCCTGCTAAACGCATCTGCGACCACATTAACTTTTCCAAGATGGTACTACAACGCGAAATCATAATCCTCCATATACTCCATACATCTCCGCTATCTCAAATTAAGATCCCTCTGAGTGAACAGGTACCTCAAACTCTTATGATCGGAGAAGACCTAAAATGTCGCCCCATACAAATAACATCTCTAAATCTTCAACGCGTGAATCACTGCCGCAAGCTCCAAATCGTGAGTAGGATAATTTCGCTTGTGAGATCATAGCTATCTCGATCCATACACAACCACGCGTCCCTGCTGCATCAACACGCATCTAAGTCTGTGCTTTGAAGCATCTGCATAAACCTCATACGGCTTGTCACTGCTAGAAATAACCAACACTAGGGCTGTAGTCAATCAGTTCTTCAATTCCCGAAAAATAAGCTCACAATCTTCGTCCCACTCAGACCTAATGTTTTTCCTTATCAACCTTGTCAACGGAGCTGCAATCTTCGAGAAATCCTTTACAAATTTTTTGTAATAACCAACAAGACCCAAGAAGCTGTGAATTTTTGCTACATTCCTTGGTCATTCCCATTCTACTATGGCTTCAATCTTGGACAGATCCACAGAAATACCATGCTCGGAGATGACATGACCCAAAAACTCAACCTCTGTTAACCAAAATTCACACTTTTCTTTCTTGGCATGCAACTGGTGCTCCCGTAGAATCTGAAGCACGATCTTGAGATGTTGCTTATGTTCCTCCCAAGTCTTAGAATACACTAGAATGTCATCGATGAACACGATCATGAACTGATCCAGATGTGGCCTGAATACCCTGTTCATCAAATCCATGAAGGCTGCTGGAGCATTCGTCAATCCAAATGGCATCACTAGAAACTCAAAATGTCCATACCGGATCCTGAAGGCTGTCTTGGGAATATCTTCTTCCTTAATCTTGAGCTGATGGTACCCCAAACGCAAATTGATCTTTGAGAAGTACCGTGAACCTTCCAACTGATCAAACAAGTCATCAATCCTGGGCAATGATACTTATTCTTCATTGTAACATGATTCAGCTGTCGATAATCTATACACAACCTGAGAGTCCCATCATGTTTCTTAGCAAACAAAACTGGTGCTCCCCACGGTGATGTGCTACTCTGAATGTACCCCTTATCAGCAAGCTCCTGAAGTTGCTACCTCAATTCTTTCATTTCTGTCGGTGCCATCCGATAAGGTGCTATAGAAATCGATGCTGTCCCCGAAAACAACTCAATACCAAACTCGATTTCACGATGCGGTGATAATCCTAGCAACTCGTCAGGGA
Organism: Artocarpus heterophyllus; assembly: GCA_025403435.1. Classification (NCBI taxonomy): domain Eukaryota; kingdom Viridiplantae; phylum Streptophyta; class Magnoliopsida; order Rosales; family Moraceae; genus Artocarpus; species Artocarpus heterophyllus. The sequence goes on from CM046344.1 coordinate 759,737, forward strand.
AGACATCCTCATACTCATCAACCACCGAAATCGCTACATTTTCTTGCAAGGCATAGGGCTCGCACTCCAAATTTGCAAGAAAAGCATGACAAACCAGATTCCTTCGCCCTCCAAGACATAACTTCATGAGACGCTCACTCATTAACCGATCACAACCACCCTGGTAAGTGATCATCGTCCCCCTATCAGACACTAAGGTTACTTTTCTAAGTTGGCAGTCTACAACTGCATTATACCTGGACAACCAGTCCATCCCTAGGATTATATCATAGGAGTTCATGGGGAGTACAATCAAATCACTTTTTAAAATCTCATCCCCAATCTTTATTTTACAAGCTTTACACATATAATTTACACACACCTGCCCCAAGGGAGAAGCTATGGCTAGGGGTTCATTAAACTCTTCTATCTCTAATCCCAAGGCATGTACAAAAGAACTAGAAAGGAGAGAATGAGTGGCACCTGTATCAAATAAAACGTGAGCTAAAGATTGAGAAACTAAGATCGTACCATCGACCACCGCATTACTGGTCTGAACATCTGAACCTCCCGATGCCATTGAATGAACCTGCACTGGTGTCTTTCCTTTCCCTCTACCTGCATTCTAGGTCCTGGATTATTCTGTCGATACTGCTGAGACGAAGACGACTGCATACTAGCTGCACTCGGTGCTTGATATTGAGGGACGCTATGCTGGAAATGCTGTGGCTGCTGCCCTTGTGCTGGATATGCCAATTGTTGAGGAAAGAACTGAGGAAACTGCAACTGCGAAAACTGTTGAGGAGGAGGTAAGGTCTGAGGCTGAGGCTGACGACTAGCACCTTCTCTGACCTAAGATCCAAGATGGGCATTACTGATTGGGAAATTCCTCTTGATGTGTCCCGGCTGCAGACAAAAATGACAATGGAAGCTGTAAGGATTGCTGCGCCCGCTACCAGATGAACTGCTGCTACCACTGTTCGTGCCACCCTGCTTACTCTTTCCCAAAGTTGGACGGCTACTAGTGCTCTTCCTACCGTTCCTCTGTGGTCCTCCTGATGCTTTTGCTCGATCCTCACAATACTGCGCATAATCATTTTCCACTGATATTGTTGATGACACTAGCTCTCCAAAATTCCTAAGTCGCAGAGCAACCACCTGTCTCCGAATAGGAGCCTTAAGCCCTTCCTGAAACTTAATGCACCTCTCGCGTTCCAAAGCCACTACTGATGGAGCAAACTTGGCCAACTCATTGAATCTTATCACATATTCCCGAACTGACAAATCACCCTGCTGCTGTTGGAAAAACGGTGCGCAGCGGAATTTAAAAATTATAATATATTAGAGTAATTTCCAAGTCATTAAGATCACAAGTTTGACAGGCTATATGTATAAATTAAACAGATCTTACTAACCTTTGTATACCGAAGAACCTCCACAACCTGTGAAGAGAAGTAACGTTCCAAAAGAGCCTCAACCAACTGGTCTTCTTTGCTATTCTCTCTCCACAACTGGAGTGAGTGTGGGCTCACATGTATAGCTCTTCCACCAGTGACTCTCCTTCCAACCTATAGAGAGAACCCAAAGCTAATGTTCGTGATTTGTGAACAAAAGCTCTTAGGGAGTTTTTCAGATGCTCACCAGAAGAGTATCACTCTTAATCTCTCTATTGATCTCAGTAAATCATGAGACTCACTCCCTTTATATAGCAGTTGGTCCTGGGGTTAGTCCTTATCAGATTGGGTCTCAAAAACTCGAAACAGAATCAAGTTCAGATCAATATCTGATAAGATCCACATGAAAACGCGTAATCTTATCACTCGCTGATCGGCAGGCCGAACATACCCCAATGGCAAGCCGAACACGTCATTCAGTAGGCCGAACTCCGACATAAATATCTCTGTGAATCTTTTATTTTTCACCCGAGATTCTATAGGATAAAGTCTCATTTTTTATTCAAATAACCCAATAGAAAAGTTATCTGATCACAACAAACTTTATCAAGATAATCTCTAAGAAAATAAATCAATTCACAATAATTCTACAAGTTTATCTTGATTTAATTTATCCAAAATTAAATCAACCGATAAACAGACAAGAATTATCTGATCCCAATAATTCAACAAGTTTATCTTAAATTAATTTCTTACAAAATTAATTCAACCGATAAACAAACATGAATTATTTAATTCTTTCAAATTTTAAACCAATCTGATAAATCCGACATAAGTCACCAATTATTGGAAAAGCACACCGTGTCATTACAGGATTTTGTGAGCTAGCAAAGGGGACCAAAATGGACCTATAAAGTTCAAGCTCATGATAATTATGAAACCCAATATCCCAGATATACATTTCACAATTATCAACTCCAACGCTACTCCACTAAAAGCTTGGAGCTACACTCTCGAACTTTATAGAATTACGAAGCCTGTATAGCTAAGTCTCCATGACATATCAAAGTGTATCGTATCCCCATATGATAATCCATAATCAGCTTAAGGACAAGTTCTGTCTTACCTTCCCGATTATTTTTATCTTACATTCCATTATCTCACCATTAGAAAACTCACCATCCAAAGATAGTATACCATTCGGTTACACCTATGTATCCAAATGGTTGAGTGCTCCAGTTTTCCAATTACAAGATAACGCATATAAGAGGATATCATTACTCCTAAAGAGGAGCTATGGATTCCATATCTATGAATAACAAGTCAACACTATCAAGAGTCATGCCTCCAACGTACCGGAATGCATACCACTATTGAGATGTGGGTGTCACCCTTTGGTACATCAAAAGACACAAGTCGAGACAACGGGCCCACTATTCATCTCAGGATAAAGATACAATACAAATGATTGTCTAAAGTGAATCGATTTGCTAAGACAGAATTATTACTCCAAATCAATTCACTTTGTGTCCCGATCCAACACATCATCACCTATGACAACGTGCCAATGTTTCTATTCATGGAGTCCAACTCCAATGGTCAAGACAAACCATCTCCCTAAAGGGATATAGACAACATAACAATCTTTACATGAATAAAGCGCCCAACTTTATTCCCTCGATTGTGGATCATATGTTTTAGACCATCACCTTAAGAATCGTATCTTTCACATAATCAGCCCATCATATGCCCAATTCTTAAGGTTTAGATCGACAATCTTAGATTACTATTTGTTTAACATACATTCAACAAATATGAACGTAAAGAGGACAAGATTTGGTATATAAATAATGAATAAATTCTTTATTGATAAAAAAATGTCTCTAAAAATGTATTACATTTTTACTCCTTAGGGCACACATGTTAACAATCTCCCACTTGCACTAAGTGAGTAAATACAACAAATTTTGCATCACCATAGCTTCCACATGCCTCATGAAGACTCTCCCAGTAAGTGTCTTCATAAATGGATCAGCTAAATTATCCTCTGACGCGATCTTGCACACCGTGACATGCCCGCCCTCAATGAAGTCCTTTATCACATGATACTTCCGATCAATATGCTTAGTCTTCTTGTGAAATCTTCGTTCCTTAGCATTAGCTACTACTGTACTGTTATCACAGTACAGTGATACCGCTTTATCCATACCAGGAACTACCTTAAGATCCCCAAGGAACTTGCAGAGCCACACTGCTTCTTTCGAAGCATCACTAGCCGCCACATACTCGGCCTCTATCGTTGAATATGAAGTGCAATCTTGCTTCACACTTCTCCAACTGATGGCACCGCCGCCCAGAGTAAACACAAACCCTGAAGTCGATTTCTTAGAATCCAGACAAGATTGAAAATCCGAGTCAGTGTATCCTAGAGGAGTTAAGTCCTCACCCGAATACACAAGCATATACCCTCGAGTCCTTCTCAGGTACTTGAAAATATGCTTTACCGCAACCCAATGGTTCGGTCCTAGATCCGCCTGAAATCGACTTACAATCTTGACCGCATAACTTATACCCGGTAGTGTGCAAAGCATGGCATACATGAGACTACCCACTACCGAAGCATAAGGAACCTTCTTCATGTATTCTCTTTCTTCATAAGACTTTGGAGAGTCTTTCTTAGAAAGAGTAATTCCAGACCTAGATGGTTGCCCACCTTTTTTGGAATCCTGCATTGCAAACCTCCTGAGAATTTTATCTATGTAGCCAGCCTGTGACAAAGCTATCATTTTGTTCTTCCTATCCTGAAAGATCTAGATACCGAGAACAAAATTAGCCTCACCCAAGTCCTTCATGTCAAACTGCTTGGTCAACCATAATTTGACCAATGACAACGCCCCAACGTCATTGCCAATTAGCAGAATGTCATCTACATAGAGCAGTAGAAAAACCACCTTCCCATCTTTAATGTGTTTGTAAACACATGGTTCATCCACATTTTGTGAGAACCCATAAGTCTTGATCACTTGATCAAATCTTATGTTCCAAGAATGAGAAGCCTGCTTAAGTCCATCAATTGACTTTAGCAGCTTACAAATCTTACCCTCTTGACCCGTGACCTTGAACCCGTCTGGTTGTTTCATATAAATGGACTCATCAAGATAGCCATTCAGAAAAGCCATCTTGACATCCATCTGTCAAATCTCGTAGTCGAGAGTGGTTGCTATGGACAAGAGAATCCCAATGGACTTAAGCATGGCTACAGGGAAAAAGGTTTCCTCATAATCGATTCCTTCCTTTTGCGTATAACCCTTAGCTACTAGTCTAGCCTTAAAGGCTTCGACCTTTCCATCCACTCCTCTTTTCCTCTTGTAGATCCATTTACACCCTATGGGTTTTACCCCTTCGGGAAGATCCACAAGTTCCCAGACCCGATTAGTCTCCATAGACTTCATCTCTATGTTCATGGCCTCTGTCTAGAGTCTTGAATCAACATCCTCCATAGCTTCTACGTAAGTATAAGGATCCCTATCATGTTCATTCGGTTCAGCCAAGAAGACCTCCCCATTGAACATATACCTCTCAGGTTGACGACCGATCCTCCCACTACGCCGAAGCCCCTGAGATTGTTGTTCAAGTTTGTTTGGTTTTTCTACACTGATCAGAACGGTTTCATTCAGAACCTCTGGAGTGATATGATCACACCTTAACTCCTCAAGCACCACTTTGCTTTGAGGTTTAAATTCGTCCATGTAACTCTCCTCAAGGAAAGTTGTATTAGCAGAAACCACGACTTTATTTTCCTTTGGGTTATAAAAATAACCACCTTTAGTCCCTTTTGGATATCCTACAAACACATAAACTTTCGAACGTGCTTCCAACTTATTCGGATCCTTAAACAGGACATGAGCCGGACATCCCCATATGCGAATATGGTTTAAGGATGTCTTCCTTCTTGTCCACAACTCGTGAGGAGTTTTAGGACCGATTTTGAAGGCACATTATTCAAAAGATAACATGCAGTTTGTAGTGCATAACCCCAAAAGGATAAAGGCAATGATGAATAACTCATTATGGACCTAATCATATCCAACAAAGTCCTATTCCTTCTCTTCGCTATGCCATTCTGCTGCGGAGTGCCCGACGCAGTCAAATGGGATAAAATCCCATTCTCTAACAAGTGTTCCAAGAACTCATCAGAAAGGTATTCCCCACCTCGATCTGATCGAGGTGCCTTTATGGGTCTACCCAATTACTTTTCCACTTCAGCCTGGAACTCCCTAAACTTGTCAAAAGTTTCACTTTTGTGGTGCATTAGGTACACATACCCATATCTTGAGTAATCGTCAATAAAAGTGACGAAGTACTCATACCCTCCTCATGCCCGGATGTTCATTGGTCCGCAAACATCACTATGCACAAGTTCTAGAACCCCTTCGGCCATATTGCCCTTAGACCCGAATGGTCTTTTGGTTATTTTACCCTCCAAACAAGATTCACATTGAGGTATAGATTTCACCTTTAAGTGACTTAAAGGTCCATCCCTTACCAACCTTTGAATCCTATTCAGGTTAATATGACCAAGGCGCAAATGCCAAAGATAAGTCTTATTAGAGTGAGAAGTTTTAAGTCTTTTAGAGTCATTATCATTTATCTCAGCATTAAGCAATAAGTCCATCTTAGGTTTGATAAAATATAGATTATTTTGCATCCATCCACAACAGATAAAAGATTTGTTTTTACGAATCACCACTTTTTCATTAAAAGATACCACGTAGGAGTCTTTAAATAAACAAGATACATAAATTAAATTCCTTTTAAATTTAGGAACATAAAAACAATCTTTCAAAATTAAATTCCTACAATTATCAAAGTAAAGATGGACATCTTCCATGCTTCCGCTGAGACTAAGGATCCATCGCCCATCCGAAGCGTGAAGTCCTCATGTAGCAGACTTCTCGTTTCTTTGAATCCCTATAGAGAAACACAAACATGATTAGTTGCACCGGAATCTATGACCCAGATGTCACTAGATTCCTCAACCAAGCAAGTTTCTAAATATAGAAGATCACACCTACCTCCTTTGGAAAGGAAGTCCTTGCAATGCTTCTTGATATGCTCGACCTTTCCACAGAAGAAGCACTTAAGCTTCTTTGGGTTCTCCTTCTTCTTCTTCTTGCTCTTGGTAGCAGCAGGAATAGAAGACTTCCCGTTCTTGGCCCGTTGCTTCTTTCCATTCCCAGAGTTAGAATTGGAACCAGAAGCAGCTACCATGTTGGCCTCACCACCCACAGGAGACTCCCTGATCAGCAGTTTGAACTCCTGTAACTGTTTCATCAGTTCTGTTAAGGTCATATCTCGTCTATTGCTTAAATTAAAAGTAGCTCTAAACAGAATAAATTCCTTAGACATAGTCTCAAAGACCATAGTCATCTGAGTTTCAGCATCGATGTCGGTTGCATTGGTTTGAGCCTCAGTGAGGTAACCCATGACCAACATCATGTGCTCCTTTATAGATGACCCTGATCTCTGTCTACAGTTAAGAAGTTTTCGAAGCACCCTTTGCCGCTTTGTTATGGCCTGGCCTCCGAACATATCCTCAAGATTATCCAAGATCTGCTTTACAGTCTCGTAATCCTGATGTTGGGCTTGCAGCACATTATTCATGCTGGCCATAACATAGCAGTGGGCCTGATCATTAGCATCTTTCCAGCGATCATACGCTTGGAATTGCTCATTACTTGAGTCTCTCGTAGGCTCAGGAGGACAAGGGGTTGTCAGTACATATTTCAGTTTCTCAAAGGACAGGACGATATCGAGGTTTTGTTTTCAATCGTTATAATTCTCACCGGTTAATCAGTTTTTGTCAAGTATTGATGATAAAGCATTTTTAGACATTTTCAATCTACAATAAAGAATCATATACCAAACATAAGCAAACATATAATAATAGTTTAGTAAGATAACACAATCATGTAAAATTATACAAATGTGTTTATGTGTCAAAACCTTAAAAATATCACAACCTTACAATAATAATTCCCAACTCAGAATTTAACAAGCTCCTAGGGGAGTCATGCCAAATTCAATTAGGAACACGGATCCCCTCCTGATTAATATATGCCATCCAAGACCCATATGATCCAGCATATACTAATAATCGTTTCTTTGGCCACTAATTTTATTAACAGAGCTCCTAGGGGAGGTTAATAATAAAATTAACGTGAGTGTATAACCATCATTTCAATATTTTATCCATAATTTATAATCACCACCTAGGGGCGTACAACCATAAATCATACTAAAATACCTTATCCTTTCAGAGATCCAATCTGGTACATAATAGAAATCCCTTCCTAGGGGTCGGGACCACCATGTTCTGCTTATGGACCAACGATGGAGGCCTTAGGTCCTCTCTTTGAAAACCTTCTCCCACTCAATCTTTTGAAATAAGGTTTTATTTTAAGAACATGCATGAACAATTTTAATACGAGCGGCACTCCCTATTCTATATGACATGTTATCAACATACATGGCAAATCATATTATAATGCAAACAAGCAAAGCTACAAGCAAAATAATAATAATTTCTGTAATATTATGGTTCCATCCTAGAAAATAGAAAATTAAGATTACAATAGAATAATTGAGACATTTATCGATTCTTCATCATTGAATCCTCAAGTTGTATCCTTCTTCATGCAATACCCATCTTTAAGTCTTTAATCCTGTATGAATCAAATACTTCATATTTTCAGACATATCTAAATTTAATGTTTCTCAGAATCGTCCCAAAAATAAAATTAAAACTGCACCGAAAAAATTACATATTTTATGGAAACTTTTTCCAGCTCTCAGTCGGCAGGCCGATCTGGGTGATTGGCCTGCCGATCATGTTTCACCGGCCTACCAATCATACAGATCGACCTGTGGACCCATAAAGGTTCAGCTTGCCGGTAGAGCCAGCCAATTTCTGACCCACTGACGGCCTACCGGACCACACGTCTGGCCTGCTGATTTGTGACCATCGGCCTGCCGAACGGGGATGTTCGACATGCCGACCGAGCAGAAATCCCTCATTCAAGAAAATACAATTTTAATGCAATTCATCAATTTTATTTTCAACAATTCAAAAACATAAAAATTAGAGACTCAGGAAATACCTAGGAGCGCCATCATCATTCTTGTAGATCCATCTTCTTTGGATAATTATTTAATTACAAATTTAAAATAAATAATAATTCCTAGACAGAGATGATGGTCTACCATCTAATTTCATGAAAAACCTAGATACACATTCTAACCTCTAAGGAACCATAACTGGTATAAATTAATTAATTAATAAATAATTAAACAACGATTTAATCAACTATAATTAATTAATAAACATTCACCACATAATCCATGACAACATACATAATTTATAGAAACCTAGAGTGCCCACTCTCTATAAAATTCAATTCAAGCATAGGAGAGATTAAGATCACAAAATTTATGCATATAATATGATCACAAACTTGTAAATTTATGTAAAAACTATGGCTCTGATACCAATTGTTGGAAAAATGGTGCGCAGTAGAATTTAAAAGTTTTAATATATCAGAGTAATTTCCAAGTCATTTAGATCACAAGTTTGACATGCTATATGTATAAATTAAACAGATCTTACTAACCTTTGTATACCGAAGAACCTCCGCAACCTGTGACGAGAAGTAACGTTCTAGAAGAGCCTCAACCAATTGGTCTTCTTTGCTATTCTCTATCCACAACCGGAGTGAGTGTGGGCTCACACGTACAGCTCTTCCACCGGTGACTCTCCTTCCAACCTATAGAGAGAACCCAAAGCTAATGTTCGTGATTTGTGAACAAAAGCTCTCAGGGAGTTTTTCAGATGCTCACCAGAAGAGTATCACTTTTAATCTCTCTATTGATCTCAATAAATCATGAGACTCACTCCCTTTATATAGCAATTGGTCCTGGGGTCAGTCCTTATCAGATTGGGTCTCAAAAACTCAAAACAGAATCAAGTTTGGATCAATATCTGATAAGATCCACGTGAAAACGCGTAATCTTATTGCTCGTTGATTGATAGGTCGAATAGCCTGATCGGCAGGCCGAACATGCCCCATCGGCAGGCCGAACACGTCATTCGATAGGCTAAACTCTTGCATAAATATCTCCACGAATCTTTTATTTTTCACCCGAGATTCTATAGGATAAAGTCTCACTTTTGATTCAAATAACCCAATAGAAAAGTTATCTGATCAAAACAAACTTTATCAAGATAATCTCTAAGAAAATAAATCAATTCACAATAATTCTACAAGTTTATCTTGATTTAATTTATCCAAAATTAAATCAACCGATAAACAGACAAGAATTATCTGATCCCAATAATTCAACAAGTTTATCTTAAATTAATTTGTTACAAAATTAATTCAACCGATAAACAAACATGAATTATTTAATTCTTTCAAATTTTAAACCAATCTGATAAATCTGACATAAGTCACCAATTATTGGAAAAGCATACCGTATCGTTACAGGATTTTGTGAGCTAGCAAAAGGGACCAAAATGGACCTATAAAGTTTAAGCTCACGATAATTATGAAACCCAATATCCCAGATATACATTTCACAATTATCAACTCCAACGCTACTCCACTAAAAGCTTGGAGCTACACTCTCGAACTTTATAGAATTACGAAGCCTGTATAGCTAAGTCTCCATGACATATCAAAGTGTATCATATCCCCATATGATAATCCATAATCAGCTTAAGGACAAGTTCTGTCTTACCTTCCCGATTATTTTTATCTTACATTCCATTATCTCACCATTAGAAAACTCACCATCCAAAGATAGTATACCATTCGGTTACACCTATGTATCCAAATGGTTGAGCGCTCCAATTTTCCAATTACAAGATAACACATATAAGAGGATATCATTACTCCTAAAGAGGAGCTATGGATTCCATATCTATGAATAACAAGTCTACACTATCAAGAGTCATGCCTCCAATGTATCGGCATGCATACCACTATTGAGATGTGGGTGTCACCCTTTGGTACATCAAAAGACACAAGTCGAGACAACGGGCCCACTATTCATCTTAGGATAAAGATACAATACAAATGATTGTCTAAAGTGAATTGATTTGCCAAGACAGAATTATTAATCCAAATCAATTCACTTTGTGTCCCGATCCAACACATCATCACCTATGACAACGCGCCAATATTTTTATTCACGTAGTCCAACTCCGATGGTCAAGACAAACCATCTCCCTAAAGGGATATAGACAACATAACAATCTTTACATGAATAAAGCGCCCAACTTTATTCCCTCGATTGTGGATCATATGTTTTAGACCATCACCTTAAGAATCGTGTCTTTCGCATAATCAGCCCATCATATGCCCAATTCTTAAGGTTTAGATCGACAGTCTTAGATTACTATTTGCTTAACATACATTCAACAAATATGAACGTAAAGAGGACAAGATTAGTATATAAATAATGAATAAATTCTTTATTGATAAAAAAATGTCTCTAAAAACGTATTACATTTTTACTTCTTAGGGCACACATGTCTAACAGCTACAACCTATAGAACTCAGCTGCCTTCTGATTTCTATACCCCTGTGGAAAATACCTGTCATAGAACAATTTCTCGAATCTATCCCAACTAATATTGCCACCGTGTTCCAGACAGTTAGCTTGTTTCCACCAAGTATTAGCACCACCCTCAAGCTTATATGCAGCAAATTCCACACGGTACTCATCAGGCACACCAAGGGTATCCAAGTGCTTCACAATTGAATCCAACCAATATTCTACCAACTGCGGATCCCCATTACCATCAAAAGTCAGAATAGACGTACGTCGAAATTTCTTAAATTATGTATGCCGTCGACTAACATCAAAATCCTCCAGTCTAGCCCTAGCTACCATCTAATGGAATGCAGTAAACATCAACCTCATCATACCCTCATCATTTCTGAACTCGACATCAGCTATCGAACGACGTCTAGGTGCCATTCTCTCACTTCTAAAAACAAAATTTGGATTGTCAGAGGTATTTTATTGTCATATATATGTGTGTACAATTCCCAAGGTTCATAACCTTTAGCTCTGATACCATTCTGTCACGCCCCGGAGTACGGGAGGTGACGTAATGAATTAATTAAATTAATTAAAAGGAGGATTTAATTAAAATCAAGAGTTTAGGGGTTAGGTTAGATATAAAAATGTGGAAGTTTCAAAACAACATTTTATAAAAGAATTCATAAACATTAAGCAGATGAAATTATTAAGGAAATCATTAAGCGAATAATAAAATAATAAAGAACCACAGGTAAGGGTCTCACTGACCCACAACTTATGCACACACATAGTACTGACAATATAATATAATAATACAACCACAGTCCAAGTACAAAGAGAGTTGAAACATTACATGCCTTGTTCAATTACTACAAAATAATCTACTAGTCTTTCTACTGCTCCTGAGTTCTGTCCGTTGAGTCCTCTCTAAACCTAAGAGGAAATCCACCTAGAGGGGGAAGTTTGAAAACAAATAAAATGTGAGCGAAAGGCTCAGTAGGACTATATTTCAAGAAATTATTTATTTTAAAAAGAAATCTCACTAGACAAGAGATTATTTTAAGAGAAAGCTTGAATAAATAAACTTAAGTAAAATTGTTTTTACCCAAAACAGTTTATTTGGTTGACCAGAAATATCATCACTTTCTTTTCCTAGGCAAACCATATGAATAACACCACCGTAGTGGCCCAGCTAGGTTTCGGGACCTGCCTCCAAGGTCGATCGCTACATGACCCGATCTCTGATATGGCATCATGCCCTTATGTTCATTTTCATCATTATTCAAAACCCATTTACCGAGTATTATCATTTACATACATTATGGGGTTCATTTCAGTTCACGGTTTATTAAAATATAATCGATAAATTCATTTTCAATCAACCGTTGAAAAAATTTTGATAAAGACCCTTTTTAAAGCCAAATCATTTGAAACTGGGTTACCAAAGAAGGGGTAGAAATGCTACCTCGATACTCGTATCGGTACCCCACACCGTAATCCTGGTCCGTTATACATTAGTTTTGCGGAGCCACGAATGATCCTAAATACAAATTAAATTGATCAATATGTAGTTTGAGACATTCTATGTTACTAAACTGTTTCATGATGTCCTAGTGTGCCATTTGTATCTTTAAAATCATTTTATAAAGTTAAAATTTCAATCGGGATTCAAAACAGTAAAAATGGATGAAATCACAAAATTTGCCCTAGTTCGGTCGGCCTGTTGGTTCCCCTGGTTCGGCCGGTCGAACTGCACAGTTTGGCCTGCCGAGGGACTATGTCTGGTCGGCCGAACATTCCTAGGTTCAGCCTGCCGAGCAGATGAATTTGGCCTGCTGATCCTTTGAATCCGGCCTGTTGAACATGAAGTTTAGCCTGCCGAACTGGAAAACCCAGAATTTTCAACCACGGGTTTTGGGTCTCCCAAAACTCAAATCTTGATCTTAACCTGTTTTTCTCAAATCCCAGGCATAGAAAACAATCATAGATAATAGAAAAATATAATAGAATACTTTTGAACTTATTTAAACAAGATTTAAACACAAAATCTCAAAAATCCAAAAATAGGAGAAAAACGAGGAAAAATAAAAAATCTTGAATCGAATCCATTTTTCTTCAAACGAAGCTTGGATCCTAGTTGTTCTAAGTTCCTTTGACTCAAATCATGGGTTTTCTAAGCTCAAACGAACTTATATTTCAAAAATGCATGAAAATTGAAAATTTTGAAAAAGTTTAGAAACCTCAAAACTAATCTCGAATCGAAGCTTTAAATCCCATTCTCGGTTGCCAAATCACATCCTTGAGCTTCCTACTCGCTATCCCGAAGCTTGGATTTGAATTTGATTCAAAAATTTTGAGGGAAAATGAGAGAGAAGAGGAGAGACCGAGAGGGAGAGAGAGAGAGTGAGAACGAGAGAGAGAGTGAGAGAGAGAGATTAAATAGAAAGAAAAGTAGGCGGTTTTACTATGCAAAAAATGTGTGCCGCCCACGGTTTTATAAAACAAAATATATTTAATATTTTACCAATTGTTTTATCTTAAGAATCCAAAATAATATTTTAAAACAATAAAGAATCATTAGAATTCATTAAAATAACAAAACAACTTAAAACTCAAAATTTAACCAAAATGATCAAACAAATTTTAAAACATTAGTTATGGCACACTAATTTATCATTTTACATTATAATATCATTAAATCAATTTCGGGACGTTACACTATCCCGTCATAAATGGCCATTCCCTGCATGTACCCCATTTTATATTTTCCTCAAATTAATTTTTAGCTCGATTCCAGAGTCGATCATCACAACAATTATATTGGTCCCACATAACCACAATATTCTCTCCCCGTGAACCCGTTTGGCACATTCAGGATTTTATAATATAATTAAAAAATAAATAGCAAACAGAAGACAAAAAAACTTTATACTTTCAAGTTATATACATATATATTGCACGTATGAAGTACAAGATTTCTTAAACATGTACATATCATGACCAAACATAACATTAATGAATAATGATACACGTTGAGTTTGGTACTAACTCCTAACCCATTTCAAGATCGCAAAGGATAGATGGAAAATGTGAATATTAATTTAATTATTTCATTGAATATATAATTATGTCGTAGGACTTAAAGCTTATAGCTTCTCCAACTAAATACACTACACGGTATCTGATTTTTATGAGAATTCAACGAAGCTGAAAAGACAGATTGATTTAATTTTAGTTTTGGTCTATCAACATTTTTCTTTTTGGTGATCATACTTGAATTATGGAGATTAATGAGCTCAAAGTTTAAAAATCTAAATCATGCATTCAGCCAAAAGTCAAAGCTGATATTGATCCCTTTGAAGTGAAAGGTGATAGAAAAGAAACTAAAATTTTAGTCCTTTTATTAATAATAGCATGTTGAAAGTGCTAGTCCATCTACATCCCACCTGTTCACATGAGGGAAACAATAAACAAGGTTCATATGATGCCAATTGAGATACAACGCGCTTGTCATGTTATTAGTTGTGTCCACTCTTAATTTGTCACTTTCTTTAAGTTAAAAAATAGAAATAAAAATAAAAGAAGAAGAAGAAGAAGAAGAAGAAGAATTGATAACATAATTAAAAAAAAAAGTCGATAGTATTGTTTTCAGTAATTACAGCATGATCTAGTCAGTTTGGCAGGATGCATTGTGCACAATATTATAGAGATCAGCGATCAATTATACTACTAATGCTAATTATTCCCTAATTGCGACGTCCTATATACGCGTGTAATTTATATATATTGTACTCATAAAAAACTGTGTATATATAGGCTTCTAAGAACTAACAAGCTTAAACTGCTACAATATAAAGCTCTTACATATTGTAATATTACAACGTTTTGGTTACAACTTATAGCTCCAAGAATCATAAACGTTCCAACTGAAAATGTTATAACTAAGAAACAAGTTAGAAAAATAAAATAAAATAAAATAGGAAACAGGCAACAATCACGAGTTCTAGTGTACTACTTTGATCAGTTAACAAGCAATGCAATATGCTTCAATCACTAAACATAACGAGAAGTTACATGATCAAAAGCAAATCATAATGTGCAACCCCTAGCACCAAGTAGAACCGTGAGGTGGCAACAATATTATGGAAAACACATAAAATTAACAGAAAAAGCAAACATATCTTCAAATGATCAACCCAATAATTAGAGTCTAAAACCCTAGGTTATTAGGCACATTTAAGTACTTGATTAATTAACAGCAAAACTGATGATCATAATGAGTAACTAGCAAGGTACTAATCACTTTTAGAGAGGAGGACAAACGAAACCAGGCGGAGGAGTCTTTCCGCATGTGATTAAAGCTTGAAGAGCAAGAGGGATGAATATGTTAAGGTTGAGAAGCTTAATTCTTATGGCAGTGCACAGACAAACGGCTGCTTCGAGCTCAAGCAACCCTCCAAGAACTGGACAGCAAGTGTTCTGAACTGGGTCTCCCAAACCAATGTGAACCAACCCACCAAGCACGTCCACACAAAGCCCTAACTTAAGCGCGTCGATCGGACAAGTCTGTGAAGCCGGTGGGGAAGGCGTAATTGGGCTTACACCTCCACCTCCGCCACCGCCGCCGCCGCCTCCACCAGAAGGAGGACCAGTGTAAGGCGGGAATGTGGGAGTAGAAGGAGGGGGGTTGGTCACCGGAGGAGTCATGATCGGCGGAGATACGATGACCGGTGGGGAGCCTCCACCTCCTCCTCCTCCTCCGCCTCCGCCGCCACCACCTCCCCCTCCACCGCCACCGCCACCGCCGCCCCCTCCTCCTCCTCCTCCGCCACCGCCTCCCCCTCCACCACCGCTGCCTCCATGGCGGGGAGGGTTCTTGTGGGAGGGGGGTTTAGGGTGGGGAGGGATTTTGGGTCCGCCACCGTGGCCGGGACTAGGGCGGTGGTAAGGTGGCTGAGGAGGATGTGGGTGACGTGGAGGGTGTGGCTGCGTGCATGGAACGCATGCATGGAGTGGAGGCAACGACGTGACCATGAAAATCATGAAGATGAAGAACGTAGCAGTAACCTTGGAATTGGAACCCATATTGTTTCTTTAGGGGAATTCCCTTGAATAGAATATGAATACAACAATATAACATAAATGGGGGTTTCGATGGGTATAGTGGTTTGGGATTATATAGCTCAACTCAGGAGACCAGCCCGTGACTTATAATTGATCATAACTATTAAAACTCTATGGAATTAGAAATGAAAAAAAAAAAAAAAAAGGAAAAGGAAGTAGCTAGAGAGAGTTGCTAGAGTCCAGTTAGACAACAAGTTGGAGTAAAAACATAAGATAGAGATGAATTAATGTTTGAGAAATTCAAGAGTTGATTTGCGAAATTAAAGACGTGGGTTAAATTGGAGTGTTGTAGGTGGTTTGCAAACTTCAATATGAAATCCGTGAATGTCTCAGTCTGAGTACAATCCGTGAACGTGCTCGATTTCAGAACCACTTCAGTTTCGCAGCTTTCCATGCATATCCTTTTTGTTTGCTTCCCAATTCTCCTTCCCCACCTCTTCACCTTTTTTTTAAGATCTCGTTTAGCCCTGCTAGCTTTTGGAGGGCTCGTTGCATTTTTTATCTCCTTTCTATAATAATTGGAAAAAAAAAAAAAGAAATTATGCTAGTGTGTTGTGCGTGCTGTATAAATATGTGTTTGTATATACAAGTATATGAATTTAACCAAATTTTTTGCCATTCTAAACATAAATTGTAATTGAGGTTTTAACTTTAAGAAAAAAATAGCATATAAAAA
Source organism: Artocarpus heterophyllus (assembly GCA_025403435.1). Classification (NCBI taxonomy): domain Eukaryota; kingdom Viridiplantae; phylum Streptophyta; class Magnoliopsida; order Rosales; family Moraceae; genus Artocarpus; species Artocarpus heterophyllus. The sequence continues at coordinate 776,516 of CM046344.1, forward strand.
TTTTATATTATAGTTAATTTTTATTTTTTATTGTAATTATTAATAGTTTTAAGTTTATAGTTAAAACTAATAAGTTAGAAATGAAAGTTTTAAACAGAAGGTTTATTAAAATTTAACAGTAAAAGATTATAACAGAGTAAAATGCTTTATCATATCCCGCCAAAAAAAGTGATTTTTCTTTATTTGTTTTTCTCTTTCATCTTTCTTAGCGGGCTGTCCTTACAAAAATGATTCGGCATGGCTTCCAGCCAGGCATGACCAGGAGCCTAAGAATTTTAGCTATATATATATATATATATATATATATGTTGACAATAAACTTAAAATTTAATTGATGATTACGACTTACACTTTACGTTTGACAGCTTTGTTTTTAAGCTGAATTAATTATATTTAACATAAGTTTTTAAGCTGAATTAATTATATTTAACATAAACCTTTGACAAATATAAGCGAAAGCCAAAATCTGCACCTTGAGATAAAAACATAATAACATAGTAAGTGAAGAGGGTTGCTAGAAGTTCGAATGATTAAAGAATAATATTATACGTCAGACATTAATCAAAGAAGGTTTGATCAAGAAGATCATATTCTATTTTGTTTGTTGTACATCTTGATTTTTTTTTTTTTTTTTCATGCACTCTTGTTATGATATGGCGGGTCAGTAGGAGAACATAACACGTATATAAGCTACCAAAAAAAATTAAAAAATAAAAATAGGCACAGAATCTCTGCAAACAGGACGTGCCTATATTACGTATACTCCATTTCACGAAGCGAACATGTGAACTCTTTTTTTTTTATTATTTTTATCTTTCATTTTCTTGTCTGTGTGCGTGAAGGGTGTTGGTGAATTCACATTTTACATGTATCTAGTACATGAGCTCTTTTTTTTTTTTTTTGGGCGGGTATGAAAACTAATGAGTACAGCTCATTTTACCTTTATATGTCGGGATTCTTTTATGTGAGTAGTGTTTTTTTTTTTTTTTCTTGTTTTACTAATGGCCTTTAATAATTAGCAAGCTAGTGAGGGAGCGGACAATGCATTGCAGCAGATCCTTTTTGACCAATGTATGTCAGACGTCCTTGTACTACTTAAATCGTGTAAAGGAGAAACCAGTGAATTTTCTTACTACAATTATTGAAAGCAAAATACCCTTGATGATAATGAACCCGACTTGCTTTTTGAAACCATCATGTCACTTCAGTATTGCAAAACATATATACGGCTAACTAATTTTGCATAAAAAAGAAAAAAAAAAGTTTTTAATTGAACAGACAAAACTAAAGGTCTGTTTAGTTTAAATATTTAAATAGAGTAATTAAATAAAGATTTAAATTTTTATGAAAGAAAATACTGTAGCAAAATAATTCAAACTGTAATTCAAGTATCGAAACAAACGGGCCCTAAGTAACTGGCATTAAGGAAGAAGAACACATGATCCTGATTAGGTTGGCATGCATTTGAAAGTCTACTCATCTCACAATAATCTCATCGCTAGTCTTATTAAAATTATTTAAAAATAAAAATATAAGATGTTTGAGAAAAAAGAGAATAAAATAGAAAATACAACTCAAAGGACCAAAAAGCAAAGAGCCTAAAACCGAAAGTGTTTCCCAGTAGACCGAGCCAAAATCTCACAATTAAAGGACTACAAAATTGTCTCGTTAAAAATCTCATGACCAAAACCCAATGAAAAAAGTTTAGAAGGAAAATCCTTATGACCAAAATTGTCTCACTAATTACTAATCAATTTCTTTCTCATAATCAAAATTTAACAATTATTCCCAAAAGCTGGACGCCAATGTTTTTGTTTCTTTTGCAATGTTGAACATAGATATATACGGGGTAACTGTAACGCCCCGAAATTTATTTAATATTATTGTAATGTAAATGATGAATTAGTGTGCCATAATTAATGTTTTAACATTAATTTGATTACTTGGTTGGATTTTGAATTTTTTGGTTGTTTTGTTAAATTGATGCATTCAAATGATTTCTTATTGTTTTAAAATGATGTTTTGAGTTTTAAAACACAATAATTTGTAAAATGTTAAAAATACTCCGTTTTACAAAACCGTAGGCGGCACATGGTTTTCGCATAGTAAAACCGCCCATCGATTTTCTCTATTTATTCTCTCTCTTCACTCCCTCAGCTCTCACTCTCTCTCCTCTCTCTCCTCTCTCTCTTGCCCATGCACTCCCTCTCTCTTCTTCCCTCTCAGTTTGCCTCATTCTCTCTCAATTTTCTTTCAAAATTTTTGAAACAAATTCGAATCCAAGCTTCGGGTTAGCAAGGAGGAAGCTCGGGGACGTGATTTAGCAGTCGAGAACGCGGATTGAAGCTTCGATTCGAGGTTAGTTTTGAAATTTCTAAACTTTTTCCAAATTTTTCAATTTTGTGCATTTTTAAAATCTAGGTTTGTTTAAGCTTAGAAAACCTTGGATTTGAGTTAAATGAACTTAGAACACCTATAATCTAAGCTTAGATTGAAGAAAAAAGAATTGGATTCAAGATTTTTCATTTTTCCTCAATTTTTCCTATTTTTGGATTTTCGGGATTTTTGTGTTTGAATCTTGTTTGAATGTGTTCAAAAGTGTCTAGACATGTTTTTCTATCAACTATGATTATTTTCTATGCGTGGGATTTGAGAAAAACAGGTTAGAATCAAGATTTGAATTTTGGGGATCGAGAAACCCGTGGCTGGATTTCTGGGTTTTTCCAGTTCGGCAGGCCGAACTGCGTGTTCGGCAGACCGGAATAGGGATCGGCAGGCCGGTGTTCTTCCGTCCGGCAGGCCGAACCTGGAAAAATGACCGACCGACCGGACCTGGCTTCCGGCAGGCCGAAGCAGGGAGTCCGGCAGGCCGACCGAGGCATGAAAAATTTTGTGATTTTTATCTGTTTTCACTGTTTTGAACCCTGATTTAAATTCCAACCTTATATAATGATTTTAAAGGTACAAATGGCATACTAGGACATCACGAAATGGTTTAGTAACATAGAATGTCTCGAACTAGATATTGATCGACTTAGTTTGTATCTAGGATCGTTCGTGGTTCCGCGGAGCTAACGTATAGCGGACCGGGATTACGGTGTCGGGCACCGGCACGAGTATTGAGGTAGGACTTCTACCCCACTTCTTTGGTAGCCTGGTTTTGAAATGATTTGGATTTGAAAAGGATTTCTATTAAAATGTTTTCAACGGTTGTTTGAAAAATGAATTTATCGGTTATATTTTGATATACCGTGAACTGAAATGAATTTCATAATGAATGTAAATGACAACACTCGGTAATTGGGTTTGAATGATAATGATAATAAACATATAGGCATGATGCCATATCAGAGATCGGGTCGTGTAGCGATCGACTTTGGGGGCAGGTCCTGAAACACAGTTGGGCCACTACGGTGGTGATGTTATTATGGTTTGCCTAGGAAAGGAAAATGATACTTCTGGTTATCCAAGTAGACTGTTTTGGGTGAGAATGGTTTTACTTAAAATTGTCTATTTGTTTATCTATTTATTTATTTAGGGTTTCTTCTAAATAATTCCTGAATAATGAAATGTTTCTTTAAATTAAATTATTTATAAAACTTAGTCCTACTGAGCCTTTCGTTCACGTTTTATTTGTTTTAAAATTCCCCCTTCTAGGTGATTTCCCATTTAGGTTTGGAGAGGATTCTTCGGACCGAACTCAGGAGCAATAGGAGGATTAATTTATATTTTGTATCATTTAATCAAGGCATGTAAGATTTAACTTTATTTGTATCCTGGACTGTGATTGTATTTATGATATTGTCAGTACCATGTGTGTGCACAAGTTGTGGGTCTGTGAGACCCATACTCGCGGCTTTATTATTTTAATATTTATTCGTTTAATGTTTTAAATTGTCTAATGTATATGAACTCTTTACAAAGTGTTTTAATGAATCCCACACTTTATATTTAATTCAACCCCTTAAACTCTAGATTTTTAATTAAATTCTCCTTTAATTAATTTAAATAATCTGCCACGTCACCTCCCGTACTTCGGGGTATGACAGTAACATATAGAGCATTAGTTATATCAAAAGCATAGATAGGATTTTGTGCAGAATATGTTTTTTCAAGATTGTTCATTCCATCTTCTGATATAAATTATCTAGCCATAGCATGTGAATTATTAGTTCATGCAGACAAATCACTGAGGATTAGAATACGTGCTTCGATCTGATCCACAACTTTTCTTCATGATATATTAGGTCCCCCGATGAGTACTTGTCTTAGCGTATACGTGTAACATTACAAAATATAGCAAGCGTTTTGTTTTAACATCATGACATATATAATACGCCTTAATTTTAGTAAATTTTCTTTCTTTGTTTGTTTTTTTTTTTGGGTTTCTGGAAAGTTTCAAAGCTATTTGTCCATTTCTGGCGTGGACACAAATTATACAAAATTTAAGCAAGGAAATTTTTGGAGTGTCCAATTTTCCCACGCTGAAAAATGATTCATGTTGCAATTTGGTGTCTATACGCTTAAATATGTTTTACAAATTGTTGTTCTTCACATTGAGAGTGAGATCGGTTTTTAGTTGTAAATTATTTTTTACATAATTAAGAACTATTTTAATATGTTTTACACTTACACTAGTTGTCGACTCTTATCATTTATTAAAAAAAATTATTATATGTTTTACATCACCAAGCTACGACAATAGAGCATCTTTTTTCTTTAAATAAATAAACAAATAAAGCATAGCGTAGCACCCTTGTTTCAATTGTCTAGATCAAATGCATTATTGGTAGATATTTTGCTTTCATGATAATTGCCCATAATTATGCAATCCATTTGGATGTTCATCCCAAACTAGAGGAAAAAAAATGAGATCATATCATTTCGAGTACTATCTGTACTGCAGAGCCGTTCCACTGAATTATATATATATATATATATATATATACCAGGACTAGTAATCAGCCGGTTTTAGTAAAAATAGAAGATCTACTTTTTCACTTAATATAAGCGGAAGATACCTTATTTTAGGAATATAAATTGGCAAAACCAACTGTGTTGATATTAATTTATAACTATTCAAACAGTCTATAATAGGGGAAGTTATCATCAAAATTTACCATATATGTGATTTGCTAATATGCTTTTGGGTGACTCATGAGTTGACAAAATCAATTCGTCATAGTCGCGCGACTCACACAAATATATATATTGCAAGCTGTGGTGGAGCCACGTTCTTTGAAGTTTTAATTTTAGATTAATTATAAAAATTCCTCTTGAACTATTGCCTTTGTAACACTTTGTTCTCCGAACTTCAAATGTAAAAGAAAATCAAAAAATAATTTTAAAATTAGGGGTATTTTGGTAATTCTAGTTATAAAAACAACAAAAAAATAAAACTATAATAAAAATGCTCTTTATTCATGATTAAAAACAAAAAATTAATTAAAAATATACTACTATCTGGATCCCTCTTTTTTTCGATATACCAAAATTTTCTTTAGAATTTTATTCACTCTTTTTCTTACTCAAAAAAATATTTTAAAATTTTAAAAGGTATAAATACTAATAAAACCTTTAAAATATGAAAAAAATTATTAATACTGTTAGAGTTTTTTTTTTTTGGAAAATATTGTGTCATATTGAATATATTTATGTTATATTCTTTTTCATTTCACTAATATATATAACTTTTAAAATTTCAAAACTCTTTTTTGGTGTGAAAAAAATAAAATTTTAAAGAAAATTTTGGTATATCAAAAAAGAAGGATTCCAATGGTATAATGGTTTTAATTATTTTTTATGTTTAATCATCAATAAAAACTATTTTTATTATAGTTTTAATTTTTGTAGTTATTTTTATAACCAAAATTACCCAAATACCCCTAACTTTATCATCATTTGTCAATTTTCTATTAAAATTCTAATAGAATAACCATTTTTGTTAACAGATTATACTTCAGGGAAAACATAATGTTACGTTTTAAAGTTCGGGAGACAAAAAGATTATAATTCAAGGGAAATTTTTTGTAACTAATACTTTGATTTTTATCCTAAAATTTTAAAAAAAAATAATTGTACATTTGTTCTACAAAAAAAATTATAGTTGTGTCCCACTAAAATTTAAAATTTATATCACTGTGTTCCCATTCAATAATCAAAACATGTAACTATGTTTATATGCAATAAAATTGTAACGCCCCTGAATTTTAAAGTAAGGTTAGTTGTATTAAGTTTAATTATTAAGTGTACCAGTGTAATTTTTTATGTTAATTTTTAGTTATTTAAAATTTTGTTGCATTTGTCATATTTAAAATTGATTTTTAGTTTTTAAAATAGCAAACGATATTTTTATACAATATTTTTCTCGTATTTATGAAAACACCCTTGGGTCTTTTCTTTTCATTTTTCCCTTCCTTTTTCTTTCTTTCACGCTCTCTCTCTTTTTCTCTCTCTCTTTCTCTCTTCACCCGACGCTCTCTGTGTCTTTCTGTCAAAAATTTTGATTTCAAGCTTCATTCTCATGGAATTTAGCAAGGATTGAAGTTCAATCATCAAGTTTTTCATCCAAAAACACCATTAAATGCTAGCTTTCTCTTTTTCCTAAAATTTCAAAGTTTTAAATTTTAATTTTACAAATTTTCTTTGATTGTTGAATCTAAACTTTATTGAGCTTAGTTAACGTTTAATCTAAGTTTATGGGACTTGTTTTACTATGAATCTAAACTTCATTGAACAAAAATTAGTTTGATCAAATTTTGATATTTTTCTTTGATTTTCAAATCAATTGTGAAATTAAGTTTAAATTTGGAGAAAATGGTTTAAACTTGTTCTATTATGATTTTCTATGCTTTCTATGTGATTTTCATGATCTGGGAATTGAAAAACAGGTTTTAAAATTTGATTTTGAGTTCGGGATGCCGAAACTCGAAGTCTCGGGTCCCCAGATTTTGCCAGTTCGACAGGCCGAACTTGATCTTCGGCATGCCAGATTCAAGAGTTCGGCAAGCCGGATTCATTTGATCGGTAGGCTGGACCTGGAAGAGTTTGGCAAGCTAAACTGTACAGTTCGATAGGCCGAAGCAGGATGTTCAGCAAGCTGACTGTGGACTTGAAAAATTATGTTTTTACTTTGGTTTTCAATGTTTAATGATTCTGAAATATTTCTAAAAGGATTATGATTTTGGGTTATGATTATTTTGAGTCAAAAAGGCACACCGATAATTAAACTGACATAATAATATTTGTTAAATGTGATTTCTGATTTTAAATACAGTTTTTAAGGTTTTGAACGTATATGGAGCATACGTTGGATTCTATTTAGAGCTTACGTTATTGGAATTTCAAATGAGGTAGGATATTGTCACCCCTTCTTTTGGTAGCCCTTTTTAAATTGTCTTGGCCAAAGTTTGTTTCTTAAATGTTTCCTTTTAAGAATGATTTCTGTCTTTGATTTTGAAAAATTGTATTTTTTATATTTCTTTCGAATTTTCAAAACCCGTACGGTGATGTTTTATCAAGATTTATTTAAGTATTTATCAATCTTTATAAATAATTTTTGAGACTTCTTGTAGTAAATATGATTTGTGAATGATATTGTAAATAATTATTTTTAACTAATTATCCTACTGAGCCTTCCACTCACGTTTTTCTATTTTTAAAATCCTCCTTCCAGGTTTGGAGAGGAATGATGGACCCAGGATCAAAACCTGGCTCTTTGGATTGAAATGATATTTTCTTTAGAACTGTGGTACGATGCATGTACTGTATGACTTGTTCCGATGTTGATGTCATTTTCGTCTCTGTTGATTGTATATTTTTAATTTATCTTAGAGACGATGATTTTCAATATTTTGTATTATTATCCTTGATATTGTATTTTATTTACCAGCCCACCTTCGTGGTAAACATTCACGTGATGGTAAATGAGAATAAGATCTCGACCTCACCTTCGTGGCATTCACGTGACAGTGACGTGACCGTCGATGTTATTATTTATTCTGATGATATTTATTTATTTTTCACGTATATTTATACTCTTTTTCTTTATTTATCTAAAACTCCCAGACCCCTTTTATGGGACATCACAAAAATCTATTAGTAGTTTTTAACATAGTACTCCACTAACCAAAAAAAAAAAAGTCTAGTTCATTGCAGGAATATGTACGAATATATATACACACACACATATATTCTAGCTAGGACTTTATGCATCCGCGAATAGATAGGTTTTGGACACTAATAAATAAAATCCTCTTTAGATTTTGTAACAGCTAGCAATATATATCTTGTAGTTGGCTTGAAAGCAATTAATATTTTTCCGAGCGTGACATGAAGTTATTAATTGTCGTTTAATATTATAAATAAAAGAGTATTAGAAGTAATGAGGCAGTCCATATAGGGAAAAAAACTAAAGTGATGGTTGCGATTCATATTTTTGGCTCGAAAACAATTATTATGGAAAAAAAATTAAATATTTAGTAGTTTTCAATCAATGAAATCAGTAATTTATGGTTATGAAAGTTTCTTTTTGTATAATTTGATCAAAGAAAGTTGAATCTCATTTTCGCTTAATTTTTGGATGAAATATAAGTTAGTTTCTTTTTTATTTTTAATTTTCAGAATTATTTATTTTCTTAATTTTAGTAGAAATTTTTTGTTAACTTTTGGCATAATTTGGCTTACAAATATGATATTCTCATCATATGTAGGAAGGGGAAATTGTTATGAATGAGATTAGATCATTTACTCTTGTTTCCCTTTTAAATTTTCGCATTCTTTATGAATCAATGAATTTTGATGCCAACGTTCAAAAGTTTATGTGATTCAACGAATTTTGAAGCCCTATTCTTGATATTTTGTGTGAATCAACGAGTCTATTGAACTATCTCTTTTTATCCCTTTCAGTCTGTGTTATTTTCAAAACGTTTTTCCGCTACATCAAGTGGTTACTGTCAAGAAAATACTTATCATGGAAACACTAGTTCGTACACACTTAATTAACGTATAATATAGGAAATAACCGAAAGTTCCACTTGAGTACTGTAACGCCCCGAAATTAATTAAGTAATATCGGTAAGCAAAAATGGTGTAATAGTGTGCCAAATTATGGTTCAATTTTAATCTAAGTGTTTTGTAATTATTTTTCTAATCAAATAGATTTTTAAATTATTTTTAGTTGTTTTTATTTGTATTTTGAATGTTTGGAACAAACAAATTGTCCAATGCCAAATGTATCTCGTTTTACTAAACGGTGGGCGGCACATAGTTTTCGTAGAGTAAAACCGCCTACTTTTCCCTCTATTTTGTATCTATCTCTCTCTCTCTTTCACTCAGCTCTCTCTCTCTCTCACTCACCTCTCTCCCTCTCATTTTGCCTCTCTTTCTCTCTTATTTCCTCTCAAAATTTTTGAATTAAATCGAGCCCCAAGCTTCAATTTAGTGGATTGGAGACTCGAGAATGTGATTGAGCAACCAAAAACACGATTTAAAGCTTCGATTCAAGGTTAGTTTTCAAATTTCAAAACTTTTCTAAACTTTTCAATTTTCGTGGTATTTTGAAATCTAAGTTTATTTGAGCTTAGAAAACCCGTGATCTTAGTTAGAGGAACTTAAAACAACTAGAATCTAAGCTTAGTTTAGCTAGAAATAGATTTAAATCAAGATTTTTTTATTTTTCTCTATTTTTCTCTATTTTCTGGATTTTTCAAAATCTTTGTCCAAATCTTGTTTAAATTGATTTAAAAGTGTTTTATAATGTTTTTCTATCATCTATTGATGTTTCCCATGCTTGAAAACTCAGAGAAACATGTTAAAATGAGGATTTAGACACGAGGAGGCCGAGACCCGTGCTTGGAAATTTCTGGAATTTTTCTAGATTGGCAGGCCGACCTTCGTGTTCGACAGGCTAGATTCATGGGTTCGGCAAGCCAAATTCATATGTCCGGCAGGCCAAACCTGAAAAAGTTCAATCGATCGGACTTGGTTTTCCTGTGGACCAAACCAGGGTGACCAACATGCCGACCGGGCATGGTGAAATTTTAGGATTTTTCATCCGTTTTTACTGTTTTGAACCCTGATTGAAATTTCAACCTTATAACATGATTTTATAAGTGTAAGTGGCACACTAAGACACTAAGAAATAATTTAGCAACGTAGGATATCATCAGCTAGCAACTGATAGACATGGTTTATATACATTAGGGTTATTTGTGGATTCGTGGAGCTAGCGTATAGCTGACCGGGAATTACGGTGTGGGGCATCGGCACGAGTATTAAGGTCGGACTTCTACCCACTTCTTTGGTAATCTAATTTCAAATAATTTTGGCCTTAAAAAGGGTTTTTATCAAAATGTTTTCAACGGTTGGTTGAAAAAGGAATTTTTATCGATTAATTTTTATATAAACCATGGGTTGAGGTGAATTTCATAATGAACCCCATAATAAATGTAAATAAAAATATCTGATAAATGAGTTTTAAATTAAAATAAAAATGAACATAAGGGCATGATGCCATATCAGAGATCAGGTCGTGTAGCGTGCGACCTTGGGGGCAGGTCTCGAAACCCAGTTGGGCCACTACGGTGGTATTATACATATGGTTTGCCCAATAAAAGAAAATGGTATTCTTTTTGGTCGACCCATAAATGATTTGGTAAGAACAATTTTTATTAAATTTTATTTATATATTTAAGTCTACTTCCTAAATGCAATTTTCTTTTGAAATTAAATGTTTCTAAAAATTTTACTCCTACTAAGCCTTTCGCTCACAATTTATTTGTTTTTAAAACTTTCCCCCATCTAGGTGGATATCAGCTTAGGATCAAAGAAGAAGCAACAAACAGGACACAGGAGCAGTAGAAGAACCCAGTAGGTTAAATTATACAGTCAAGGCATGCAGTATTCTAACTTTTCTTTATTTGGATTGTGGTTGTAATATAACATTGTTAGTACTATGTGTGTGCACGAGATGTGGGTCAGTGAGACCCATCCTTGTTTCTTTTTATTTCTTTATTACCTTCTTATTGTTTATTTTGATATTCTTATTTGTTTAATTATTATAATTGCTTGTTTTAAAAAGGGCTTTAAAATTTTCCACATTTTCATAATTAATTTAAATATTTAAACTCATGCTTTGACTAGATTTTTACTTAATTAACCCGCCACGTCACCTCTCGTACTTTGGGAGGTGACAGAACAAGTAAATATCTCAATTAGATGAATTCAACTAGATAAAATGATTAATTTTCATCATTAAATGCATGAATCAAGATCCACACACCTTTATTAGAATTAATAATACAATAAACTGAAGGAAATCAAGGCCAGGATCAAGAAGGTCAAGATCATGAGGATTGATCCTTCCATCCATGTAAAACAATATCAGCATGAATATTCAATATCGATGGCATAATTATGAGCTAATTAGCCAATCAAAACAAATCCCATGGAATCAAACAACATCAAAATGAAACAATCACCAATAAAAAGGAATTAAACAAAATATAAAGACGTAAAGATCAAAAGAGTAGAACACTCAATTAATTAAGGGCATTGGAAGCCAGAGGGAACGCCCTTGCCACAGTAGTTGAGAAGCAAGCTAAGATCAACTGAGACGTTGAGGTTGATGCCCAAAACATTAGCTTTAAGAGCGGTGCAAAGGCACACAGCAGCATCCAAGTCAACCAGGCCATTGATCAGAGAGCAGCAATGTTCCTTGGGTGGGACCCGCACAACAACGTGCACCAAACCATCCAACACGTCGGCGCACGCCTCCAGCTTAAGTGTGTTAATAGGGCATTTTCCCTTGTTTTTAGGGGGGGCGGGGTTTGCCGGCGCCGATGGGGTCTTGGGGGGGTGTTTGTGCCTCTTTTCCGGTGCCGGTGGGCAAGGAACATAGGTGGAGCTCACCATGCTGAAGAAGAGAATGTTAAGGGAGAGGAAAAGGGCAAAGGACACTTGAGCCTTTGAATAAGCCATATTTCCCAATTAAATTAAAGGAGAAGAAATTAATTGAGAAGATTAGTCTAGCCAGCTAGAGAGGAATATTAGAGTAGTGGTTGCTGTACACTAGCTAGTAATGAAAATTATGAAGTTGGGGTGTGGTTTTTATAGATGGGAGTTATATGTGTGTTGGATTGATTAGGGTTAGAATATGTATTAATAATTGGATCGGGCATGTGGGGATGTAGGATAGATGTAGCACAACCTGGCAATGCAACTTGGAAGATAAGTTTTACGGGATTGAGACGTTTGGAGTTTTCCGTGTGGTCTGGTTGTTAATCTTAGTGGCTTCTTAACTTCCTATATTAGACTTAACTTCCTATATTAGTGGTTCTACTATATTCTAGTTCAAGGGGGTGGATATACTTTTTTGAGGACATTTACTAAACCGTAAAGGAATATAATGGGAAAGGTAATAAGATTAAAGAGAAAAATAAAGTAATAAAAGGGAGAATCATTTATTCTTTTTATTATTTATTCATCTATTTGATAGTATAAAGAGAAACAATCTTGTTTTCTTTTTAGTACTTACTAACTTATAGGAATGATAATTTTGTTAAGGTAGTTACTAAAATAGTCTTTTATATAACTAAATAACCATTAAATTATAACATTTGAATTTGGATATGTCCAAATAAATTTGGAATTATTTTTATGATAGGAAATTAATACTAAAAAGATGTGAGGGTTCACATTTTTTTTTCTTTATTTTTTATGAGAAAATTATGTGCTATACCACACTTTTATAAGTTGTATTTATTTGTGCTATATTTAAAAACAGTTGTGACATACTATTATTCATATTATATATTAAATTGTGCCATTGTAATTGTCTTATTGATAAGGGAAAGAATCACTCCTACTTTCTAGTTTTCTTTTATGCAAACTAAGCGTGTCCTTAATCTAAATAGTTAGTAAAATATGGTTAAAATAAACTATAGTTCCTTTTGGGTATCGACTAGGGATTCGAGAAGTTCGGTGCTTTTTGTCAATGTGAAATAAATGGTTTAAATATCTTAGGCGAAAGGTTTTTTAAGTTTGATCTTAATATATATATTTTGGCATTCGGTGCTAATATTTCCAAGCGGTGAAATTAAATTATTATAAGACAAATTACAACCTTCAGACTAGCTAGCTAAGCCAGGAGCCGATCGCTTTATATCTGGTTCAATTACACAGTTTTCAACCGTTTGGTATTGTTTTTAAAATAGATGAAAATGTTTTTGTTTTAGAAAATGAGAATTTTTTTAAATTGTGCTGAAAGTGTTGTTTAAATTTTTGTTTTGAAAAACGTGCAAAAATATTTCTAAAAATTTTGAGAAAAAAAACAAACGGATGTTTTTGTTTGATGGAAACAAATTTTTGCACCCATCTAAGAGCCATCTATATGATACTAAATTTTTGGCTTTGAAAAGCTCATTTTCTGGTTGCTCTAATAAATTTGCTAATCAGTTGACTAGAGTGTTTATGAAAATAATTTAAACCATCAATTTAGATTTAAAAACTGTAACCTATGAGAACTTTATATTATAGCTTTTTACTATAGTAAGTGAGAGCTATACATTGTTCACAGTTCAAACTATTAGTTTAAACTACTCTTTGAAACACTCTAGACATTTATGTTTAAATAATATTTTTAATAACATATTTTGCTAAGAAAAGCAGTAGCTAGAGATACTAAATCGACAAGTACATGTGATTGAAATTGTCATTTAGCTTGAGAATGAACTGGAAAAGTAAAATGATATAGTGATTGTAATATACTCATATGTCATGCATGGAGAAACTAGATCAACTCATATTTGTGGACCTTATATTAGGCAGGAGAGCACATGGACAAAGGACGGGTGATGTCCTCAAACCATTGACATGATTTCGTCCATTGATCAAGAAATTCCATTATTAAGTTTTAAAGAAATATATAGTTAAGCATTAACTTATAATAGCTTCCAAATATGGATGCTTCATAATTACTGCAGCTCTTAATACAGAATGTCATGATTAATATGAATGATATTGTGATGGTGACTATATATCCAATTGCTTAGAAAGGGAGAGGATAAGGTAGAGGAAATGTAAAAGTTGAATTTCGAGAAGTCTCCATAATACTACTATTTGCAGATCATAGAAGAGAGAGAGAGATCTGCACGTGAATGTCATTTTCTCTTTCATCTATTAGATTGTTGGTGCTGCCACGAAAAGATTTCACTGATTGGCTTATTATACGAGTAATATCAATTTAGTTTCTCTGATTGGCTTAGGTTGCAAATTTGACAACCACCCCCCACCCCAACCCACCCCACCCCCCCGCCGCCGAAAAGAAAAAAAAAAAAAGAAAAAAAAGGAATCTTACAAGTTTTACTAGCTTCAATAAAGCTAATATTTTGGATCTCATGCAAGTTTACATAAGATAATGATTGTGATTTTACTTTTAATGGACTTGTATTTTGTATGGTGGAATTAGAGATCATGAGGTAGATTTAAGACTGCTGAAATGATGGTTCCTCAACGTAATAATAATCAAATTAGTACTTGGGAATATGCGAATATATATATATATATATATATGACTTTGTTTGCTTCCCGTGAACTTGAGAATCAGATCCATTATCATCATCGTGAATGACAGTGGTGAAGCATCACTATCATATATATATAGATGACCATGACAGTGTTGCACATTGAAACCTAAGCGAGCCGTGCATTGATAGACAAATTAAAATGGGGACAAAATTATACAAAATAGAGAGAGAGGACATTGTTGGCGCATTTTAAAAAAAAAATGTATTAATGTGCATGTTGTATACCAAGTTCTATGTATATAATAAAAATGTGCCACCAAATTTTTTTTTTTTTTTAAACAGGGTAAAATAAGAAATTATATCGCCCTTAAATGAATGTACAAATATCCGATGAAACAATAGGTGTCATGAGCAACAGGAAGAGGTGTAATGAGCCCGCAAAATCAACTTGTACACGTTCTGGAATGCATGATTGAAGGGAACACCCACACATTTATTTTATTTAACAAAAAATGAAATAATAAATATTATAACTTCTTAGGATGCCCTACTTCACAGTGTTCATTCAATGACGAATAAATATGGCTTATTATCAGGCCAACCCAGCCGTATACAAGATAAAATACTTGCCAATTTGCAATCCTACAGTCAACAATGAAATATGAACCATGGGGACAAGAGCTTGAGGGGGATCTGCTCCCCAGTTTAAGTTATATTTAACCTTCAAAAAATTGCAGTCGCCCCTTGGATTAACAACATACTTTATCAAAATAGGAGCTTTTATTCCTAAACAATCATGAACTCAAGATTTTCATTATTTCAAGAATCAATTTAGGACATGTTTGGTTTGGTGACATCCTGTAACGCCCCTATATGGGGGTTAACATTTTTTAATGATAAAATAAAGATCAAAAATAAAAGTAAAACTTCAAAAATAAAGTTGCCCGGGACTTAAATGAAAACTCTCATATCAAAATAAAAACATAAACAACAATTAAACCACAGTTTAACGTAGCACCTTAAATTTAATAATATAAAACTGTCATCATCATCATTCCAACCCTCAACACATCTTAATACAGTTACAAAAAGTAACAATCGATGCTTACATTATCATGAAGAGCATTCTTAACAATTGAAGCAATCCCCAACGTAATATAGCTACATAGCTTCTTCAACTTTTTTCCTCGTAGCCACCTTACAATTAGTGAGTCCTAAAAAGATGAAATATAAGGGAATGAGCGACAACATGCTCAGAAGGGAAAACATTACTCACCTTTAAGTTTTTATCCTTACTGCATTAAAACCTGCATGGTTAGTTAGTTCTCAACATTAATCATCAATGTTATCATGTTTAATTTTGGTGGATTTCTTATAATCATTCTTACCAAGTTCCATATACATATATATATATATACATATTAATTCAAGATTCAATTATGCTCATCTATATCCACTGTACAATAGAATATCGTATCACTCAACTCAACAAAACCCAAACGGGCACGCTTGACCACCCTCCATACATTCCAAGGGTGTTCCGATGAGGGGACATTAAGCCCCGAATCCTCACCAAGTCGATTCCTGTATAGTGCGTTCTGGGACTTTTAACCCAAGGGAGCGTCATCACCTCCCCCTATTTTTCCTTTTAGGGTATTTGTGCCCAAAGACGTAACCGCCGCCCTCTTCATGTCTCACCATTCCTCTATAATCAATCATTATTTATAGAGTTAATTTTTCTAACCATGCTTCTCAATTTACAACAACATGTGTCCAATCATTATGTTTCCTCACTATACAATACAGGACAAGTTCCACATCATTATTTAAGGTATAATCATATACATTCAAAATATCATTTACATATCTTACAATAAAACAACCAAATTTTAATTCATTAAAGCTGCACAAAAGATGAGTAATAGATTCCCTACCTTTTGGTGAAAGCCATGCTAATAACTTCCAGATCATGATACCAAGCTCACCACATGAGCTCCAAGTATTTCATTATCCTACAATGCATAAAATTACCATACTTTAACTCAATTCCTAATCCATAGTTATACTGATTACCATCTATTCTACTATTCTTATTAGTGTGCCATAATCATTTATATGAAATCCTTGGAACATTTTGTAACACAAAATGGTGGAAAACATGTGACTTTGGACTGTCCGATCAGCCTGTCGATTAAGCTCGGCTTGCTGATTGGCAGAGTCCGGCCTGCTGATCAAGGCAAAATCTAAAAAACTCCAGTTTTCTGTTTTTAAAGATTTTGAGCTTCAAAGCTCAATCTGACTTTTTTTAACAAATCTCAGAACATGAAAAATACATAGAAACCATATATTATCATACAATAAAACATGTAAATTTTTTTCCCCAAATTTTTATGCATGAAACATGTTTAAAATTCTCAAACATTGATTTTTACAGAACTTTACAAAAACGTGATCTAAATAGGAAATTGTTCAAATCCAAAACAAACATAATTCAATTTGCATACATATAAAAGCACAAGCCCAAATCATGAAATGAAGAACAATTACAAAATCTAAACAGAGTAACTAGGAATAAAGGAAAGGTAGAGAAGAATTTGGGTTTTTGATTAGAAACTATACCTTGTTTTCTTGAAAAATTGTTATTAGGCTTGAGTCTTTGCTTGAGGAAAGAGATCCTGAGTTGAGATGAAACTTTTTGATCAGATTGAGAAGGTGAAGGAGAGAGACGCAATAGAAAGAGGGAGAGAAAGGATGAGTGGTGTGAAATGTGAGGGAAAATGAGTTGTCTGATATGTTTTAGGAGTTTGTGGCTTTGGGCATGTGAGTGAATAGTCTCATTGGAAGACTCAGAAAAAGAAAGAAAAGAAAAGGGATAAGGCCTTTGTGGGGAACCAAGGCATGTGACTTGTTTGATTCAAGTCTTATCTTTTATTTATTTATTTATTTATTTTCTCTTTAACCATTACACGTGAAGGACAATAAAGGAGGGTCTACCATGGCATTTTGGTAAATATACTAAATCAGTATAAGAAATTTTTAGAAATTCTAAAAATAAGTAGAAATAAATATTGTAAAATAGATTTTAAATGAAACAAATTTTTGATTGACACACTAAAAATTAATTTAATTACCTTAATACCCGTTAGGATAAATAACGGGTGTCACACATCCATATGTCATATTATTTTATACATAGTGAAAAACTAACACAATGTGGATCGTGATATCAAATATGACTAAAAACCTTTGTATTACATTGTATTGTATAACTTAAACAAAAAGAATGTATTAATAAACCTATCAAATGTTTCATATAATAAAAATTGATGCCGAAGTCAAAGTTTGGGAATGGGTCCAAGATTGGAGTTTAGTTAGGACTTAAGGCTGGGGTAGCATCACGTTACAAGATCAAGATCAGGGTCGGGATTATAACAAGGATCAAGGTTAGGTTTCAGGGTTAAGTTCAAGGTTGGATTTTAAGATTGGGGTCAAGGTTAGGGTCGAGATCGGGATTGAGGTCAAGTTTCAAGACTAGGGTTGGGGTGAGTTTTGAGGCCGAGGTCGAGATCAAGTTTCGAGACAAGGGTCAAGGTCAAGTTTCCATGCTCAAGTCAAGGTAAAGATACGATTTTGAGACAGGTCAAAGTCAGATTTCAAGCTCGAGGTCATATCAAACTTCAGGATAGGATCGAGGTTAGGCTCCAAGGTCAGATTTGAAGCTCAAAGTCAAGTTCAGGTTGAGTTCAAGGAAAACAAACAAAAAACATTGTTGTCTAATGAAATCTAGGGATTTCTTCATTGTTTTGACCTATTAAGCTTAAGGTCTTATTATTTTTAGAGCCCAAATGACTTAGGCCCTTTTAAGATTATAGGTCCAACTTAAGTAGGGTGAATTTGAGAAAATGAGAGAAATAGCATATTTTTGAAGCTTTTGGAGTAACTAGTAAGTTTTAAAAATATTTGTAGTAAATAACATATTTATGATATAAATAATTTATTTACCATGTAAATAAAAGGTATTCACACCGTAAACAAAGAGGTATATAAGTTATTCATACCTTAAAGGTCAGATTTCAAGCTCAAAGTCGAGTTCATGTTGAGTTCAATGAAAACAAACAAAAAACATTGTTGTCTAATGAAATCTAGGGATTTCTTCATTGTTTTGACCTATTAAGCTTAAGGTCTTATTATTTTTAGAGCCCAAATGACTTAGGCCCTTTTAAGATTATAGGTCCAACTTAAGTAGGGTGAATTTGAGAAAATGAGAGAAATAGCATATTTTTTAAGCTTTTGGAAGTAACTAGTAAGTTTTAAAAATATTTGTAATAAATAACATATTTATAATGTAAATAATTTATTTACCATGTAAATAAAAGGTATTCACACCATAAACAAAGAGGTATATAAGTTATTCGTACCTTAAACCTATTTGCTTGTGCAAATAATCTATTTACACAGAATTATTTACACTGTAAATAAAGGGTAGAAAATTATTTATATTATAAATTTGTTATCTACTACAAATATTTTCAAAACCTACTATTTATTATAATTAATTTTGAAAAAGTTTTATTTACTATAATTTCATAAAAGGAAACATGATAACATATCAGGTTTATGAGATTATCAAAAAAAAAAAAACATATCAGATTTATGAGGCACACGCCTCTTGAGGCGTAGCTTAGAAGCACGTGTCGTATGCCTCATCCCCTGACCTACAGGGCGTAGGTTCTAAGGTTCTTTTTGAGCACCTCGCTCTAAGGCACTCCTTGAGGAGTATGCCTCGATCGCTTTTGAAAACATTGGGTCAGGTTGGGTTTTGGGACTAGAGTCGTGTTCCAGGATTAGGATTTAGGCCCGATGTTAGAGTTCAGGATCAGGGTCAAAACCTGATGCCTAACCCTAGTACTGAAACCTAACCACAAATCTCAAAACCTGACACACGATCTTGAATCCCTCCCCCACCCACCCCCCCACCCCCCCAAAACCTTGGCCACGGTCTCAATTTTGATCTCAAAACCCAAGCCCAATCTCAACCCTGACCCTATCCCAAAACCTGAACATAATCCTCGTCCCAAAACCCAACGCTAACGTTCGATCCCAAAACTTGACCCTAACCTGACACAAGACCTAGAATCCTAACCCCAATCCCGACCCAAAATTCTGATCTCGAGTTCCGAAACTTCACGCAACCCCAACTCCAAACTCTAACCCCAATCCTGAATCTAGATGCCAACTGACCATGATCCCGAAACGCAACCTTTTTACCGGTCCCAGACCCTGACATCCCCCGATCTCGAAACCAAACCCCCATACCCTGACCCAAATTTACTATATTTAAAAGTTTAAATATGTATGCAATATAATAAAGTAATAAACAAAACATTATATAATATGATACAACATGTTAATACGGTGTAAAAAGAGAGAATATGTTATATAACAACAATAAAATATAATACAACGTGTCAAACATACCCTTACTTCAAACCATAATACACCACTCCTTGTATTGAGACCAGTTTGTAGGTTTTTAGCTGGCTTTGTTTCCAGTTTGATTTTCTTTAATCCAGTTTAAAGGAAGCACTGCTACGGTATTGAGATTATTGGAGAATGACAGAAATAGCATATTCCTCACTTTGTAATTAAACTTTGTGGTTGAAGATGTTACTGAAGTACAAGACAAACTCATCTATCATTTAAGTTTACAGAAAAGGTAATTATGATCCATTATTTCGAACCATTGCAAAAACCAAAAACATACAAAAACCAAAGACAAATCTGAAACAGCAATAACCAGCAATCGGCCATCCCCAAATCTACCTATGGTTCTCCACCAAGCTCCACTCGTAGATTGTCATAGGGATACACTTTGGGTGCCTGTCCAAAAATGAAAATGAAGTCATCAATCAGCGTATTCAGAAACATTGTAGCTGATGAAGCTTTGTAGCAGAGAAAAATTATAAGAAAACAATGCAAAAGTTGAGGAAAGATAGAGAGCAAGGCCAAAACAGAGTCGGAGAAGAACTATAAACTTTTGAATGATTCGCTCCACCAAGAGTTAGTATAATTCTATGCATTCATAATATGTATACTCTTACAATAATGAGTTTTAAGGTCACGTTGAATTTCGGATCTAGTGGTGCAAGAAGAAAACAATTTTCTAACTGGAAAAATGGATAAGCGCGGAGGTTCGTGCTTCTTGACACATTAAAAAGGAAATAATAAACAAAGAACTCAGCTTGTGTGCAATCTTTACCCGGTTTCCAATACATCCAGGGTCTGTAGATTTCTAGGAAGCACAATATCAGAGAACTTGACTGAAGTGTCTACCTGGTATAACGTCTCCTAATTTTCCTCTTTCGTTCAAATTCTGCTAATTCTAATACAATGCCATGCAATACTCCCTCATCAGAACTGAAAAACTTCAAACCTTCAGAGATTCAAATTTGAAATTCCTATTCGATTAACAAGCTTATTTCGCTAGTCGCTGCTGAGAACCTCATAGTAACAATAATTTCCCACCACCAAAAAATCAAATGACTTCATCCAAGACTCTGACAAAAGATAATATTTCCCAAATCCCAATTGCCCTCTGCAGTCAGCAGCAAAGTTTCCTAAAGAAACTGATGACATTCTCTGAGAAAAGCTTATTAAAAATTGTAAATAAAGCTACCAAGATGATCAAACCTATACCTAATGTGAAAGGCAATTAGAAAAGGGTCCACTGCAGCCACATTGCACAAAAGTTAAGACTTTGATTCAATTGACAACAACACGAAGTAATACCAACTCTTTGAAGACATGTATCACAGGATTGAACGATATATTCCACATAACGTCATGAACTCAGAAAAGTCCACATAATGGTTTCCTAAGGAATCTTAGTCCCTCCAATTCAACATAATAGAAGCTTGTAGTGCCTTTTAATGTTCCAAATTAAGGCCAATTCAACTCTTTAAATACTAAAGGCACGGGTCATTTTGAAACAATTCCTGAAAAATTCCGTCTTTTTTGCAAGGATGCCATTAAGCACGCAATAAAACAACTTAAAAACTGCAACGAAGTGGCCACTATTTATGGAAAAGATTAGCACTGGGACAATCTATAATTGCTAAAGATTTAAAGTAAATAAACAAAGAAGCAAAGGCAAATTTTGAGACTTACAAAAGGAATCTTGGAGGCTTTGTCATTCCACACAGCCAACAATCCCAGTGACGCAAAAAATCCCAAACCTCCACATAGCCAAGCCAATGCTTCATACTGTACGGAGTTCAGAAATTCCGAAATAAAGAAAAAAAATCTTCCAAAATCGCAGGCCATACAGAATCGTAAATTGATAAAGTCTAAAATTCTAAACCTTTCCGACAGTATCGGCAATACGATCTATGCAGGGCTCTGGGAAGGGGGTTCCGTTGTCCCAAACCAATTCGTCATTCACAGGAAGCTGAATCACCAACCAAAGAAAAAAAAAAAGCAAAAAATGAATGCTTTCTGAGCTTGAGTTCGATTTCAGGTATACTTAATTCGAATAATTGTTGAGAAATAAAAAAGGGTAATAGAGATGGGTCATGGAGTATTCTAGCGTTTTATGCTTACGGGTTTGTCAGGGACGATGTGCTTGCCAACGGGGAGGCCCATGCCGGAGCGGAGGCGGAGAGAGGAGGCGACGGAGCGGCAAACAACACCGTTTCCGCCCATGATCTTGGACACCACATTGCTTAATCTTCCTGCCATTTTCTCTCCCTCGATCTTCTTCATTCTTCTTATTCGCTGTGTGGTTTTGTTTAGTCGTTGCGTGATTGGGAATTTGGGATTTGCGATCTCCCAGCAGAACGGCGTCCTTTCCTTAGCCCAGGCCCATTAAGTGTTTATCTCTATGGGCCAGAAGCCCATGACTTTTGAACTCGGGCTTTACAGCGGCAGGGGGGAATTTTCATAAATAGGCCCCTTTAACAATTACGGGCTTCTTTTATTTCACTATCTAAAAGGAATGCCAGTTTTCACAATGCCATCTTTTTAAACGTACTTTTTGTAAGTGTAACGATTGTTGTAGCGTGACATTTCTTAAACATATAATATAATGTGGACTAAGTAAACAAAGTTTCTAAAAGTGTCATGTAGCATGTAATTTTCTCTAACACATGTAATATAAATGACAGTGTAGCATAAACTTTTCTAAATGTGACATAAATATTAATAAACATAACTTTTAAAAGTGTAACATAACATAATTTAATCATAGCAAAATGAGAAAATTACATGTTATGTCACATTTTTACGAATGTAATTATTCATGTCATATTTTAAAAAATTTGTCGCACTAAAACTCATGTTATATATTTAAGTTGTGCCACACAAATATATGCGATATTTATAAAACATAAGCTTCAAAATATGGCTAGTATGAAAATTCTCCAAACGAAATTTCAAGAAATAATTACAAAATGACCTTGAAACTATCTAAAATACATTTTTAAAACTATTCATTTTAAGGTATTTATAAAACATAATAATTATATATCTAATGTTGAGGGATAGCGAAAGATATAAAGGGGTCATTTTATGGACTTGGGTGCAAATATCGTGACTTGGGTGCATTTTTTTTCACCACCTGTATAATGAACGTGTATATATTTATATATATATATGTGTGTATGTGCGCGCACGTGTGTGTGTATGTATGCATGCAATATTAACTCATTCAAATATAGTAAAATTTTTAAAATATTTAAAAAATAAAAAATTAATTTTATCAAATAATTACTATATAATTATATAGTATAAAATACAACAATCATTGTGATAATTACTATTTAGTTTTGCAGTAAGTGGCGTATTTTAAAAAATTTTGCTAAATTTCCATTTCATGATGGCAATTTCGTTAAATTTCAATTCTAGCATAGCAATTTTGTCATGTAGCTTAATTTTTATTTCCTTTCTTTTGCATGTAAGGCAATGTGGCTAATGAATGTGAAGCCCAGCCTCATGCAATGCTCTAGTTGAAGATGATAACGACGACGATGATAAAACAACAACAGCGAATGTGAAAAACGATTGGCCAAAACCAGTCAGCTTTTTAAGTTTCTCTTTTAAAAAAATAAATAATTAAAAAGTCAAAATAAACAAAAGAGTAGATACTCCCTCTTCTATAATACTTAATAGACTATAATGTTGGTTTAACAATTCATCCATATTTGAGGTACTAAGTTGTGCGTAAATAATGCTTCTTTGTGTATCATGTTAGCATAATATTGCATGAAGAGGAGACTGTTTTCCCTAGCTCAACTCATTCAAGGAAAAGCTGTTGAGACATTTGAGCAATGTCATTTGTGGACAGAAAAAATACCCTTTTCACTTAATTGTTTGTTCCTTGAATAGGATAAAAGTGACAATCCGTTGGCCTCTTACAACATAAACAAACTAGAAAGTTGAGATCTCAACCTCCACAAGTAGCCCCAAAAATACCAAGTATGCAATACAAACTAAAAAGGGAACAGTAAAATCAATAGCTTAGACATAAATCTGCCACAAAACCCTTTCAAAATTCAAATTCCCAACTTCGACTGCTCTTCCAAGATGGTATTGGCCGAGTCCCTAAGCTTTTGTGCCTCCTCATCCGTGAGATGCACATTGGTGACTCCTAACACACCGGCCCTCCCAAGCTGCGCGGGCAAGCTCAGGAACACTTCTCCCCCATCAATGCCGTAGAGACCCTTGGCAAGGACCGACACCGGATGAATCTTCCTCTGGTCTCGGAGTAAACTCCGAGCCAGGTTAGCTGCCGAGTAGCCTATTGCCCATGAGGTGTAGCCTTTGAGACTAATCACTTCGTATGCGCTGTTGATGACTTGTTTGTGAATGTTCTCTAGTGTTTGTTTCTCGTAAGTTATTTGTTGTTTTTCTAAGAAGCTCAGCACTGGCACTCCCCCCACGCTGATGCTAGACCATAGCGCCACCGAGCTGTCGCCATGCTCCCCAACTATGTATGCCTACAAAAACAATCATATTTACCATACATCAATAAAAAGACATCTCTGTATACAAATACTAAGCAGTTTCAATCAACTGGATGACAAACGATTACCTCAAATGCATATGCATTTTCAGTTTTGTATTTTCACTCAAGAATGTGCAATTGTTATGAATAAACCAT
Source organism: Artocarpus heterophyllus (assembly GCA_025403435.1). NCBI lineage: Eukaryota > Viridiplantae > Streptophyta > Magnoliopsida > Rosales > Moraceae > Artocarpus > Artocarpus heterophyllus. The sequence continues at coordinate 801,197 of CM046344.1, forward strand.
TTAATACAGCTGAATTACCAGCATAATATCTTAGTTTAGTCACTACATTAATTTGGATTATTGCTTGTGTAATAGTGGATAATAAAGTAACAGTCACGCATGTGTCCAAAGACTACAAACAAGCTTTCAGCTTGATTCAAACTAAAACTAATCCACTCGGAATAAAATAATTCACCTTATTTTTTATTTATTTGATGAATGGATAAAATAATTCACTTGGGTTTAAAAAAATGGCCTTGCCCGACAACTTTTCGAAGCCAACCGCTTAGCTCCATGTGTTTTTTATCCAGTTGTAATTTTTAACTTTCCACCCCAAAACATATAAAGTTGGATTTTTTCTTTTTAATTGGAAAACAAAAAAGTTGCAATTTGCTACACAATAATTCCAGAGTCGTAAAAAAAATGTTCCTCAGCTTCTTTTTTTTTTTGGGGGGTAAAATGTTTTAAGTTAAAATAAATACATATGGCGTTAAATCGCTCATAAATTTAACCAAGTATATGAAAATATACTTATTTGTTAGCTGATAAAAATTATACCGAAAATTTGATAATTAAAATAAAAGACTCACTTGCACATCCTGAGCATTGACGTCAAGGTGATCCGCAATGAGGAACCGGAACCGCGAGGAATCCAGATTGGTTCCCGACCCGATGACCCGATTGGATGGAAACCCTGAGAGCTTCCAGGAGACATAGGTCAACACGTCAACGGGATTGGACACGATCAGCAGAAGCGTCTCCGGCGAGTACTTGGCCAGCGGAGGAATGATATTCCGAAACAGAGCAACGTTCCTCTGGAGGAGGTTCAGCCTCGACTCGCCGGGGATCTGTCGGGCTCCGGCGGTGACGATGCAGAGATCGGAGCCGGCGGTGACGGCGTAGTCGACGGAGGCGTGGATCTTGGTGCGGGGAAGGAAGGCGGCGGCGTGCTGGAGGTCCAGCATCTCGCCGCGGAGCTTGTCGGCCTTGGCGTCGACGAGGACGAGCTCGTCGGCGAGGTCCTGCGTGAGGATCGTCTGTGCGATCGCCATCCCGACGTTCCCGGCACCGATCACAGAGATCTTGGTGTGCCGCTTCGTCGGAGACGGCGGGCCGGCGCTCGCGATGGGCTTGAAGAAGGCCTCCGACAGGTCCAGCCCACCGGGGCCCAGCGACGAAGTGGACTCACTCTTCTGCATGATAACTCAATTTTCTGTTTTGGGAAAAAAATTAAAAAGAAAAAAAAACACTTGGGGAAAATCTCTGCAATTGTATGTGTAGGTGTCTGGATTCTGGTGTTGTGCGGAGGATTGCTTTGGGGGAAGAAGACGGAGTTCGTATTTTATAGAGGGATGAAGTCATCAGCGGAAGATTTTGATGGATTTTTCAACGGTCTTTTATTTTTTATTTTTTATTTTTTTAAATGGACGGTCTTTTAGTTTTGATGTGTTTTATGGTTCGTCTGGTGCATAAGATCTGGATCGTATAGTTCAAAAGTTTGTAGATTAAATTATGTATTTTAAATTGTATAGTTTAAACGATAATTTTAAATTAATGTTTAAAATATAAAAGTTTAAAATAAGAATAAAATATTATATAAAATTTAAAACAAAAATTAATATTTAAAAAATTATAGTTTATTAAAAAAAATGAAAAAAAGAATAGTTTGTATTATAAAAAATAGTTTAAATTATGTAAACTTGAGGGATAAAGTTTAAATTTTAAGAGTCTATGTGGTTTTAAAACAACTTCTATAGTTTGAACTGACCTTGGTTATTAATCTAACGAACACCAATTTGAACCACATTTATGATATAAACTGCCTTAAACGGTTTTAAACATATACCAAATGGCCTATTAATCTTTTATGTTATTCTTAATTTGCCCCTCTAGATCAATTTAAAAAGTTATTGGGTTTCAGTTATTTAGATCTCATTAATTTAGCCAGTTTGGCGATTTTAAAGACTACTTTAACAATGGTGGAGCAAGAATATTTTCTCGGGGCACTATATAGAAAATTGGAAGTAGAATTTTATTGAATGAAAATATAATTATATATTTTAATGATTAATTGGGATATAATTATAATTTTTCTTATAAAATAAGGATACAATAATATATTTAAATTATTTTGTTAGGGCAAAACAATATATTTCAATATTTCATAAAATCACAACAATATTTTTTTTTATTATTTGTATAATTCTTTTGCAAAATAGGTCTATAATTAAAATGTTAAACTATAAAATAATGGTAAAAATTTAAATTTTGAAAAATAAGCAGGGACAGGTGCCCCACTCATAACAAGGTTGCTCTGTCATATTGTTAAATGCTTCACATCTTTGAACTACAATTTAGTCAAAAAATTTTATCATAGATAATGCCTCATAAAAGAAAGGAAATCTCCCAGTTATTTATTAAATGTTATACTTATGGGGTCATTACACAACTAAATGTGCAATATTTTTTGGTGGAAATAAAATGTGAATATGTTTCTTGCCTTACAAAACTAACCATGCAGCACGTGTGATTTTCATCGGGCGGTGGTAATTAGATTCGTCATTTAAGATTTTGTGAAAAAGAAGTTTGGACAATGCCCCACTCAGGAATTTTGCTTTTTTCCATGCTTTTGATGTTGCCTTGCGTGGCAAGAACAAAACCACCCTTTGTTACAAAACTAGGGGTGACTAGAACTTTGAAACCGCGTTCCATAATAATTTTGGAAGATTCCCACCGACTCATTGGAGGCTTCAGCCAATAAGAAAAAACTAAAGAAATTCTCATTAGTAGACAAAGCCCCTGTTTGCAGTCATAATTTGGGATAAATCAAACTTCAAAGCCATAAATTCGTTTCCTAATCAAGAAAGAGTGTTGCGAAGATATCGTCTAATATTGCTAACCAGAATATAGAAATTGTGAAGCAGCAAATATTGAAATTTGGACAGTGCAAGACTTTCCTAGTGCATTGCATTTTAGAGCTTAATTATTAATCAGCTATGAGATTGTTGCTTGTGTTTTTTTCCTGGTTAAGCCAGTCGAAGAATTTTAGAAAAAAAAAATTATGTGAAGGCATCATGAGAGGATGGCACAGAAAATATTGTACAATTTCTGTAGTTTACATGGATTAATGGATAGCAGGATCTTGTAAAAACTTCTATTATTTAACTTTATTAGGACTTGAGTTCTAATATCAATAGAGATACCAAATTTAAGATTGGTCTTTTCTCCAATGGTTTTCATACTGAGAATTACCTTTTTTATTAACACATCTAATGTCAAAAAGATAATATCCACCCAAGAAAGTGGCTTAAGTGCAAGTTACTAGGACTCATATTTTGGCTTTGGAGGTAGAAACAGTATAGAAAAAGTAAACGACAGACGAAACAACAGTTGAGAAGGATATGTTGTTTAGGCCGTCTAGAAGAATGATTGTGTCATGCCTCTTATGGACGTCACAAATGTCGTTACATTTATTCTTCTTTTTTTACCATTATTTAAGATAAACTATTTTAAATAAAAACATAATTTGGAAACATACCCCAAGATCCATGCATACATTTTTTTTATTTGCTTGATTATAAGTATTCTTTAAATAGTTTATCACACCAAATAATAAAACCATAATTTAAATAAAGAGCAACACAACTTTCAAAATCTACTTACACAGTTCGGTAGGTCGAACTTCGAACTTCGGCAGGCAAAACTTCAGACTTCGACAGGCTGAACTTGACCGACAGTTCGAACTTCAACCACCTACAGGGCACCCGAGGCTCTGCAAAACAGGGTTTTAAAATTGCTAAGATTGGTAGGCCGATTCAGGGTAATCGGTAGGCCGATATCGACATCGACAGACCGACCAATAGTAATCGGCAGGCCGATCTTCTGTCTAAACAAAAGTAAATTAAAACAAGTCCCAAATATCTCAAAGTGTGGAAAAATAAACATACAAAGCAATAGAATCATAGTTTAAAAATTTTAAAACTTCTTTATTGGCATCTTCCATTTTCAATTCATCGTTCTTTGCTTACATGTCCGTTTTTGTCCTCCTCCTATTCCATAATTCTCTTACCCTTATCTGCACCATGATATAAAACTGAGTAAATAAAACTTAGTAAGTACATTTCATATATCACAACGTAAAACAATTTATGAGCTTCTTTATGAAACATGATTTCCATAATCATCGTCATCATAAATAGTACACTAGGTACAGTTTTATATAGAACATATCTTTCGTTAACATTAACCATATTAAAACTTTGTTTATTTTATCTTTAAGGGCCCAAGTATTGCACCATTATCATTATCATAGGCGCGCCGTCATAAGAGGAGAGGAGTAGCTAATCTCAAATCAAACATGACATTTTAACATAAACATTGATATGCAACACTTATTTAAGTGATACATATATACATACATACATCTATACTTTTATACCTTTGAATACGTCATCATCAAAGCATGCATAACTTTTTGTACAATAAACTTTCATAATAATACATTAAATAAAACCGTCATAGAATCATCATAGGAATCATCATGAACATAAAATTCAAAATTTTTACAAACTACATCATGTTGCAGGTGAGAATATACTTACCTGTTTAGCTTACTAAACCTTTTCTTTAGATGACGTCGCTGCAGTCTCGATGTGCTCACTTCTTGAAATGTTCATGTCATTCATTCATATAAAAATAAAAATTAATTTTCACTTTCATGAACTCAACTAATAGCATAAGACATTATTCGTACCCTCATCTCAAGAATTACATAAATATACATACACTTTACTATCTTATAAATATTCATGCAAAAACTGCGATACTAACACATGCCTAACCCTTAAGTATTCATAATTTAATAACTCACAATTTGTGCACAATTAGAGCATGAGACTTTAGAGGAACAAAGCTAACACATAAACATCTTATTATGATTTTTCATTGGCCATAAAATTTCCATTTGATATTTAAAACAAGTCACAAATTTTATGACATAAAATCTGCCAGCAATAGTTAGGCAGTGAACAATCTTAGCTTAAGTCCATTTATCACATTATTGATATCGTACAAAAATCTACAAAAATTTGATATCATAGAAAAATCTACAAAAATTAACACATATAATAGACACCTGAAACTATAACATATCCAAAAATCACCTTTCAATAAATTTAGAATAATCCGTAATATGTATTAGAAGTCAAAGACAAAAATAATTTTAAACAAATTAGGCAGTGAGATATATGCAATCATCATTCTCAAACAATTAAATAAATTTATTTAGACCCTAAAATTATTATGACATCTTATTAACATATAAATATAGAAGCACAAAAAGTCTCATTATCAAATAAATTCATTTAATTATACAAGAACGTCACAAAACAAAAGTCCAACAATCCATTGATAAAACAGTCTCAAAACCTAGTCTTAATGAAAATTCAAAAACACATAAAATATTCATCAAATCATCACAAAAGTTTCTAGCCCATAACTTAACATATACATGAACATATTTGTAAAATTTCGTGGAAAATAACATTCATTTGCCTTAGGAACAAAGACTGCCTTTTGAGAAATTTTCTGATTAGCAATCATAGAATAATGAGTGTTAGAGAGAAGAAAATTCATTTTTTAGCATATAAAAATGCAAATGGCGTGAAATTTTGAAGGCTAACACATAACACATACATGAACATCATACTATAATTTGAAAGCAAAAGGAAATTTGTAGACAAAGTTATAGTAGTCGGATTAAAGGGGAAAAATACATTGTAGAAACAAACCGAGAACGAACTCTTACCTTAAAACAAATTCTTCTCAATTTTTCTTTGAATTCACCCAAGAGAATACTCAAATTTCATTCAAATATTAGCAGCAAAAATTTAAAGAGAGAAGAGGAAGAAATCGTGGAGAAGAGGAAAATAAAAAGAGAGAGCATGAAAGGAAAAAGGGAAAGCGTCTAAGAGAAATTTTTGTGGAAGTATTCGTGAAAATAAGAGTGATATGATGAGAGGGTTTGATTTTTTTGAAATGGCAGCAAATTTTTCCAAAAGAAGAATACATAATCATGAGAGATTGAGAGGAATTTGGGGAAAATGTCAATGCTTTGTTCCATTTATCAATTTTCAAACTTTAAAAAGGGGAAACTTTATCATAAATCAATCATCATAAGAAAATTCAAATATTTCATCCTATGAAATTAAGAAAAAGACCAAAAATATGCCAATTACTCAGACTGTTTTATCTAATCACAATAATTATCGTTGTCTCAAATTTTGGGAGATTTCTGTTGATTGCTCGTCAGTTGTCTTCGGCCTACCGACTATTCAGTTCAGCCTACCGAAGTCATGAGGTCCAGCCTACAGATTAAATTCATCGACCTGTCGTTTCATAAGGGACAATTCGGCCTGTTGAACTTGAAGGATCGGCCTGTCGAACTGCCGCATACACTTAAATACAACAAAACCCTAATTCATTGCTAAATAATTATCAAACAAGCAACATAAATGACATGAACATCTGGAGTACACCAATTCTATGTGACCGTCACCTGTAATCATACTCAAAATAAAATTTTAAAAAAGTCAATAACATTATATCATATATCATTAGGGAAAATACTCAATATCATTACTTATTTAACAATATCTGTTACTTGAAAATTGGCAAGTGTTCCAGATTGGAACAATCGGTTACAAGTAAAGCTCTTACATGCTATAGTAAAAAGCAAAAAATTGTGACAGTATAAAGCATTTACATGCTATAATTTTTAAACGAAACTGTTGGTTTCAACCATTCTTTTTGTTAGGACCCATCATAAATATGAAGAGCAATAACAACATAACCAATTGGTTAACAAGTTTTAACCAAACTTGATAAACAAATGTAACCAACTGTTTACACATGTCATTCGTATAGCTAGCAGCCAAAACAACTTGACAAGTTAGTTAAACATGTATTTAAGCATCTGTTGTATAATTGAAAATGCACATGAGAGAAAACTTCAATGAAATCAGATTTGCATTTCTACATCTAATTTGCTTAGAACTTTCTTTTGTTTACTTCTCCTAAATTCAAACATGGTATCAGAGCGGACAATCCCAGCGCCGAAAAGATTGTCAGAGATTGCCATTGATGGAAACTCAACCACACCACCCTTTGTTCCTGTCTCATTTTCTCATCCATTCATAGCAAAGCTTGATCAGAATAATTTTCTTGTTTAGAGAAAACAGGTCCTTGCCACAATTAAAGGACACCGACTTCAAGAATTCCTTTTTGCAACAGCATCACCTCCTTCAAGATTCCTTTCCTCTGAAGATCAACTTGCTAGGAAAATTAATTCTGAATTTTAGGATTGGGAGTAGCAAGATCAACTGATCCTATCATGGCTTCTTGCCTCAGTTAGTGAAGGTATTCTCCCTCGACTGGTCAGTTGTGATTCTTCCTCTCAAGTCTGGAACACACTAGAAATCTACTTTGTTTTTCAAATTCGAGCAAAGGTAACTCAAATCAAGACTTAACTCCAAAATCTAAAGAAAGTATGAATGAGTTCCTCTTACGCATTCGACACTATGTGGATATGCTAGTGTTAGTAGGACACAGACTCACTGTTGAAGATCATATAGATGCAATTCTAAATGGTCTCTCACTAGAATATGAGACTCACTCCCATTTTTATACCTGTTGGTCCTAGGGTCATTCCATATCAGATTAGGTCTCAAAAACTCGAAACAGAATCAAGTTCAAATCAATATCTGATAAGATCGGCGTGAAAACGCGTAATCTTATCTCCGCTGATCGGCAGACCGAACAAGTCATCCGACAGGCCGATCTCTCGAGAAAAAATCTCCGCGAATCTTTTATTTTCCACCCAAGATTCTAAAGGATAAAGTCTCAGTTTTAATTCAAATAACCCAATAGAGAAGTTATCTGATCAAAACAAACTTTATCAAGATAATCTCTAAGAAAATAAATCAATTCACAATAATTCTACAAGTTTATCTTGTTCTAATTTGTCCAAAATTAAAACAACCGATAAACAGACAAGAATTATCTGATCGCAATAATTCAACAAGTTTATCTTGAACTAATTTCTTACAAAATTAATTCAACCGATAAACAGACATGAATTATTTGATTCTTTCAAATTTTAAACCAATATGATAAATTCGACATAAGTCACCAATTATTGAAAAAGCACGCCGTGTCGTTACAGGACTTTGTGAGCTAGCAAAGGGGACCAAAATGGACCTATAAAGTTCAAGCTCATGATAATTATGAAACCCAATATCCCAGATATACATTTCACAATTATCAACTCCAACGCTACTCCACTAAAAGCTTGGAGCTGCACTCTCGAACTTTATAGAATTACGAAGCTTGTGTAGCTAAGTCTCCATGACATATCATAGTGTATCGCATCCCCATATGATCATCCATAATCAGCTTAAGGACAAGTTCTGTCTTACCTTTCTGATTATTTTTATCTTACGTTCCATTGTCTCACCATTAGAAAACTTACCATCCAAAGATAGTATACCATTCGGTTACACCTATGTATCCAAATGGTTGAGCGCTCCAATTTTTCAATTACAGGACAACGCATATAAGAGGATATCATTACTCCTAAAAAGGAGCTATGGATTCCATATCTATGAATAACAAGTCTACGCTATCAAGAGTCATGCCTCCAACGTACCGGCATGCATATCACTATAGAGATGTGGGAGTCACCCATTGGCACATTAAAAGGCACAAGTCGAGACAGAATTAAGATGCAATACAAATGACTGTCAAAAGTGAATCGATTAAGATACACTTTTTATCTCAGGATTAAGATACAATACAAATGACTGTCTAAAGTGCATACCACTATTCATCTCACGATTAAGATACAATACAAATGACTGTCTAAAGTGAATCGATTTGCCAAGACAGAATTATTAATCCAAATCAATTCGCTTTATGTCCCGATCCAACACATCGTCACCTATGACAACGTGCCAATGTTTCTATTCACGGAGTCCAACTCCGATGGCCAAGACAAACCATCTCTCAAAAGGGATATAGACAACATAACAATCTTTACATGAATAAAGCGCCCAACTTTATTCCCTCGATTGCGGATCATATGTTTTAGACCGTCACATTAAGAATCGTGTCTTCTGCATAATCAGTCCATCATATGCCCAATTCTTAAAGGTTTAGACTGACAGTCTCAGACTACCGTTTGCTTATCATACATTCAACAAATATGAACGTAAAGAGGATAAGATTTGGTATATATAAATGAATAAATTCTTTATTGATAAAAATGTCTCCAAAAACATATTACATTTTTACTCCTTAGGGCATACATGTCTAACAATCTCCCACTTGCACTAAGTGAGTAAATAAAGCAAATTCCGCATCCCCATAGCTTCCACATGCCTCTCGAAGACTCTCCCAGTAAGTGTCTTCGTAAATGGATTAGCTAAATTGTCCTCTGACGCGATCTTGCACACCGTGACATGCCCACCCTCAACGAAGTCCTTTATCACATGATACTTTCGATCAATATGCTTACTCTTCTTGTGAAATCTTGGTTCCTTAGCATTAGCTACCGCCGCACTGTTATCACAGTACAGTGATACCGCTTTATCCATACCAGGAATTATCTCAAGATCCCCAAGGAACTTGCGGAGCCACACTGGTTCTTTCGAAGCATCACTAGCTGCCACATACTCGGCCTCCATCGTTGAATCCGAAGTGCAATCTTGCTTCGCACTTCTCCAACTGATGGCACCGCCACCCAGAGTAAGCACAAACCCCGAAGTCGATTTCCTAGAATCCAGACAGGATTGAAAATCTGAATCAGTGTATCCTAGAGGAGTTAAATCCTCACCCGAATACACAAACATATACCCTCGAGTCCTTCTAAGGTACTTGAAAATATGCTTTACCGCAACCCAATGGTTCGGTCCTGGATCCGCCTGAAATCGACTTACAATCTCGACCGCATAGCTAATATCCGATCATGTGCAAAGCATGGCATACATGAGACTACCCACCGCCGAAGCATAAGGCACCTTCTTCATGTATTCTCTTTCTTCATAAGACTTTGGAGAGTCTTTCTTAGAAAGAGTAATTCCAGACCTAGATGGTTGCCCACCTTTCTTGGAATCCTGCATTGCAAACCTCCTGAGAATTTTATCTATGTAGCTGGCCTGTGACAAAGCTATCATTTTGTTCTTCCTATCCTGAAAGATCTGGATACCGAGAACAAAATTAGCCTCACCTAAGTGCTTCATATCAAACTGCTTGGTCAATCATAATTTGACCGATGACAACGCCCCAACGTCATTGCCAATCAGCAGAATGTCATCTACATAGAGCAGTAGAAAAACCACATTCCCATCCTTAATGTGTTTGTAAACACATGGTTCATCCACGTTTTGTGAGAACCCATAAGTCTTGATCACTTGATCAAATCTTATGTTCCAAGAACGAAAAGCCTGCTTAAGTCCATAAATAGACTTTAGCAGCTCACAAACCTTACCCTCTTGACCCGCGACCTTGAACCTGTCTGGTTGTTCCATATAAATGGACTCATCAAGGTAGCCATTCAGAAAAGCCATCTTGACATTCATCTGCCAAATCTCGTAATCGAGAGCGGCAGCTATAGACAAGAGAATCCGGATGGACTTAAGCATGGCTACAGGCGAAAAGGTTTCGTCATAATCGATTCCTTCCTTTTACGTATAACCCTTAGCTACCAGTCTAGCCTTAAAGGTTTCGACCTTTCCATCCACTCCTCTTTTCCTCTTGTAGATCCACTTACACCCTATGGGTTTTACCCCTTCGGGAAGATCCATAAGCTTCCAGACACGATTAGTCTCCATAGACTTCATCTCAATGTTCATGGCCTCTGTCCAGAGTCTTGAATCAACATCCTCCATAGCTTCTGCGTAAGTATAAGGATCCCTATCATGTTCATCCGGTTCAGCCAAAAAGACCTTGCCATTGAACATATACCTCTCAGGTTTACGCCCGATCCTCCCACTACGCCGAAGCCCTTGAGGTTGTTGTTCAGGTTTGTTTGGTTTTTCTACACCGATCGGAATGGTTTCATTCGGAACCTCCGGAGTGAACGGATCACCCCTTAACTCCTCAAGCACCACTTTGCTTCGAGGTTTAAAGTCGTCCATGTAACTCTCCTCAAGGAAAATTGCATTAGTTGAAACCACGACTTTATTTTCCTTTGGGTTATAAAAATAACCCCCTTTAGTCCCTTTTGGATATCCTACAAACACGCAAACTTTCGAACGTGCTTCCAACTTATTCAGATCCTTAAACAAGACATGAGCTGGACATCCCCATATGCGAATATGGTTTAAGGATGTCTTTCGTCTTGTCCACAACTCGTGAGGAGTTTTAGGGATTGATTTTAAAGGCACATTGTTCAAAAGATAACATGCGGTTTGTAGTGCATATCCCCAAAAGGATAAAGGCAATGATGAATAACTCATCATGGACTGAATCATGTCCAACAAAGTCCTATTTCTTCTCTCCGCTACGCCATTCTGCTGCGGAGTGCCCGGCGCAGTCAAATGGGATAAAATCCCATTCTCTAACAAGTGTCCCAAGAACTCATCAAAAAGGTATTCCCCACCTCGATCGGATCGAAGTGCCTTTATGGGTCTACCTAATTGCTTTTCCACTTCAGCCCGAAACTCCCTGAACTTACCATAAGCTTCGCTTTTGTGGTGCATTAGGTACACATACCCATATCTTGAGTAATCATCAATAAAAGTGACGAAGTACTCATACCCTCCTCGTGCCTGGATGTTCATTGATCCGCAAACATCACTATGCACAAGTTCTAGAACCCCTTCTGCCCTATTGCCCTTAGACCCGTATGGTCTTTTGGTCATTTTACCCTCCAAACAAGATTCACATTGAGGTATAGATTCTACCTTTAAGTGACTTAAAGGTCCATCCCTTACCAACCTTTGAATCCCATTCAGGTTAATATGGCCAAGGCGCAAATGCCAAAGATAAGTCTTATTAGAGTGAGAAGTTTTAAGTCTTTTTGAGTCATTATCATTTACCTCAGCTTTAAGCAATAAGTCCATCTTAGGTTTGATAAAATATAGATTATTTTGCATCCATCCAGAACATATAAAAGATTTATTTTTATGAATCACAACTTTTTCATTAAAAGATACCATGTAGGAGTCTTTAAATAAAGAAGATACAGAAATTAAATTTCTTTTAAATTTAGGAATATAAAAACATTCTCGCAAAATTAAATTCCTATAATTATTAAAATAAAGATGGACATCTCCCACTGCTTCCGCAGAGACCAAGGATCCATCGCCCATCCGAAGCGTTAAGTCTTCACGAAGTAGACTTCTCGTTTCTTTGAATCCCTGCAGAGAAACACAAACATGATTAGTTGCACCAGAATCTATGACCCAGACATCACTGGATTCCTCAACCAAACAAGTTTCTAAATATAGAAGATCACACCTACCTCCCTTAGAAAGGAAGTCCTTGCAATGCTTCTTTATATGCCCAACCTTACCACAGAAGAAGCACTTAAGCTTCTTTGGGTTCTTCTTCTTCTTCTTCTTGCTCTTGGTAGCAGGAGGAACAGAAGACTTCCCACTCTTGGCCTGTTGCTTCTTTCCATTCCTAGAGTTAGGATTGGAACCAGAAGCAGCTACCATATTGGCCTCTCCACCAGCAGGAGACTCCCTGATCAGCAGTTCAAACTCCTGTAACTATTTCATTAGTTCTGTCAAGGTCATATCCCATCTATTGCTTAAATTAAAAGTAGCTCTAAACAGAATAAATTCCTTAGACAGAGTCTCAAAGACCATAGTCATCTGAGTTTCAGCACCGATGTCGGCTCCATTGGTTTGAGCCTCAACGAGGTAACCCATGACCAACATCATGTGCTCCTTTACAGATGTCCCCGGTCTCTGTCTATAGTTTAAGAGTTTCCGAAGCCCCCCTTGCCGCTTCATTATGGCCTGGCCTCTGAACATATCCTCAAGATTATCTAAGATCTGCTTCGCAGTCTCATAATCCTGATGTTGAGCCTGCAGCACGTTGTTCATGCTAGCCATAACATAGCAGCGGGCCTAATCATTAGCATCTTTCCAGCGGTCGTACGCTTGGAATTGCTCATTACTTGAGTCTCCCGTAGACTCGGGAGGACAAGGAGTTGTCAGTACATATTTCAGTTTCTCAAAGGATAGGACGATGTCTAGGTTCCGTTTCCAATCGTTATAGTTCTCACCGGTTAATTGGTTTTTGTCAAGTATCGATGATAAAGCGTTTTTAGACATTTTCAATCTACAATAAAGAATCATATACCAAACATAAGTAAACATATATAATAATTTAGTAAGATAATACAATCATGTAAAATCATACAAATGTGTTTATGTGTCAAAATCTTGAAAATATCACAACCTTACAACGATAATTCCTAACTCAGAATTCAACAAGCTCCTAGGAGAGTCATGCCAAATTCAATCAGGAACACGAATCCCTTATTGATTAATATATTCCATCCAGGACCCGTATGATCCAGCATATACTAATAATCGTTTCTTTGACTATTAATTTTATTAACAGAGCTCCTAAGGGAGGTTAATAATAAAATTAACGTGAGTGTATAACCACTGTTTCAATATTTTATCCATGATTTATAATCACCACCTAGGAGTGTGCAACCATAAATCATACTAAAATACCTTATCCTTTTAGAGATCAAATCTGGTACATGATAGAAGTCCCTTCCTAGGGGTCGGGACCACCATGTTCTTCCTATGGACCAACGATAGAGGCCTTAGGTCCTTTCTTCGAAAACCTTCTCCCACTCAATCTTTTGAAGTCAAGGTTTTATTTTAAAATCATGCATGAACAATTTTAATATGAGTGGCACTCCCTATCCTATATGACATGTTATCAATATACATGGTAAATCATATTATAATGCAGACAAGCAAAGCAATCAAGCAAAGCTACAAGCAAAATAATAATAACCGTAATATTCTGGTTCTACCCTAGAGAATAGAAAACTAAGATTACAAGAGAATAATCGAGACATTTATCGATTCTTCATCCTTGAATCCTCAAGCTATATCCTTCTTCATGTAATATCCATCTTCAAGTCTTCAATCTCGTATGAATCGAATACTTCATATTTCCAGTCATATCTAAATTTAATGTTTCTCAGAATCGTCCCAAAAATAAAATTAAAACTGCATCAGAAAAATTACACCTTTTCTGGACACTTGGCAGCTCTAGGTCGGCAAGCCGATCTGGGTGATCGGCCTGCTGGTCTTGCTTCATCGGCCTGTCGATCCATGCAGGTTCGGCCTACCGGCAGAGCACCAAAATTTCTACCCCACTGTCGGCCTGCCGGACCACACGTCCGGCCTGTCGATCTGTGACCTTCGACCTGCCGAACTGTGAGGTCCGGCATGCCGACCGAGCAGAAAACGCACAATCCAGAAAATACAATTTTAACGCAATTCATCAATTTTATTTTCAACAATTCAAAAACATAAAATTAGAGACTCAGGAAATACCTAGAGGCGCTATCATCAATCTTTAAGATCTGTCTTCTCCGAATAATTATTTAATTACAAAATTCTTACAAATTAAAAATTAAATAACAATTCCTAGACGGAGATGATAGTCTGTCATCTAATTATATGAAAAACCTAGATACACATTCTAACCTCTAAGGAACCATAACCGGTATTAATTAATTAATAATTAATTAAACAACGATTTAATCAACCATAATTAATTAATAAACATTCACCACATAATCCATGACAACATATATATTATATAGAAACCTAGAGTGCCATCTCTCTATAAAATTCAATTCAAGCATAGGAGAGATTAAGATCACAAAATTTATGCATATAACATGATCACAAACTTGCAAATTTATGTAAAAACCTCGGCTCTGATACCAATTGTTGAAAACAAAGTGCGCATCGGAATTTTTAAAATTTTTCATCAGAGTAATTTCCAAAACACAAGTTTGACATGTTATATGTATAAATTAGACAGATCTTACTAACCTCAGTGTACCGAAGGACTTCCGCAACCTGTGTAGAGAAGTAACGTTCTAGAAGAGCCTCAACCAACTGGTCTTTTTTGCTATTCTCTATCCATAACCGGAGTGAGTGTGGGCTCACACGAACAGCTCTTCCACTAGTGACTCTCCTTCCAACCAACAGAGAGAACCCAAAGCTAATGCTCGTGATTTGTGAACAAAAGCTCTCAGGGAGTTTTCAGATGCTCACTAGAAGAGTATCACTCTTAATCTCTCAAATTGATCTGAGTAAATCATGAGACTCACTCCCATTTTTATACCTGTTGGTCCTAGGGTCATTCCATATCAGATTAGGTCTCAAAAACTCGAAACAGAATCAAGTTCAAATCAATATCTGATAAGATCGGCGTGAAAATGCGTAATCTTATCTCCGCTGATCGGCAGACCGAACAAGTCATCCGACAGGCCGATCTCTCGAGAAAAAATCTCCGCGAATCTTTTATTTTCCACCCAAGATTCTAAAGGATAAAGTCTCAGTTTTAATTCAAATAACCCAATAGAGAAGTTATCTGATCAAAACAAACTTTATCAAGATAATCTCTAAGAAAATAAATCAATTCACAATAATTCTACAAGTTTATCTTGTTCTAATTTGTCCAAAATTAAAACAACCGATAAACAGACAAGAATTATCTGATCGCAATAATTCAACAAGTTTATCTTGAACTAATTCTTACAAAATTAATTCAACCGATAAACAGACATGAATTATTTGATTCTTACAAATTTTAAACTAATATGATAAATCCGACATAAGTCACTAATTATTGGAAAAGCACGCCGTGTCGTTACAGGACTTTGTGAGCTAGCAAAGGGGACCAAAATGGACCTATAAAGTTCAAGCTCATGATAATTATGAAACCCAATATCCCAGATATACATTTCACAATTATCAACTCCAACGCTACTCCACTAAAAGCTTGGAGCTACACTCTCGAACTTTATAGAATTACGAAGCTCGTGTAGCTAAGTCTCCATGACATATCATAGTGTATCGCATCCCCATATGATCATCCATAATCGGCTTAAGGACAAGTTCTGTCTTACCTTCCCGATTATTTTTATCTTACGTTCCATTGTCTAACCATTAGAAAACTTACCATCCAAAGATAGTATACCATTCGGTTACACCTATGTATCCAAATGGTTGAGCGCTCTAGTTTTCCAATTACAGGACAACGCATATAAGAGGATATCTGTAACGCCCCTATATGGGGGTTAACAGTTTTTAATGAGATAAAATAAAAATAAATAATAAAAGTAAAACCTTAAAAATAAAATTTGCCCGGGACTTAAATGAAAACTCTCAACTCAAAAATAAAAATATAAACGATAAATAAACCACAGTTTAATGTAGCACCTTAAATTTAATAATATAAACTGTTGTCATCATCATTTTAACCCTCAACACATTGTAATACAGTCACAGAAAGTAACAATTGATGCTTACATTATCATGAAGAACATTCTCAACAATTGAAGCAGTCCCAATGTAATATAGCTACATCACTTCCTCAACTATATTTCTCGTAGCCACCTCACACTTAGTGAGTCCTGAAAAGATATAAACATAAGGGAATGAGCAACACTATGCTCAGTAGAGAAAGCCATTACTCACCTTTAGGTTTTTATCATTACCACATTAAAATCTGCATGGTTAGTAAGTCACATCATATTCCAGATTATGAGGTTTATTATGATCACATCTTATGGATACCGTAGTTAATCATTACCAAGTGTCATAATTACACATTTATACAAATATTACCAATCATCATTGTTCCTAGGTATCCATGTTAAATTGAGTATCACTCAACTCATCGAAACCCAAATGGGCGCACTTGATCACCCTATAAACATTCCAAGGGTGTTCCGGTGAGGGGACATCAAGCCCCGAGTCCTCACCAAATCAATTCCTGTACAGTGTGTTCTGGGACTTTCAACCCAAGGAAGCGTCATCACCTTCCCCCTATTTTACCTTTTAGGGTATTCATGCCCAAGGACGTAACCGTCGCCCTTTTCATGTCTCACAATTTCTCTATATTAAATCATTATTAATAGAGTTAATTTTCCTAACCATGCTTCTCAATTTATAACATGTGTCAATTCATTATGTTCCTCGCCGTACAATACAAGACGAGTCCATGTCATAGTTTCATATGTGATACACATATAATATCAGTTCAACATAGATATATATATATTGCGGCAAAACAATCAATTTTAATTCTATAAAAACCTC
This sequence comes from Artocarpus heterophyllus, assembly GCA_025403435.1. Lineage (NCBI taxonomy): Eukaryota > Viridiplantae > Streptophyta > Magnoliopsida > Rosales > Moraceae > Artocarpus > Artocarpus heterophyllus. Next base: position 818,551 of record CM046344.1, read on the forward strand.
ACAAAAGATGAGTAATAGAATCCCTACCTTTCAAGCTTATCAACAGTCTCTTAATCCTGGAATCAATTAACGTTAGCTCCATACTCCCTTGATCCTGAACTCCAAGCAAAACAGATCCAGTTGTATCTCGCTGTATCTACGAAGCATCCTCTGTAGTGCTCCTCGAGCGACTATGAATGGCTAGGAATGCTTCCTGGAGATCATACATTCTTGAAAATGTCATTCTGGACTCCGATACTGCTGTTTGAATCGCCTCGATTCGCGTGCAGTCGGTACCGGATGATTTTCATCGGAGTGGAATTTGCTCAAACGGAGGTCACCATTGCATCCAGAGCATCGAAACGAGTCAGGAGGCGGTCTCGGATCTTCGATCGGAGGTCCGGATCACAAAATTCCAATTTAGCCTTTGACTGGCCGTTGACTGGCGTTGACCATCGTTGACCGGCGTTGACCGACTTTGACCGTCGTTGACCGGCGTCAATCGGGGTCCGTTGGCAGCTGGGCTCGGGCCTAACCCCCCTAAATCGACCCTTCTGAGTCCAATGGCGGGGTCAATTTCACCCAATTCTGCCTCTAACATAGCGGGTCGTGAAGTACAACGTTGGTAGAAATGGATGAGCTCCGATCTTGATTCTCCGACGATGGAAACCTGAAATTGGCTGAGGGCTTTTGCTACCCATCCTCCTATGAGCATTTTCCCTCATCCAATTTGAAGAAACGTTGCTGGGAAGAGCCAAAACGGAGACTCCCGCGGCGGTTGACGGCGGCGTTGGCCGTTCTCCGGCGAAACCGGCTCCTTCCGTGCAATTGATCGAGGGGTTTTACTCCCCTTGATCCTCTGAACTCATTGGGAGGGGTGGTGTCAGTCACCTCCTCCGGCAAGGCGGAGTTCCACCATGGGGGCGGCGGTGCACGGCGACAATAGGCGGGCAGAGCAATCCGGCGGTTGTTGAGCTGCCACCAAGGGTGGGTTTTGTTCCTCTCATCACGGTGGTCGTGTAGGAACAAGAATCACGTCGATCGGACGTCGGACGGCGAAGATATCTCGTCGGAAAGAAATGGGTTTTGCCGCCACTTTGGGCGGCGCGTGTGGTCTCCTCCGGCGGCGTTTTGGGCGGCGCGGCACCTCGCTGGACTCAGCTCGTCGAGAGCTTTCCATTGGTGCGGGAGGTGTCGAAAACGGATGCCGAAATCTCAGACGATCTTTGAGGAGAGAGAGAGAGAATTTTTAGAGAGAGAAAGTAGAGAGAGAGAGAGTTTCGAATTATGAGAGAAATTTCTGATTTTTTTAATATATATACTAGGTAATTAATCTAATTACCTTAATACCCTTAGGAGAATAACGGGTGTCACAGCTCTACCCCCCTTAAGAAATTTCGTCCTCGAAATTTCAATTCTAGTAATACTAGTAAAAATTATGATTCCAATTCCGAGTCTAAACCGTTAATGTTGTTTGTCCTCCAAATTTAAGTTATCGTATCTCCACTTATTTACTTGCATAATAAATCTTACTCTAAATTCTAAATCCCTCAATGAGAGTATTTCTGACAAGTTTCAACTTGTAACACCGTATAATAGTCTAAGAATCTGATCAGGCATACATATTGACCATACCATGATTCCAGTCCTTCATTGTCCATGGACTGTGATTTACAATCACATTTAAGGAGATTGCTAGAGAAATTTTATATACTTCATCTTTAGGTTCCTTTCCCTTTTTGAGTAAGGAAAAGTCAAATATATTTGATTTCATACCTCAACTAATAAACTAAAACATAATCATAAAACATATATCACAAACACTTTTATTTAAAACTATACATTAAACTTACTCATAGAGATATTAAACGGAATCTCAGAGTTGCAAACATACCCGGCATATTTTTCATTAAACAGCTATCCTCATGACACAAACATTCAACCCAAATAATATATTCATATTTCATATGGAATATCCCCATAACTGACTCTGGTACTTCCACATAATATTAACAGAATATTACACATTACAAACATGATACGGATACGTTTCGAGAGTACAAGGCACTCCGTATACCAGCTATCCATATCATGCATGCTTAGAGGATACAAAAACATCGATAAACAAAAGATCGGACCTTAAGAAGGATGCGTTTCGAGAGCATCAAGTACTCCGTATCCAGCCATCCCGGCATTAGGCTCAATGAATCTAAAAGATTTAACAACGACGTACCACAAGAAACACAGAATACAAGGCAAACGGTTATTCGTAACACACGAAATACGGACACACATGCCTACATGCCAAAGATAAAACAAAAAGATTATAGATGGAGATTCAAATCAATTGGCCGCTCCCGGCTTTCCCTTTCCCATTCAAGCTTGGATGTTGCAGTGTCGGATTCTGGATGTATGATTTGCATTTTATCTATCAATTCCTCAGCTGTTGAAGCAGTGACAAAGATTTGTCTCTCCGATTCTGTAGTGATGTTTTCTTCCACAGCGTAATCTAGAAATTTCAAAAGACCGTCATAAAAACCCTTTACGTTCAGCAGTCCCAAAGGTTTGGAATAAAAGCCCAACAATTGCCCACAAGCAACTATAAATATTTCCTCAAGAGTACCTAGACCACCAGGTAATGCTATAAAAGCATCAGAATTATAGATTATGTCTTTAAAATTTCTAGGGATACTCCTGACTCCTTCTCCCTTACCTATGGCTTCCTTACAAAGGTTTCCTTCAACTGGAATATGAGGCCAAATTCTTACATCAGTAGCGTCGCTAGACCTAGCTGCTAGTGCCATATTTACCATCATTTTTATACTACCACCCCCATAGATTATGTTAATCTTCTTGCGTGCTAGGACTTGCCCTAAGTGATTTGCAGCTTCTAAATAAGCTTTATCTTTTCCAAGGCTGGAACCACAAAAGACACAAACATTCTTTATTTTTTTCGTGGACTGGGAGGTAGACATATTTGGTTTATAGAAGTGGTTGCTTAATGTCTGCTCCACTTAGACTTCGGGTTCTACATGAGATTTTAAAGATGAGAAATATACAAAAAGGGCTAAAGAGATAGACGAGTAGGTAATGAAAAGGTAATCCAAAGATTTAAAGAAAATCTTGTGCGGATAAGAAAGTAAGATAAGGTGATTGATAGTTTACAGAAAATCTGATTCACTTTTTGAAAAAGATTAGACTCTAATTGTATAACTTTTGACAATTGAGAACAATTCGACAAAAGACCCTCTTGACACAACTGTAGACTTTTTGACAAATATACACCAAGTCTAGAAATTTAATATAAACGACAAATACTGTAGAACTTTTGAAATTTGAGACACAAATCTTGAAATATCTGGATAAGCTTTTCAAAATTCAAACATATTACTGTACCGTATGTGACGTGTCTGATAAGATAATATATTTTATTATATATATATTTAAGAAAATCATAAATTAAATAAGATATTAACACTTACTGTATCAATCTAATAATCACAATTATTTCAAACACAAAAGCAAATATTCTGAGTAAAAGAAAAACACAAACTGTTGAACATCAGCTAAAACTGCTTCAAATAAGTAAAGACTAAATAACCTTTATAGAGCGATGACTTATTCCCCATCCAGTTTTCTTATGGCTTGACAAACAGGATCTAGAAATATCATATTCCTGAGGCGTTGTCTTTCTGTATAAAATTTAGGCCAGAGTTTAAAAATAGCTCCTTGAACATATCCACTAGGGTGACCGTGAAGAGGAGGATGGATGCTATCCAAGTTCTCCTTTGAAAGTCCATCCCTACAAAACCTTATTTTATCCTCTCTATTCGTAGACATATAACCAGGTGAAGTACATTTACCGTTACAATTTTGTCTTCCACATTTGTTACAAGTGACCACGATGGCACGAGCTCTTCTTTTCATTGCACTACGACTGGTACCTGTTCCTGGTAAACCGACATCTTGACTAAAGTCACTCGGACTGATTTTCCCCTCTATTAACATTCTCACATCACAAGGGATACCAAAACGCATAAGAATCCACAACCGAGTAATTCTAGCCTTGTATTTCTTTCTGAGAATCTTTTGGGAGAGTGATGGGAAATACTTTCTCAGATGTTGGTACTTTGGGTCCATGATGAGATGAAAGAAGAGTAAATAGAAAGGAAAAATTAAGATAGTAAATTACAGAATCCTAGAATTCCTTCTTCTTTTAGAAGAAAAGAAGAATTTTTAATGAAAAAGAAGAGGATTTGCGATTTAGAGAGAAAATAACAAATTAAGAGAGAAAAAGTGAACTCGGAGAAATAAGCTCCTATGCACAGTAAACGTATTTGTAAACAATGATTAAACCACTGTATATGACACGTATAGAAACCACGTGGGAGAGACAGTGTGAATCAAACTGATTTAAGATTTGAACTAGGCCCAAATGTTCTTAGTTGAAAATGGTCAGGTTGTTTCGGGCCTTAACACATTTAGAACGAGTTAAATAACAAACATAAAATTGAAAACCAATTCATATGAATCTTAAACCCAATTCAAAGCCCACTATAGATAAAGTTAACTATAAACAACAAATCTAATTTAACGATAACAAGGATCTTCCTGAATGATATTTAAAATCATTTCATAACAACACAATCTTCCAGCAACTCAAATAATTTTGTTTTAATCAAAACCTTATTGAACAATACATACACCCATATGTTATTGATAATACTTAACATCTATCAATGGATTCATCATCATTACTACCAAGGGTTTAGAATGCGACTAACCTTGAAATCAATACGATTTACGTCTTTCAACGTAGACCATATCAACGAACAAAGACACTTGATGTTACTACTTAAGAACATCTACAATCCTCACAATTCTACTTATATAATATATAATTTCCTCACATAACAAAACCGTAGGTAACCAAAAGATTCACTGATACACTTAAATACAATGTACGTAACAAAATATTCCAATTTTGAGATTCATGCATTCTAGACTTTACACAGTCTCAACAGACCAAAAGTCTAACATTTATCTCTCTCATGATTCAATACCATGATTTCCAACTTATATCATGTTCCTCAAATATATAGAACTTTTAAGAAAAGATATTAACACTTATGTGCTCCATCGAATCCACACATAATCATTACTTAGGTTTGAATCAATTACGAAAAATTTTGCATATCTATGCCAAACTTTAAAATCAATAAATCAAGCCCTATTTTCTTATTGTTTTTCACCAGACAAAAGGCTTTTAAATCCTCATATCTATACGAATTTCTCATCGTTTATACGAATTAAATATGCTTATAGATCCAAATATTATACGAATCTCTCATAAGCATTCTACTTATAAACTCATTCCATATAATTATCATTCCCTCATAACTATTAATACTTTCCTTCTATATAATTATTGTACTCATATAACCATAAGTATTTCATTCTATGGCCTTTCCATGTTACATCCTTCTAGACTGTATAAATCAATGTGAAGGTTCATTTTGATGATGACAATAAAAATTCAGCTTCAAAACCATCTCAAAAATATATTTTTTTAAAGTGGTGCTACACTCCCTAGGTTAACCGAACCTAGGCTCTGATACCAAAAATTCTGTAACGCCCCTATATGGGGGTTAACAGTTTTTAATGAGATAAAATAAAAATAAATAATAAAAGTAAAACCTTAAAAATAAAATTTGCCCGGGACTTAAATGAAAACTCTCAACTCAAAAATAAAAATATAAACGATAAATAAACCACAGTTTAATGTAGCACCTTAAATTTAATAATATAAACTGTTGTCATCATCATTTTAACCCTCAACACATTGTAATACAGTCACAGAAAGTAACAATTGATGCTTACATTATCATGAAGAACATTCTCAACAATTGAAGCAGTCCCAATGTAATATAGCTACATCACTTCCTCAACTATATTTCTCGTAGCCACCTCACACTTAGTGAGTCCTGAAAAGATATAAACATAAGGGAATGAGCAACACTATGCTCAGTAGAGAAAGCCATTACTCACCTTTAGGTTTTTATCATTACCACATTAAAATCTGCATGGTTAGTAAGTCACATCATATTCCAGATTATGAGGTTTATTATGATCACATCTTATGGATACCGTAGTTAATCATTACCAAGTGTCATAATTACACATTTATACAAATATTACCAATCATCATTGTTCCTAGGTATCCATGTTAAATTGAGTATCACTCAACTCATCGAAACCCAAATGGGCGCACTTGATCACCCTATAAACATTCCAAGGGTGTTCCGGTGAGGGGACATCAAGCCCCGAGTCCTCACCAAATCAATTCCTGTACAGTGTGTTCTGGGACTTTCAACCCAAGGAAGCGTCATCACCTTCCCCCTATTTTACCTTTTAGGGTATTCATGCCCAAGGACGTAACCGTCGCCCTTTTCATGTCTCACAATTTCTCTATATTAAATCATTATTAATAGAGTTAATTTTCCTAACCATGCTTCTCAATTTATAACATGTGTCAATTCATTATGTTCCTCGCCGTACAATACAAGACGAGTCCATGTCATAGTTTCATATGTGATACACATATAATATCAGTTCAACATAGATATATATATATTGCGGCAAAACAATCAATTTTAATTCTATAAAAACCTCACAAAAGATGAGTAATAGAATCCCTACCTTTCAAGCTTATCAACAGTCTCTTAATCCTGGAATCAATTAACGTTAGCTCCATACTCCCTTGATCCTGAACTCCAAGCAAAACAGATCCAGTTGTATCTCGCTGTATCTACGAAGCATCCTCTGTAGTGCTCCTCGAGCGACTATGAATGGCTAGGAATGCTTCCTGGAGATCATACATTCTTGAAAATGTCATTCTGGACTCCGATACTGCTGTTTGAATCGCCTCGATTCGCGTGCAGTCGGTACCGGATGATTTTCATCGGAGTGGAATTTGCTCAAACGGAGGTCACCATTGCATCCAGAGCATCGAAACGAGTCAGGAGGCGGTCTCGGATCTTCGATCGGAGGTCCGGATCACAAAATTCCAATTTAGCCTTTGACTGGCCGTTGACCGGCGTTGACCATCGTTGACCGGCGTTGACCGACTTTGACCGTCGTTGACCGGCGTCAATCGGGGTCCGTTGGCAGCTGGGCTCAGGCCTACCCCCCCTAAATCGACCCTTCTGAGTCCAATGGCGGGGTCAATTTCACCCAATTCTGCCTCTAACATAGCGGGTCGTGAAGTACAACGTCGGTAGAAATGGATGAGCTCCGATCTTGATTCTCCGACGATGGAAACCTGAAATTGGCTGAGGGCTTTTGCTACCCATCCTCCTATGAGCATTTCCCCTCATCCAATTTGAAGAAACGTGGCTGGGAAGAGCCAAAACGGAGACTCCCGCGGCGGTTGACGGCGGCGTTGGCCGTTCTCCGGCGAAACCGGCTCCTTCCGTGCAATTGATCGAGGGGTTTTACTCCCCTTGATCCTCTGAACTCATTGGGAGGGGTGGTGTCAGTCACCTCCTCCGGCAAGGCGGAGTTCCACCATGGGGGCGGCGGTGCACGGCGGCAATAGGCGGGCAGAGCAATCCGGCGGTTGTTGAGCTGCCACCAAGGGTGGGTTTTGTTCCTCTCATCACGGTGGTCGTGTAGGAACAAGAATCACGTCGATCGGACGTCGGACGGCGAAGATATCTCGTCGGAAAGAAATGGGTTTTGCCGCCACTTTGGGCGGCGAGTGTGGTCTCCTCCGGCGGCGTTTTGGGCGGCGCGGCACCTCGCTGGACTCAGCTCGTCGAGAGCTTTCCATTGGTGCGGGAGGTGTCGAAAACGGATGCCGAAATCTCAGACGATCTTTGAGGAGAGAGAGAGAGAATTTTTAGAGAGAGAAAGTAGAGAGAGAGAGAGTTTCGAATTATGAGAGAAATTTCTGATTTTTTTAATATATATACTAGGTAATTAATCTAATTACCTTAATACCCTTAGGAGAATAACGGGTGTCACAATATCATTACTCCTAAAGAGGAGCTATGGATTCCATATCTATGAATAACAAGTCTACGCTATCAAGAGTCATGCCTCCAACGTACCAGCATGCATACCACTATAGAGATGTGGGAGTCACCCATTGGTACATCAAAAGACACAAGTCGAGACAACGAGCCCACTATTCATCTCAAGATTAAGATACAATACAAATGACTGTCTAAAGTGAATCGATTTGCCAAGACAGAATTATTAATCTAAATCAATTCACTTTATGTCCCGATCCAACACATCGTCACTTATGACAACGTGCCAATGTTTCTATTCACGGAGTCCAACTTCGATGGCCAAGACAAACCATCTCTCAAAAGGGATATAGACAACATAACAATCTTTACATGAATAAAGCGTCCAACTTTATTCCCTCGATTACGGATCATATGTTTTAAACCGTCACCTTAAGAATCGTGTCTTCCGCATAATCAGTCAATCATATGCTCAATTCTTAAAGGTCTAGACTGACAGTCTCAGACTACCATTTGCTTATCATATATTCAACAAATATGAACGTAAAGAGGACAAGATTTGATATATATAAATGAATAAATTCTTTATTGATAAAAATGTCTCCAAAAACGTATTACATTTTTACTCCTTAGGGCATACATGTCTAACACATTCAATATCAGGACCTAATCTAATCTCTTGGCAATCACATAAGCAACACACTGTGTCAAGATGATCAAAAGAGGCCGAATATCGCAATTTAGCCAGCTTAGTTGCAGAAATAAGCTGGACTCAAGGTTTGCTAGGAGAGTTAAAAGTTGAAAGCACAAAGAAACCAATTATCTGGTGTGATAATCTGAGTACTAAACATCTTGCAGCAAATCCAGTCCTACATGCGCGAACAAAATACATTGAATTAGATCTTTATTTTGTTTGTGAAAAGATCCAACAGGAGCTCCTAGAAGTGAGGCACGTTCCAGCAGTTGACCAATTAGCTGATATCTTCACAAAGGCCATCTTAAGTTCTGTATTCAACGTCTTCAGATCCAAACTTAGAGTTCTAGATTTTAGCACTCTAAGTTTGAGGGGGATGTTAGGACCAATCACAAATATGATGAGGAATAACAGCATAACCAACTAGCTAACAAATTGTAGCCAACTTAATAACCAATTGTAACCAACTGTTTACACATGGCATTAGTATAGCTAGCAGCCAAACAACTTGACAAGTTAGTTAAACATGTATTTAAGCATCTGTTGTATTATTGAAATTGCACATGAGAGAAAACTTCAATGAAATCAAATTTGCATCTGATTTGCTTAGGACTTTCTTTCGTTTACTTCTTCTCAATTCAAACACTTTCAAACGGCCTTAATCCAATATCAAAGAAACGATAGTTGATATCCGGTCCATTGTCCAATAACAAACGACAGTCGATCTCCAATAATAAATAAATAAGGACATGTTGTTCTAAAACGACGGTTGAGAAGGAGTCGTCTTGATCCAGTCTAAAATGTCTATAAGCAGGAGAAGTAAACGACGGACGGACGAAACTCCACCCAAACAAAAGGGGAGAAAAGCAATCAACAATGGAAGGAGGAGGAGGAACACTGAAACATTCATTGGCAGATGTGGAGAGAATCCAAACCCAAATCCTCCGCCGCATACAAAAGCTAGAGCTCTCCCTCCGCTTGCCCTCAGCCGACACTAGCGACGCCGAGAGCGACGCCGAAGCTCGCCTCTCCCTCATTCTCCGGAACCACGGCATCAACCATTTCGCATTCAAGAAGGTTCCTTCCGATTACTACGACTGGCCTCTCGAGGATCGCCGCCACTCCCTCTCCGCAGCCTCCGTCGATCATCTCTGCAAAAGCATCGTTCTGGTAATCGAACTAAAAATTCCTCATTTGCATTTGCATTTCTTTCTTTAAAAATGAATAAATAAATAAATAAATAAATAAGTGCTAGGGTCTGTAGTTACATGAGTAGATATACGATTCGTGTTTGCTGGCTCGATGTACCGTAAAGAGTGATTTTGATTTTTGTCCTTACTTTTCATTTGCATTTGCGTTTGCATTTTCTTCAATGTGGATGCAAAGCTTGAAGCTTTGGCCTTTTTGTATAAAAACGTTAGCTTGGAAGGGGATTTTCCTTCTGTCGAACTCATTTAATGCATGAAAGTGAACCTCTATTTTCTAACTCAAATGCGCAAATTAATAGCCGATTTGATGGGAAATTCTGTTCGTGGTAGTCTTCAAGTTCTTATACCATCTTAATAAGTGGAATGGAGCTTGCAAGCTTGTTGCTCTTGAGAAATGAGTATGTACAGCTTCTTTTGTTACTGATGCGGGGAGTTTTTGCGCATTAAACGTGTAGATTTCAAAACCCAAAGCAAAAATTTGGACTTAAGGTTCTAAAAATAACATATAATTATTTTTCATAAAGTCAGTCTTTTTTTGGAAAGCATAAAGCTTTATATATAACATCGTTGGCTTCAGAAGGGACGTGAGCTTATGTTTGCTATAGTGTGAATTTGCGAGAAATATTGTTCGTAAAGTTGTTTTATGAAGCAATATGTTAATAAGGTAGAGGTAGGGCTGGAATGGAGTTGCCAAGCAAGTTAATTTTGAGAAAGGAGTAATTGTTTGGCATCTTGGTTAGAACTGTTGGTTCCAACCACCAGTGTAAAGCTCTCAGCAATTATAATAAAAGCAAAAAATTGTTACAGTATAAAGCTCTCACATTCTACAGTTTTCAAGCTAACATTTTCAGTTCCAACCGCTCTCCCAAACACCTTAGTTTCAAATTTTGATAACAACAGAGTTTTAGAGCAGCAGATTGAAAGCCAAACGAAAAGTTGCCCTGCGGTCTGAAAAATGCATAAATCATATGATTTTACACAAACTCCTTTGGTAAACGACGCCTTAAATTGCAACTTTTTTTTTATTGTGTTGAGGCAGAGGTAAGTTGTTAGCATACTCCAAATAAATGCATGATGTGAAAAATGGAAAATTTTCTTGATAAATGATGATCCTTTTTAAGGAAAAATATACGTTAGCAATGTTGCGATAATAAAAGTAAATAGAATTGGCTTGTCTGAACTTCTGGATTAGACATTAGCAGATAGTGGGAACTTTATAGTTACGGTAGCAGTGGTATGACTATTTTGTTTGGGACTATCTTATCTTTTAGTTTTTACTTGAACTCACTGGATTATTTGCATCAAAGCCATAAAAGTTCTCCCCTCCATTTTTTTTTCTTTTTTTTTTGGGGGGGGGGGGGGGGGGTGTGGGGGTGCGGGGTTCTAACAAATTATTTTTTTTTCTTCAACAGGTAAATACACAAGCCCAATCTAATGTTACTGATTGTAGAGATCGCAACAATTCAAAGTATTATGTTGTTGTGGTCCAGGTAACTTTTTTGTACCATAAAACATTAGTGGCTTGCCTATCTCTCCTGCTACCTGATCATCTATTGACTTCAGAGATTTTATCATTTGCAGTACACTGCTCGGTTTAATGCTGAAGCTGTTAAAAACTTTCTGTATTCACTCAATGATGGCAAAATAGCAAAAAAGAAATTCAACTGTAAGTTTTTTACTATAGAAGTAATGCAGATTACTTTATTTCACTTTCTTGTATCCACAGAAGCAATTTGTTGACTTGGATACATCTGTTTTCACTTGCATTTAAGTTCTTTCTTCAAGTCTGCAATGAACCCATTAGGTTTCAGCTGCCTTTTGTTCATTTATCGTGTGAAATTTTTTTCTCTTCCAATTATCATTCTAGGTTTTCTTTTTTTTTTTTTTGGCTAAGAATCATTCTAGGTGTTTAATATAATTGTTTTATACCCATAAGTGTTCTTTCTTTTTGATTATTGGAAAGTGTTTAACAGGGTTCAGTTGTCTTCTGTTCTCTGTTGGTCTTAAGAATATCTTGAGATGTTAAATCCGTTTGATTTTAAATTCTGACTAAGCTTATACTTGCACTTGCAGTGAGGCTTGCACCTGAGGAGACTTCTGTTGAACTGACCGGATACGAGCACAATGCAGTAACATGTATTGGCATGAAGACAGACATTCCGGTAAACACTCTTTCACTCGGTTAATTAGTGTTTTTTCATGTACCATGGAAGCAACATACTCCATATTGACATGACCCTCAAAATAAATGTTTTTGGGCCTTCATATTATGTATGCCTTGGCACAATGAACCAACAAGCTAGAGACATTAAAAATTTGAACATGCTCAATGAGAAAAAGGAACCTAAACTGAACTTCCATCGAAATTTACTTCGCAAGTTAATATGATTTCAGAACTTCTGACATGTCTAACATGGACATGGTATCTGAAGGCTGTCTAAGGGTTTCTTTTTTAACACATGCATCTTGGCACATATTTCTATGACAAATTTCTTGATTGTCCCTTTATGCTAGAATAACTCTCAACACATTAGCCTCTGAGGTTCGATTGCTGGGTATCGCTTTAAGCTAGTGATGTTGGTTTATGAAAGCGGTGATAGCTACATATTCTTTTTTCTGCACCCCCTCCCTTCCCTTGAATGCTAGCTGCATAGTTTGTCCTAAATCTCATGTTCACGTTATGAGTTGAGTCTTTCGAACTTTCATGCTAGCTTTTTGGCCGGTCCACTGTTTCAAAAATCTCATCTATCAAAAACTCTTAACCCTTGAGGAGTGTTATATATCAGAGTTTAATATGGTGGCCCAGTTTATTGATTGTTTCAATCAATAATATTCTGCCAGCCAGTCTTCCACATCAACAATAATGGATTGACGCTTACTTAGGTTAGCATAGTATCGCTAGGTTTCCAGACAGCAGAAAACCTCTAGCGTCTTTTTGGACATGCATTGTGTAGGGAACACAATTTTATGTTTGAAATTGTTAGGAAACATATGATTTTGGACTTGTGAATACTCTCCTTCCTTATCCTGGTGATTGAATGCATCCCAATATAGAACTTCATGAAACAACATTAATTAAGGTTATATAGAGAGAGTATATATTAGAAGAAAATTTCCCTTCATTATTCAGACGACTCGGTGTGATGTGATTTCAGGTGATCTTGGACGAAGCTATTCTGCAACTTAATCCTGACTTCTTCTGGTTGGGCGGCGGTGAGGTTGATCTAAAGCTGGGCATTAGGACCTCCGACTTCATCAACTTTGTTAAACCTTTCATTGTCAGCTGTAGTAATACTTAATTATCCAAATCAAGACTTGATTATCATGCTAAAAGCCAGAAAAATTTGCTTACGTGACAACTTTTGTGCTAGGAGTACATTTTTTTCCTATTAAAGCTGGGAATTCATTCTTTCATTCAAGTTTTCAAACACTGGCAATATACTGAAAATTTCCTATTCGTTGGTAGGCTATAGCTAAGAGATAGGATAGGAGATTGTCAAAGTTTTGCACTTTTTATTGATTAACTTCAAATGGGATGAATGGCCTACATCAGAAGATGTGTGTTTTGGCCATGTCTTGTATTGTTCTCCATGGAAAAAGATTGGCGAAGGTGGCACATGAATCTTAGACAATACCACTCCACTATGCATCAACTTGCGCCATTTATTTGGTAGGTAGGTAACACCTTGGCCTTTTTATTTAATAAAACAGAGCCACTCCATATTCTTTTATTTCATCATGTGCTGTTTGGCTACAGTACTTTCTTATCCTATCTGTAGATGGATCGAGATCAATTTGTATTGCCTCATCTTTTCCATCTTTTACAGAAGTTTCTGATCTTTCGCATAAGAATGGGAATTTCTTGTTCAGGCTTCACATGTCCTCTTTTTTTCCCCCCCTAATTTTCCTTAATAATAATCTGAAGCATGGTTTGATATAGAGCCTTCCTACTATAAGTTGTTAGGAAACACTTTCATTTATTTATCAAGTTTATGAACTGAGTATTTGATGTTCATCAAGTATGATGTGGTAAACTAATTAAAAACCATGTTCTATTAGACGAGTATTTTTTTTTTTTTTTTCAATACAATGTCAGATAATACTTGGTTAGTATTATGAGTTTCAACGTTGCAGAAGATCTCTACCAAGAGTTAGGACAAGACAGATAAACTGAAATGGAGATCAGCTAGCAGACAGAAATTAAGATTAGTATTTCCTTCATTTAAGAATACCAACCAACAGATTCACAACAATTGGCGGCACATGCCATGGGCAATTGTTTCCTTCTTCACAATCATTTATTCCCACTTAATAAAAACAAAAGTACTCACACATTGCAAGTAGCCCTTATTCATTACACTGCATTGTAACCACTAACTGATTTATTCTTTCTTAAGGTATATATTGAACAATATTTGATATTTTACAATTCCACGAAACATTCATGAAAATGTTGTTTAAAAAAAAAAAAAGTTGAGATCGTTGTTCTTAAATGCTATGATTTTTAAGCATTGGATTAATTATTCTTTGGAAATTACTGTATAATTCATAATAATAAGCCTCAGAACAAAGTATAGCATCGTTTTTAAGGAGCTGCTTGCTGCTGATGTCTAGGGTTTCTCATTGTGAATTGGTGGTTTCCGGTGAGGTTGAGCATAATCCATGACTACCATGTCCTCAAAGGTGTCACCTTCGTTGGTATCGACATCTTCTTCTGTGTCTTGTGGAGCATACCCCAGCATTGACCTTTCATGTCCCTCTTGTCCCTATAAAACCATAATGGATAACCAAACTCATTAATATATTACCATTTGTTTCTAATGTTGAGGTGACAAGTAAAAAAAAAAAAAATCATATGTTGTGCATAAGATGAACGATCCATTGAATCGACGTTGGTCAAAAATAAATAAATAAATAAACGAGAAATTACAGCAAATAATATTTTTTTTGAAACCTAGAAAGTAAATAACATTTTTCATAATATTGGAGGTAAATATCATATTGAACATACAATCCTACAACTTGTTCTTTTTGGTTTTTATCTTCATCGAGTCATACAGTCCTTTTTTATGCATATATATATATATATGTATGATTGGATACTATATATATATGTACACACTTATAAGATGCATGCATGGACGGACCATCTGCCATGCTCACCTCATTAGGGACAGGATACGTGAAGTACATAGCCAAGAGTTTGGTCCCAGCATGATTTAACTATAAGCTATTCGAATCCAAACAAAAAACGGAGCATATATACATATTATATATATAGGATGGCATATATACCTTAGACGTTTCAATTGAATGTTGCAACTCAATCTGAGAACATGATTTTGTAATGCTGTTTCCTGCAGATCCCACCAATACATGTCATCATTCACCATAAATAATAAGATCAGCAACAACCATGATTAGCAGGAAAACTAACATTAATAATATGGATGTTTTTCCTTATGCCATTTTTTACACTTTAACTTGAGGGAATCTATATATGTAACAGTTATTAATTCTAGCCCATATAATTTATTCCAGCATATACATGGTTGTGGTTTCAATTACGCTTCCAACAAGTACGGTTATTATTAACCATTTAATATAAGTCTAATAGTTGTAACAAAATTAATGGTTGACCAAAAAATTTATAGTAATTAATTATGTTAAATTCTTACCAAGTCACGTCATTAGTTGTTGTTATTAGAAACGTAACAATTGAAAAAAAGCCCTGTATATATGTGTGTGTATGTGGGCGCACACGTGTATGGTCGGATATGCGCCAGTCCTTGAAAGGTTGAAGTATAAGCAATGATATGTTAAAAGCAATTGGAAAACAATATATGATTATGGACCAAGTTCCTGATGTGCTTGATGTTTGTTTAGTACTTGTTACTGGTCCATTTTATTCTTATGAAGCTAGGCATGAGATAGGCCAATTAGTATATATAAGGGACTTGATTTGAGGAGAACCTGAAGTTGATCCGTTATCCACTGCAGGTTGAACATTATCATGTTTTTTCAAATTAAGCGTTAAAATTTCTAGCCTCAAAACATTTGCGCCACGATTTTCATTTCTGATTCTTTCATTGTTTTTGGCTTGATCTTCTGATAATTTCTTTTGGGATTCTGCTGATGGAATTAAATGATCAGCCTTCAGGTCATTCGACTGCGGATTAGACGTCTGATCATCTGAAAGTTTTGTCTTCTCAAATTCCTGCACCAAACCCTAATAATTAATTTGAAATCACATACATGCTATACACAAAATTATATATATATATATATATATAGATTTTTAATAATGCATGTATCTTCTTTCCAAAGACTTTAATGATAGTACTGTACTTGATCAGATGAAAAATGTTAAAAAAATTCCATAACATTATTGATTGATATCCATGGTTGAGAATATATGAAGATCGAGAACGATACTTGCATAATTATAGTTTTTCCTTCTTTTTTTTTCAAACAAAACAAAAAAGCAAAAAAGAGAGTGAGAATATACTAAGTTTTGCGTGCATAGAATTAAGAGAATGATAGTATTTGCATGCATCATAATGCTATAGCTCAAAAGAGTTGTCTACAACAGGGACACACACACACACACATATAGGTAGAGAAAGAGTTAAGCTTCATGAGTCCCAACCTTGGCAAAATGGTAAGATTTGTGGCCAATTATTTGCTTTTTAGTGAAGGTCAAAAGACGAGCATTGCATGCATGCAAAGAACACATAAGACATAGGAGAAAGAGAAGGGCAATAGAAGACATGATGATGAGTATATAATATAATATTCAAATAAAGGATGAGAATTGATCGAAATTCCTATGGCCAATGGAGCTTAATTTTACAAGCTGATCGTGTATGTATTTGTATAATGTGAGTTTCTGTATTAGAAGTTCCAAGAGTATTTGTAGTGAGGGAGGAGAAGAAGAGCATTAAATGCAGGTTGTGAATGGGAAGAGAGGCTTTCTTTAAGAGAACATGCTGGTGTTTGTGTGATGAACATTGAGAACGAAATTGTAGATATTTGGGTCCTCCCTTGTCTCCCTTCCTCATTCACCTTTTAAATCACTCATGAAGCCCACTAAAGAAGGACAAAGCCATTATAGGGCTACGTAGTCAAAGACATGTCACATATATGAATGCATGCAAATCAACAGTTTAGGAATAAAAAGAGAGAAATTCTAGAAAGGCAAATTAATACTTTTAACGGAAATGTAGTTTAAACAAGGTTAGTTTGAAATTTAAATTTTTACTATTCTGAGATTGGTTTAAACCATGACTTTATAGTTTGAACTAAATTCTCAAACATCTATCAACTCAAAAACATTGATTACATTGACACGGAGGCATAAATATGTTCTAATAAGAAATATTTTAACAAGTGAACCTGAAGACATATATTCCAAGAAGATAAATATGAGAGCATGATGAGGAAGTCTTTTAGTGCATATATATAACTGCTTAAGTCAAATCATCATCTCCTAAGTCAAAGTAGCTTAGCAGTAGATTAGTTTAATTATTGGAAACTCCAAGAAGTAAAATTTGCAACACAAGGGAAAGCTTGATCCTAACCATGTGTTTATATACAAGAGCTCCCATTCCTTGTCTTTGTGATGTATAACTACTAGTTTATGGGTTGCAACTACTAAGTCCCTCCTTCCACCATGTTTTCATTCAGAACTTTTTCTACTTTTCTACAGGGGAGTGAACGTACGAGAACACTTGAGACATTATTCAATGTATATATATTATTATGCCTACATATATAATGCATCCTTTCAATGAATAGTTAATATTTAAATTGTTTGTCCACCCCAATTTTCATTAATATAAGAGATTTAAGTCTCCTATTTGTGATAACTATGACCAAACAGTTAAGATGAAATAGGAGAGAGAGAAAGACACTTAAATATAGTTAACGTGGACAAATTACCAAATAAAACGCTAACTATTGATCAGAACTTGTCCTCCTATGCCGACACAATGCACTCAATCCACTAAATAATTTCTTCCCTAAGATACTAGTTAGTATGTAGTATTGATCATGCACATCCACAAATCACCATAAACCTATTTGTTCCAATGGTATCTGCCACTTACATAACTATAAAGATCATAATTGCGGCCCAAAATCCATTTATAATAATAAACTCAAATCGGTTAATTTGGTGCGGATTGTTGTCGTGGTGATGACTCAAATTGCCATCCATAAAGATCCTGTTATTAGTCATGGATATTATCAACAGAAGAAGAGTGGTATTAATGGAAAAGAGAAGGTTGGATCAAATGGAACTAGATGGGAGTGGGAGTGGGAGGTGGGGACATTTGGAGGAGGAGGGGAGACAAAGAGGCATGGCTAAACCGTCAATTGCACCTTCGTTTTGGGACAACAAACTACGAAGGCTCCAAACCTCCAAGAAGAGTGGTATTAATGGAATGCACGCCAACATGGCATGTAGTGCATGTGCTTCAGACATGGTGCGATATTTCCACATCATCCCTCGACCGCCCTACACTGCTCATTGAAGTACTGTTCCCTAAGGCTCATCTTTAGTTTTCATGTATTATATATAATAAGTTATATTTTTGAGGTTATTGGAGTAGCATAGTTGGATTAAGAAACTAAACAATCAAAACAAAAGATGAATTACAATACTGAAGTAGCTTTGCAACCTTTTTTTTTCCCCTTTGTCATGTTTCTTCACTCGAATTAAACAAGCGTTAAGACGTCCTAAACTTGTTGCAACTTTCTTAAGACCCCGACCGACAAATGATGTTTGGACCGATGTTGCTACATGCATTTTACATTCAGCGGTTCTCGGCACAACTCACATGACAGATCAAATGTCCTCCAAACTTCGTCATGGCAGATTGACACCATTCGAAAAACGTGTGTTGAATTTTGACACCACATGCAGCATACACGGTAAGGGCTAAGGAGTGAGTACTAGTTTGTGTCAATATAATGACCATTGCATTTGTTCGGCTGTTGCTACTTTCCACTCTTGTTACCTGGAGACCTTGGTCCGGAAATTTTGGAAAGGAGAACCACATTGAGTAGGCTAGGCTGTCCCAAAGGGGTGGATAGAGTGGTTGTAAACTTGATCTAAAACTCTTACTAAGGGAGACCCTTACAAAAAGTAGGCTAGGCTACCAAGCTTGATGGGCAACGGATTTGATCAAAAACCCATGTCCAATGCTCAAATCAAACCCTCCAAAGACTTGCTTCCATTTATCCATAACGTGTCAAATCTCTTCAATCTAAATAATAATTTTCATTACAGTTTGTAATGTGAGAGAGAGAAAGAGGGAGAGAGAGAAGCATAAACATGTTTCTGTATCAGATTATATAAATAAACCACCATATTTACCATTAACAAAATAGTTGTAGTTTATATACACACAACTGTACATGATATCACCAGCAAGGTGTTTCAGTCAGACATAGGAAAAGTAAGAGAAACATTAGCAGAGGGAAAGAAGATGGTGGTCTCGCAATTGAAATAGAAGCTTTGAGAACCAGATTTGGCAATAGCTGAAAATTAAACCAGAGCTTAGTAGGATCTTAGTAACCAAAAGTGTTCTCTCCACTGTAAGTGACATAAAGAAATCCATCTTCATCCTTCTTTTCTTCATAAATGGCAGACATAATTGCACCTGCAAAAACCAAAACAAATGTTGATTGCCCTGGGACCCCGTCAAAGTTGAATAGCCCCCCGAATTGCAAACTGAAGACAACATTTACAAAAATTTACCAGTTGGTGGGAGAACATTGTCCACAAAAATAAAGATTGCCTTTTCTGCGCTTAGTTTAATCCTTTTCCGGATCACGTAAACAAATTGTCCCACAGTTAGGTCAGCCGGGACAAGGTACCTGTAATTTCTCACACCCAATTTCAATTAAAAGACGTGTAAAAAGGCAAAATGCTTTAGGAGAAAATGAAACACTTAAAAAAAGGTAAAAGTTCCTGATTAAGGAGTATCAAAGCAGCAACTAAGCAAACTCTAAAAGCCAAATTGACTATATGATCATGCAAACATAAAACACTTCAGACTTCATACAATTTAGAAAAACTACAATACCATGACTAATAAATTGTTTTCTCCAAATTTATTGAACGCTTAGAATGGAATACTCTTGCAGTTGTTTACAATACGACAATATACTGGTGAAGGTAGAAATTATGAGCATCATAGTTTAAAAGAAGATTACTTCAAATTCCAAGTGTGTTTGAGGTTTTCTGTGTACGAACACAAGTAACTGAATAATAATCACAGGCAACAAAGAAGGAGGATGAAGATTTTAGAGTCACTGAAGTAAACATGCACAGTCTGCTACTATGGAATTCTCTATGGCACCAAGTTAACTGTGCTAGAAGATGAATAAATCAAAAAACTCACTCAAAGATGCAGCCAAGAAAACCAGGATAAAATAAATAAAAAAAGGAAAATACAAATCTACAAACACAAATAGTAAAACCCAAAACTTACTTTTTCTTATCAATAATTGGAATATCACTTCTCTCTGCCTTCTCCACAATCACCTTAAAATTATAGAAGCGAGTTTCATACACAAGTTAGATAGAAATCCAAAAGCAATTCAATCACAATAAATTATAGAAGCAAGTTTTATACACCAAGTCAGATAGAAAGCCAAAAGTAATTCTACAGTACTACCAAGGTAATTAACGCTGAAAGAAAAATAAAAAGAATCAAACTCGTGATTGAACTTATGCAAGTCTAAACATTGTATCCAATAATTTTACCATCTAAAATCAACCGATCCGCCACAAACCTAATAACTTACAACAGGAAATCACATATGGTTTTTTGGTAAGTGGGAAATAATGTACAAACAAAGGAAGGAAAGATACATAACTCAGACGAGGGAAATAGAGAAGAAAGGGAAGACGTTTTTCTCATTATAGTGATCCTTGCAACTTTAAAGTGATAAAAATTGGAGCCATGTGGAGCATTTTATATTCTCCCCTTTGATCTCTTGTACCAAACAACCATAAGTCTTAAAATCGATCTACTAATCCTGCCATCCCTATTTCCCCAAACAAGGCATCTAATAATAATTGTCAAGCAAATGACCATTGAGGGCAAAAGTATCTAGGTATTTACTACCACAACGAGTTCTCTATCTCAATACATTGCCAATCCAATAAATAATACAGCATTAAATAACACTTTTGAAACACAAAGTAATATTGTTCGCGTTTCGTCGGAAATCTCACCGGAATTCTGTCGGGGTATTTGTCTCTAATCCTTGCAGCCTCCGCACGTCGCTTCTCTGATAAATAAAACAGAACATTAGTACTTAATTTACTAGGCATGAATATTAACATTAAACTAACAACAAGATTTCACAACACAAACACTGCTAGTACAGACCAAGATCATGTTCTTGCTTGAAGTAGCTCT
This sequence comes from Artocarpus heterophyllus, assembly GCA_025403435.1. NCBI lineage: Eukaryota > Viridiplantae > Streptophyta > Magnoliopsida > Rosales > Moraceae > Artocarpus > Artocarpus heterophyllus. The sequence continues at coordinate 839,900 of CM046344.1, forward strand.
TTGCCATTCCACCTGAAAATTAGCTCCCAACCATATAAGCTAAGAAAAGCCAATAGTTAACCAAAAAAAAGAAAAAAAAAAAAGTTTCCCTGATAGATACGAGCTCTAACAATGGTATTGCATCAAAATTAAATTAATAAAGAAGGGGAAAGTGACTTCTTTTTACTAAAAGGGGAAAAAAAAGGAAGAAGAAGAAGAAGAAGAAGAAGAAGAAAAAGAAAAGTAAGGGAAAATAGAATCGAAATTGTAAACTTCATTAGTTGTCTAGTCCCTTTTTAACCAAAATTACTAAAATGAAAAAAAAAAAATCTCTCATAAGTCAGTGCGATCATCGTAAAGGAAAATTTTCAGACTAATAACAGATTACTGGGTCGTCCTCTACAGATATTGATTTGATTTATAAACAAATGATAAAAGATTATCTTGATTAAAATCAAAACTAAAATTAACCAAAAAGGAACTAACGAAAATTAAAGAAAATATAGTGGTTAAAAATTAAATTAGAGAATAAACTCAAACCTCCTGAAAACGAACTCCAAGGACAAAGAGGGAAGCTTTTTCTGAAATTGAATTCTGACTGCTGCGGACAGACAGAGTCGATGAAGCTTCGGGGTTTGGTTTGGATGGCGGTAACGAGTTTCGCTATCGGGTATGTTATTTTATTTTATTTTATTTTACGTAAGGGAAGAGAAAATATCAATTGTTTTAAATAGAGTCTTATCCAAATTTTTAATCTATAATTAAAATAATAAAAAAAACTTATAATCAATTAAGTTATCTTTATTTGTCATATTTTATTCATTGCAAACTAATAAAGATTATTAATAAAATAATGACAAGTGAGCGTAATTTAATTGATTATAAATCTTTTTAATTTAATTATAAGTTTAAATTGGCTAAATTTTACTCAATAGTAATAGTATTACTCTATCTCTCTCTTTTCCGCTTTATCTAAAAAAATTATAAAAATAATCAAAATGAAAAAAATGCTGGTAAGCTCACACGTCGTGCTTACGTGGCGCCACAAAAACACTGCAGATTGTCTTGTGGGGCAATCCAGAATTTGTAGCCGTAGGATGAGGTGAAGGCCAACAAACTGTGTGGGTCCCTCTACCGCTAGCTTTGCCAAATTTCATGTTTTTTTTTTTAACACGTCGTTTATATAGACATGTCGTTTTACCGAATCCAGATGTTATGTCGTTTCCTCTATTAAAATGGCATGTTGTTTTCAATGTAGACTACGATATGTCGCTTAGATTATAAAAACGACTTGTCATCTACCATGAAGAGCGACATATGCTTTATGAGGTAAAACGACATGACGTTTGTGACCGCCAACATTTTGTTGTTCGTGTGTTCAAACTCAAATTACAACTACACTTGATCATCAACGCTTGAGATGATTCAAATCCATCTATCACCCATTTTATATCTTTTTTCCCTACTAAAACAATATTTACTTAAAAAAAACGTATTTGTTAGCGAATGAATATTTGCCTTAACCAAAAAATAAAAAAAAGCAACAGCTTAAAAGGTCTCGTTTATTTTCGTTTTCAAAATTTTTGAAAATAATTTTGCATGATTTTTGAGGTAAAAATTTTAAAAATACTCTCAACATAATTCTAAAAAATTTTCATTTTTCAAAACAAAAACATTTTCATTTATTTTAAAAACAACACCAAACACCCCACAATATCAAAGTTGTACAGTTTACATAAAATATCTTATAAACATCGCTTGCTTTTAATGATAATTAGGTAACAAAAAAACTTTATATTTGAAACTGTATGATTATGTTATAACTTTGTACACTTTTTATTATGATATGATTATGATAAATCTGACGTTTGAAAACATACTGACTCAATGAGTAGTCTCCAAAAAAGTTGTTCATATAGTAAATATATATGATCCGGAGCCGAAAGAGTTTTCTCTCCCTTGTGATCTTTCCTTTATTTGGGAGCTTTTTGTTGGTGACAAAGACTTGGGAACCGGATAATTTTCTTTTAGAGGGGCGGGTAAAACATATGGTCTTTGCACTTCTTTTGATATAGCTTTGGTCCACCTATTAGGCAAGTGAAAAAAAAAAAAAAATTGGGAGAAATGGAACATAGGCAGTATGTAAGAGTCCCCTAGTCCAACGAAAAGCAAAGTCTTGTCTGAAGCTATATTGGCTTACAACTTTTACTTTGTGTTGGCTAATTAACTTCCAATAACTTGGTAATTGGCATGCCTTTTTTCCCTCTCCTTCATGGCCTTCCGACAAACACCAAATCTTATTGCCCTTATCGTTCAATAAAGTAACAAATATCCTACTTTAGTTTTAAACAATTAACATATATTAGATTTAGTTGTCAATATATATATAAATATATAAGCTTTTTCTCAACATGGGAAATTGTCTTCGAGCTTCTTTTCTTTTTTTTTTCCATTCTCTAATTAGCAAAATCTACATGTGCTCTAGTTGGATGGTGGTGGAGAAAGATTTAAATCTAGTTATAGTGATAAAGTTGGAAAAAAAAATATTGTTATGCTTAGAAAGTTGAATAAAGTCATGTGAATTATAGACAAGAGTTGCTAGCTTTACAGTTTAAAAGATCACTAAAGATGTGTATTATTACTGACCATGCACTAATCATCCAATGTAATTAAATCAAACAAAATAGAAGTCTGAAGATGATCAGAAACATTGTTGGTTATTCATTCCAATGAACTTTCTTTTTTCCTTCTTTTTATTATTCTAAAGTGTGGTTGTTAGGCAAAACCGGCCATGCATGTTTTATTAAACAAAGTCGTCCTATCATCGTAAACGGTAATACCTACTATTTCATGTATAATTCAATAAGCAACTTCCCCCATGGTTCTTGCTAACCAAGATGGATATGGATGCAATGTACTAAAAAAACAAAAAAGAAAAAGAAAAAGAAAAGAATGTTATAAAAACTAAGAACTATAAAAACAAAATAAGAGAATTTTGAAAGAGAAAGTAGAGAGAGAAAATACATTAATCTTCTAATTTCATATATCCAAAAACGGGTAAGAGAATGGGGTATTTATAGAGAAATTTTCATGTGCTACAATGCCAGTTGCAATAGTCGTAATTGCTACAGTACTGAAGATGCTTCAGTAATCATGGTCAACCATTGCTACAGTAACTTCGTCGGCTTTGATTTTATGTTGGCGCTTACTTAAACAAGAGATATATAGATCTAATTTTGGATACCGATTCTTGGTGGGCAAACACAATTGATTATTCATAACACTCCTCCTTAGATACCCACCATTTATAATGCCTCATTAAAAACCTTAGCTAGGAAAAACCCATCGAGATAAAAATCATAACGAAGGAAAAAAGAGTACATTTTTCTTGTAAAGATGCTCCATGTTGCCTCGTAAAAAACCTTACTAGAAAACCTTATGAGACAAAACCATAGCAATGGAAAAATAGTACAGCTGATGTAGACTCTTCATCAAGTTGACATTAGATGTTTTTTACAAATCTCTCAAATGATGTATCCTGAAATTATATACATGTCGTCTAAAAGTTGATGTGAGAAGTGCCTTAGTCAAGAAATCTACAGCATTGTCAGTTGAACGAGTGTATTGAACATCAATATCTTTATTCTTTTCAAGCTCTTAGGTAAATGAAAAGAATTTTGGAGGTATGTGTTTCGTTCTGTCATTCTTGATATATCCCCCCTTTATCTGAGTGACACATGCATTGTTGTCTTCAAACAATACTGTTGGATCCTTATTGAGTGGTAATCCATAAGTGGCTTAGATATGTTGACTCATGGACCTCAACCATACACATTCTTGACTCACTTCACGGAGTGCGATAACTTCAGCATGATTTGATGAAATAGCAACCAATGTTTACTTTTGTGAATACCAAGAACTTGTAGCATCTCCACTTGTGAATACAAATCCAGTCTAAGATCTAGCTTTATATAGATCTGACAAATAACTTGCATCTGTATAACCAATTAGTCCTTGTTTTAATCCTTTGGGATAAAATGAATCCAAGTTAATTGTTCTTTGAAGATAACGAAATATATACTTAATTCTATTCCAATGTCTCCGTGTAGAAGCTAAGGTAAATCTTGCTAATAAGTTAAGAGGGAAGGCAATATTCGGTCTTGTGCAATTAGCAAGATATATAAGAGCTCCAATTGCACTTAGGTATGGCACTTTAGGACCAAAAACCTCTTCACTATATTTACAAAAACGGAGTGGATCCGTTTCTATGTTGAGTGATCTGTTTACCATTGTGGTACTTAAACGATTCATTTTATCCATATTAAAGCGTTTTAAGACCTTTTCAGTATAATTTGATTGATGCAAAAGTATTCCACTTTGTAAATGCTTAATATATAAACCAAGACAATACTTGGTTTTTCTAAAGTCTTTCATTTCAAATTCATCCTTTAAGTATGTCACTGACTCAAAAATTTCTTTATGAGTCCTAATGACGTTTAAATCATCAACATAGATAACAATAATCACATATCCAGATGTTATTTTCTTAATAAAAACACATGGGCATATAGGATTATTTTTATATCCTTATTTTAATAAATATTCACCTGCATGACCATGTCACATGTGTCTGGATTGCTTCACCATATAACCATTTTTGTAACTTGATCAAATACATTTTTTTTGGGTTTTGAACTTAATGCTTCAGGCATTTTAAATCCTTTAGAGATTTTCATATAAATATCACTATCAAGTGATCCGTACAAATAAAGTTATAACAACACCCATAAGATGCATTTCTAAATTTTCAAAAACTATTTGGCTGATTAGATATCTAAATATAATCGCATCTATTACTAGAGAATACGTTTCTTCGTAATCGATTCTAGGTCTTTGCAAAAAACCTTGTACAACAAGTTGAGCTTTGTACCTCATATTTTGTTTTTCTCATTGCGCTTCCGCACAAAAACCCATTTATATTCTACAGGTCTCACAACCTCAAAGTGAGAATAATAGGTCCAAAAACTTTACACATGAAATAAGGAGTAAGTATTTTCCTACATTAATTTTTTCCCCATAAAATTTCAATTGTGAAACTATTCTGAACATAGCAGAGTTATAATCACTGACTTTTTTAAAGTTTTGGAATCCCAGAGCATTCCATTCATCACGGGTTGTAAGAAGTATAACTTCTTTTTTATGATCGAATCTTTCTTTAATACCTTCCATTATGCACTTGAATCTTTCACAGTGAGATGTTCACATTCTAAAACTTCATCAAAGTGTCTACGAAGGAAAATCATCACTTTTGCTTTATCTTGCGATGATATGATATTGCCTTCTTTGATTATCTTCGAGAGACCCATGACTCAACATGCATTTCTACATCAAGAATCCAAGGCATATAATTCTTTCCCATGATATCCATTGCAATAAATTCAAGCCTTACAAGGTTTGACATGTGATAACTGTAAGAAATATAAAAGTAATTTAAATCACGACTTTATTTATTCAAAGCATAAGTAGTACAAGTATTACATGTTATTGAAGTAAATAGCAATCATTAAAAGAGGAATAACTATAAATATTATTACTACAGTAAAAAGTTGAAATTCCACTGGAGACAAATCAAAAATAAGAAGAATAATAATTTAAACAATAACAACAATAATGAGAAATATTGTAGCTATATTAAATATTTTGTGAAAACTCTAACTATAGATATTTTCTAAAGAGGAGATAAGATATTGAGGAGGATGAGAAGTGATATGCATGATATGTAAGTGTTAATAATTTACCAATTTTACAGAACAAAAACTAGTTGTTATTTAGCCGTTTATTACTATTGAAATAGTGTTATTACCATTGAATAGTATAAAAGACGGCATTGCCCTTGATTAGTATTTTAAGAAAAAATACAAAATTGTATCTGGTAAAAAAAAAGTAACATATAAACAAATACATGAACAATAATCAACTATAAAATTTAAGATAAACAACAGAGAGTTGAGAAATATATACATATATATATATATGAAAAGGAATAATAATATGGACAGGTCAATCTACTAGGTAAACCTTTTAAATGGTATATATGTAGATATATATGCAGAATATGCATAATGGACACGCCAATATACTAAGTAAACCTTTTGAAGGATGTATACGTTGAATATGTATCATAAACACCCCAATCTACTAAATAAACATTTCAAAAGGTGTGCATGAAGAATATGCTTAAGAAAAGACAATAATAATTTTTGTAATCACATAACACTTATAATTAGATGGCAAAGCCTCTACCTTATAAAGATGATATTATACAAATATAGAAATAAATGAAAGAAATGATATACTTTTGCCTTTCCTTAGTAGGGGTAGAAACCTAAGTTAGAACTAGAGCGTTTGTGCTAATAATGTGATAAAAACTAAGAACTATAAAGTCAAAGTAAGAGAATTTAAAAAGAGAAAGTAGAGAGAGAAAGTACATTAATCTCTTAATTTCATATATCTAAAAATAGGTAAGAGAATGAGGTATTTACAGGAAAATTTTTGTGTACTACAGTAGTCGTAATTGCTATAGTACCGTAGACTGCCGCAATAATCACAATCAACCATTGCTATAGTGCCTGCTACAGTATTTGTAATTGTTACAATACCATAGATTGCTATAGTAATCATGGTCAACTATTTTACAGTAACTCTACCGGATTTGACTATATTATTTACACTGATGTCAGTGCTAACTTCAACAAGAGATATACAAATCTAATCTTGGATACTAATTCTTAGTGGATAAATACAATTGATTATTCATAACAAAGAAAAGAAATTAATAGGTTCTTTCTAGAATTGAGAAAATCGAACCAAATCCATGTCTGCAGAGAAAACCCTCAAAAAAGGAGAGAAAACTCAACTTTAATCAAGGGCAGAGGAAGATTTATACAAGTGGAGCCACATTTTTCAAAAAATTAGTTTTATTCTTGATTTTTGCGTAAAATTTTAATTGTACTTCTATTAATTTCAGTTGCACTTTTTTCATTTCATAAAAAAAAAATAGTTGTGCCCCACATATTCGTTGAAATATATAATTATATATGTACGTATTCAATAAAAAAATATATATCTTTGATTTTTTTTAATAATGTCCCATTCAAAGTATTTTTTAGCTCTACCACTGACTTTAATAATCAGTATCTCGATAATATTCAAGTCTAATTAAATCTACTCATTACAACAATCATTGTTCATAATTCACATACAGAACGATAACAAGTACTCATTAAGAAAAAGGGCATATACTAGACCAAAGAAAATACCTAAAAAAACTAAAAGTTAAAAGGAAGGGCAAAGTAATGAAGTATTCGACTTCGGGGCGTAACGACAGTCGGGTAAAACGTCCAAGTGACAATCATAGTGACTATCAAGTGCAATAGTCAATATGAAACACCACACACAGGCTTTTAGCAATAACTCATAATGTCCTGTTTCTGTATGTATAGACCCAGCTTAGCTATAAAGTCATCGAATCATAATAATTGTCGTTTTCGAACTTGTCCGCTGATATATCATAGGCTTACGGAACTTTGAATTAATGGCAAAAAGTTGATGGAAAAAACAAAAACAAAAAGAAATAAAAGAAAGAAAGAAAAGAAACAAAAGAAAAATCAATAATAATTTTTTGACACATGCATTGCGTGCTATTTAAAGGCTGGAACGGATCGATAATATGCATACATGCATGGTAATCGGCATGTGATATGAATTGAGGAGAGGTTTTAAATTACTAATTAAGGGGTTTCGGCCATGTTTTCATTGCTTCCTTTATGATACCAAACTGCGATAATTGGTAAAAGAAAAACAAAAATGCTAGTACATATGTGTGTTGAACTAGGATTCGATATTCCATGATATATATATATATATATATATATATTGAAATGCAGATATATATATATATATCTATATATTATGCTAATCACATAAATATTAAGTTGGGCTGGTCAACTACGGCTCTTGTGTTTCATGCAAATTTTCAACCACGTTTAATTCTCTCTCCTTTTTATTTTTTGTTTTTGTTTTTGTTTTTTTTTTTAGTTTTGCTTTTCACAACAGATTTATGATCGACTCGTTGACTAGTGGCAAGAAATTCAATAATTCAGTTAGAAAAACCCACAAATAATCCAATGATGGGGGCACAATTTGAAGTGTTTGCAGCCCCGACCTGAAAGTGACAAGAAAAAAAAATTACGGTGCCTATAGTAAATTTTTTGAGTTTTCACCACTGTAAAGTGAAAAAAAAAAAAAAAACCCAAAAAAAAATTATACATGCAAAGTAGTAGAATAATATACGTACGAGTATGTTTCTGGCCATCAAATTCATCAAAATCTCATTAATATATATATATATATATATATATATATATATATATATTGTAACTTCTCAAAATTAATTAAGCAACATTAGAATGTAAAATGGTGGATTAATATGCCTTAATGATATTTTAAACTTAATTTGATCATTTGATGAAATTTGAACCTAGAGTTGTTTTTCTCATTTTTATGATTTCTAATGATTTCTTATTGTTTTAAAACATAACAATATGTTAAGTATCAAATATGTTTTGTTTTACAAAAACCGTGGGCAGCACACGGTTTTCACACAGTAAAACGCCCACTTTTTCTCTCTATTTATATCTCTCAGTCTCCCTCTCACGCTCGTCTCTCTCTCTTCCCTCTGCCTGTCTTTTCCTCTCCCATTTCTCCCAAAATTTTTGAATCAAATCGAGCCCCAAGCTTCGGGTTAGTGGATTGGAGGCTCGGGAACGTGTTTGAACAACCGAAAACGTGATTTGAAGCTTCGATCCGAGGTTAGTTTTCAAATTTCAAAACTTTTTAAATTTTTCAATTTTTCTTGCATTTTGAAATTTAAGCTTATTTGAACTTAGAAAGCCTTTGATCTAAGTTAGAGAAACTTAGAACAACTAGGATCTAAGCCTTGTTTGAAGGATTCGAATCAAGATTTTTTATTTTTCTCCATTTTTCTCTATTTTTGGATTTATTCAAAATTTTTGAGTAAATCTTGTTTAAATGAGCTAAAAAGTGCTCTATCTTATTTTTCTATCATCTATGATTGTTTTCCATGCCTGATAACTGAGAAAAACAGGTTAAAATGAAGATTTGGGGTTAGGGAGGCCCAAAACCCATGGCTGAAAAATTCTGAAATTTTCCAGTTTGGCAGGCTGGATTTAAGGGATCAGCAGGCCGGATTCATCCGTCCGGCAGTCAGGTTCGGCCGACAGGACTTGGTTTTCCGACAGGCCGAACTGCACAGTTCAGCTGGCCGAACCAGGGAGACTAGTAGGCCGATCGAATAAGGAGAAAATTTGTGATTTTTCATTCGTTTTTACTGTTTTGAACCCCGATTGAAATCTCAACTTTATAAAAGGATTTTAAAAGTATAAATGGCACACTAGGACACCATGAACTTGTTTAGCAACGTAGAATAGCTTAAACTAGATACTGATAGACCTAGTTTTATCTAAGATCGTTCGTGGTTCTGTGAAGCTAACATATAGCGGACTGAGATTATGGTGAAGGGCACTGGTACGAGTATCGAGGTAGGACTTCTACCCCTTTTTCTTTGGTAACCCAATTTCAAATCATTTGGCCTTCAAAAGGGTTTTTACCAAAATGTTTTCAATGGTTGATTGAAAAAGGAATTTTATCGATTATCTTTATAAACCGTGGACTGAGATGAACTTCATAATAAACTTCATAATGAATTTAAATAAAAATACCTGGTAAATGGGTTTTAAATAATGATAAAAATGAATATATAGGCATGATGCCATAACAGAGATCGGGTCGTGTAGCATGAGACCTTGGGGGCAGGTCCTGAAACCCAGCTGGGCCACTACGGTGGTGTTATTCATATGGTTTGCTTAGGAAAAGATAATGATGATATTTCTGGTCGACCAATAAACTATTTGGGTAAGAATAGTTTTGTTTAAACTTATTTATTCAAGTTTTCTCTTAAATAATTTATTGAGTAATGACATTTCCTTTTGAATTTAATATTTCTTAAAATATAGTCCTACTAAGCCTTTCGCTCATATTTTATTTGTTTTTAAACTTTTCCCCCTCTAGGTGGATTTTTGTTTAGGTTCAGGGAGGATTCTACGGACAGAACAAAAGAGCAGTGGAAGAACTTAGTAGGTCATTTATATTATTAAATCAAGACATGTAACATTTTAACTTTCTCTTTATTTGGACTGTGGATGTAATGTAATATTTTCAGTAATATGTGTGTGCACAAGATATGGGTCAGTAGGACCCATTCTCGTTTCTATTATTATTTTATTATTTACTTAATGTTTGCCTCAATGTTTTTGTCTGTTTAATGATTATAAGTGATTTAAAATTTTTATATTTTCATAATTAATTTAAGGACTTAAGCTCATGTTTTAATTAAATTTTCATTTAATTAATTTAAATAAACAGCCACGTCACCTCCCGTACTGCGGGGCGAGACATATATAGGCGCCTGCATAAGGTATTTTTCCATACCTACTTATCTTACCTGAAAATCTCAACTATGGATATTATATGAAGACACGAACTATGAAAACCTTTATTTCGTGTTTCTAAATGTATACTTGAATTAAAATACGAGTAATTAACAACGTGGGAGGAAAATATTTAAGTGGGGCAGAGAGGTTTGGGGTTGTGTTACTTTCCACTTGACAGAAACAAAAAGGTTTTGGTTAGGGCATCACATGGGGGTGTGCATAAACTAAGCCTTCATCCTGACATGTCCAAATCATGGTTTTCCCTAAACAATTAATTCATACTACGCCAAAGCCTGGCCCCTCTCATCCCTTCCACACAAATACCCATTTCTTTTTATTTTTCTGTATATATTTCTTTAACCTTTAGACAAGGGAACACTCCTTTTGGAGCTATGCTACTTCATGAAGTCCTTTGGAGGGGTCTATTATTGTTTTTGAGACTTGAAATTTTAAGAGACATATATAGACAAGTACAGTCAAACTATTGCTGTATTTGTATTCAGAGTTCAATTCCAAACGATCCGCCGGTAAATGAAAAGCAGACTTGTTTTATAACAGTAATCTTGATATATGTACGAATGACACATCATATCTTATATAGAAAACAAATGGGAATGTTGCATAAATTTATCAGAATATAGTAAAAATAAATATTAAATTATCAAGTTTCGCTAGTACAGTTAGGGTTTTAATTAAAGTGATCGTGCCTATAGTGTTGGCCAACTTTTGACACGGTGAAAAATAAATATTCAAGATATTCAAGATCAAATCTAAATTTAACAAAGAAGGGAAAACATGGATAATAAAGGATTTATGATATTTGATCAAGAAAAAAAAATTCATATGGTATGGGGGAAAAAACACTAGCTATCATTAAACTATATAGTTTTAACCATCAAATTACATTCATTGTATCATTTAAAAAAATATTCAACTAAAATTAAAAAACGGTGAAAACTATGTTCCTATTTATATGTTCATACCCCACTAATTTTCAGAAAAATAAAAAATGTTGAAACATTTACCGGTAAATCATCTATGTCCCTTTTGGTCAATATTCAAGACGAGTTCACAATCATATGCGTGTGTGTATATATACACACATATATTATTTTGCTTTTCGTCTCATAGGGAGCAAATAGCCTTTATATATTGCTTTATGTAGTCTTGATGCACTACTAATATGATTATTCCACAAAGTTTCTCCTACTTCCACCCTTAAATGGCAAAATCCATATCGTGGAAAAGCGTCCGAGAAGATTTATAAAAAAAGACGAAAGAAACAAAAACTGTAATGTACATCGAATCTGTCAATTTCATTTTTCTCCTTCATATTTAAGTCATTTATGCCCATCAAATGTGTAACAAAGCTATTTCAGCATGCATTACCTCTACGCATTTAATTGTGAATCTTCTTCCAAATGGAGCCAACTTAATTTATATGAAACTCTCTCAGACATGTACCAAGTATTAAATAACTTGAACTAGTCTTACTTAGCAAATACACTAGCACTACCTATGTATGTATGTATACGAGAAATCTCGTACATTAAACCACAAACTTTTACTCCATGTATGTATGTATCAATGAAAATATAATTCCGCTCAAAGTTTTTGTGGACTGCTAGATTATGGGGATTAAATTGGGGGAGAATTCTTTGGTATATATGCATGAATAGATTCCCCATTAGCATTAACGTGTCATTTTATAATTCCATCAAGTAATATCAAAATGCTATTAAACCAAAAAAAAAATGAAGAAGTTAAATGGTTGTGGATTAGAAAGGTCATAATTTTTGGCTATTTCACACATATAGTTTTGATTGTTTAGTTTTTCTTATAAAAAGAGGGCCACGGATTTAAGGAATAATTAAATGGTTAGAAAAAAAAAAAAAAAAAACAAAACAAAACAAAATTTGTTGAGAAGTGTACAATTTTCTCTTAATATAATTTTCTCCAATGTTATAGTGAATTTTGAGAAATGGCTATAAGTAAATGTAGTTTTTACATTGAAAGTAATAAGCCACTATAGATTTTTTTTTTTTTAATATTCTTGTTTAACTCGTTTAACCTTTGTTAGTTTATGCACCGTCTCGAGGACTTACCAATCAGTTTTCACTGTCTACTCGGCCAATAAATTTATTTTGGCTTGTTTGACATGCAATTTTCAAGTCCAAGAATGTTTTTAACACAAAATCATCTCCTAATATTATAAGATATGTTTTAATTAATTGATCACAAGATTAAACTAAGCCTCTAATTAACTGCCAGATCTGCTTGAATATTACATATAAAAAGGAGCTTTCTTAAAAGATGTACCATACGTTGGCCCACGGAGAAGGGGAAAAAAAAGAAAGAAAGAAAGAAAGAAAAAAGGTTAAAAAGAAGTATTAATTTAACAAATTAAAAATGGAGCACTGATTGTGACATTACGTATCACACACTTTTATGAACAGCAGCGCAGTTTGCCATGAATACTTAATTATTTGCGATTTTGGACCTTTTAAAGCTTAGCATTGAGTTCTACACCAGCACATTAATTATATCTTATGATATGCAATTCTCATATAATAATATTTATTTAAGAAAATTCATCATCGCCCCAAATGATCGTATATATGTGTTGCTGCAAAAGAATAATGCCCTAAATTTAAAAGAACGAAAAATAACTAGATTCTGAGTTACTCGAATTTAAACCTCATAAAATTGACACTTGTTTATAGACCGGATTTTCGCTATTAAAAAACTGAAAAAAAAATGTTGTTTTTTCCCCATAAAAAAACTGAAAAAAATATTGTTTTTAACCTATAAAATTTGAGACATATCTGAGATTAAAAATGTTCTTGGAACATATAGCAGAACTGTTAAATTAAAAAAAAAAAAAAGCATTCACTTACAGGAAGTATACATATACATACATATATACATATATATGTTGTACCATAAAATGAAAAATATATATTTTTCCCATGTTTTACTATATAATTTTTTTAACAATGGGACAGCATATGTATAAGATTTTATATATATATATACATATATATATATAGATAGATAGAAATGTATAAATTTGATTTTTACCTACCTCTATCTCATGTCTCGTTGTTGTTGTTTTTCTTATAGCCGGTACTCTTATAAGTATGTGGAGATATAAATTGCTTACGTTTTGGACACTATTATTTTGTATTCAGACAAAGTGATAATCTTTTCTGACTTTAACTTAAACTTCTGCAACCACATTGAAAAGATACTACGTACTAAAAAGGAAGACGGGCAACAAAAGAAACAGCCAACCATGGCCAGGGGAAAAAAAATAACGAGGAGAAAAACTAAAAACCCATACTGTGCAAAAGCAATAGCTGCATATCAGTTTGGCTACTTTAACAACTTGATGCCTAATTAGAACATTAATGTTTAAAATTATTTTACATCATCTGAGAAGTAATCCTCTTCTTTGGTTTAACGAACAAGATGCAAGAAATGGCCTTCTCTTCGTTTATGTATTTTGCACAATTTAAAGAGAGGGCTAATTGATCAATGCAAATAAATTCATCTCTTAAAGTTATGAGGGTTTTGAGATTACTAGATGATGTTACTAATCAACGGATGAAAATATCAACAACTTTGTTGATTTTCTAAATAATATCCATAAGTCAGAGACCTCTGACAGGGTTAAAAAAATGATACTTTAAGGCATCTATCATTTTTCTTCATAATTTTACAAATTATATACCAATATATGAATATATGTAGAAACTTTTCTGGGATATTTTGAATATCCTTAAATTAATTTCATTTTTTAAAATTTAAATTTCATTAATTACTTCTAAAATTTAAATTTCATTAATCACTAGATTTGTTTTTTTTTTTTTGTTATAATTATTCAATAGATTTAGGGATCAATCATCCAAAAAAATTATAAATTTGAGGAGTAAACGACTTTTTCTTTTCCCTGCTCTGCTAGAGTTTCTTTCTCATTCCTCTCGTGCCATCTCAAAGGGCCGGAGTTCAACATCGGCCTTGGGCTGATCTCCGATTTTGCAGCCCCACAGTTGCGATCCTACTCAACGATGGGGTTTTGAGGGGTTTCGTCGATTTTGGGAGGTGAGTTTTAATTCCTCGTGACCAAGCACAGCAGTCATTGTTAGAGGCAAAGGAAGCTAATCAGAGTGGTGTTCTCTCACAAGATGGAGGTTGGGTGGCTCCTGGGTCACGACCTCCTAGAGATCATGGCCTATGGTCGGAGTTTCTGGGTCCTTGGGGTGGTCTACTCTTGTTTTGCTATGGTGGGCGGTGGTGCAGAGCAATAGCGGGTGGTGCCCATGCAACAATGGCTTGGCGTACTTCCAACCCCTCTTTCGACCTTGAATAATGATGCGTTTCCCTTTCTCGAGTATGGCGGGAGGCAGTTTGTCACCGAATTTTCCTCTCGTGTTGGTTAGTTTACCCCTTTTTGTTTTAGTTTTTGCAATTGTCAAATAATGGCGATGTTTTGCTGGGTGTGTTTTCTTTTTTTGGTGTTTCTATTGTAATAACACATGTAGTTTCCCTATATTTTGGTCTTTTGCAGGTGTTTATGCTTTGCGATATGGTGTTAGACCTTCGTGTCCTTAGTTTCTTGATCCTGTATGATCGGATTTATCCAGGGCCTATACAGGTGTGTTAAAAAGAGCCGTTGTTGTTGTGCTCGATAAACAATGTGCCCCTTCAATTTCTATGCATTGGGACTTGGTATACTTATTACCCCTCTTGCGTGTTTCAATCGAATCTATGTGTGGTTCCCATTTATTGTCGGGATTGAGTCGCTTATTGCGTTGAGGTCTTTTGTGTTTGAATTCATGCTTGTATTTTCCTAATTTGGATTGAAATAACCTTTACATTTCCAAAAAAAAATGGCCCAAAAAAAGGCTTTTAGGGATGAAACTCTAGGTTTAACTCGTCATCATTTTTTGGCTTAGACTGGTATAAATGACCTTGGTTGACCCACTCTAAGTGGAAGGAGCTTGCTATATAAAAGCTTTCCAACCAAGTCGAGATGTTCGCCTCGATGCATAGATAAGTAGATAGGTTCACGTTGAAAACACGGCTCTACTGGGAAGGGCCATGGACCATTGCTGGCATGCAACTTCAAAGTGAAATGCCATTGGAGTATGTTGTGGACTACTCAATGGAGGCGCAAAGCTTTCATCTTATGTCTTTTAATTAATTCTAAAAATCAATCTCAACCTCACATTTTGATCTGTGTTTTTTTCTTGGGCTTCCTAATCAACTGTCTTCTACTCTAGTCATGGGGCTCTTCATAGGAACAATCCATATTCATGCCTTATGAAGAATATCATGCCACATCATACTATTTTAAATATGGTATTCAATATAATAACATATTAATCAATATTCATTTTAATACTATCATTAATTATATTATCATATCATACTATCAATAATTATGAATATTTATTGTGAAATCAACCGGCAAGTATCCGAAAAATGCTTAGGGGCACCACTAATATTGAGCACTATCCACTAATAAAAGGTGGATCATATAGTATAGGTTCGATATTATGAGACCCACCTTTTTTAAGTGGATAGTGTTTAGCACCACTAGTACTTTATAGCAATGCTTTAATTATCCTGATACTAATTAGTAATCAACAACGTCCACCAAGACCGTTGATACTGAAGGAGCATGACCTTTGCAGTAGTTGGAACTTAGAATAATTAAAAAAAAAAAACTACAAAGCAGATTAGAAAGAGAAGATCACATATTTTTCATTTTTTTTGGCTTAACTTGAAAAATATTCCTTGAATTTTGCACTAAATGTATTTATGTCACTAGCATTTTAACCTTCCAAACTAATCTAAATCTATATTTAGGCAAAAATTATAAACCTACATCAATTGACTATATAAAAATGATAATAAGCAACACTTTAGTTATGTGTTATAGGCAGTTTGGTAATAGAAATGAGTTGTGAATGACATGTGAGTCATATCAAATGTTATGACTTACATTTAGAGGGAAAAACAAATAGAATATACCAAGTATAGAGTAAGAACATGCAAGAAAAAAAAGTATAGAGAAACAACATTGCACCAAAACCTTATTCAATTTATAAACTTGTTAGAACCATGGGCTTCACTATATAAGAAGGGGGTTCCAACTCAAAAGTTTAATCCTATCGAGTGGAATAGTTCACTCCCTTATAAACTCATCATAGCTCTTATTTCTTGTTAATGTGAGACTTTATTTGCAACTCTAACAACCCCCTTCAAATGAAGTACCATAGTCGCTTCCCTTTGAATGATAGTGCATTCCTTCTATTGGATCCTCCATCACACCACCATTGCATTGCATAGAGATTCCACTGTTACAGATGTGGAGCCAAATCAAGTCGACAACCCAGCAAAAGGAAGAAAAAGAGAGAAAAGCAATCCTCGGGAGGCAGAGAGCCAGCGCCGCGGCGCTGGGACGAGGGCACCTAGGCGCCAAGTGAAGAGCGCCTAGGCACCAAATGGTGAGCGCCTAGGCGCTAGGAGCCTTACGTCGAGGCGTCGTGTAGATGGCGCCTAGGCACCAAGAGAAGAGCGCCTAGGCACTACAGGGGGTGCCATAGCGCTCGACGAGCGCCGCGGCGCTGACGCGTTGTGTTGCGCGATATTTTTTGAGTCAGAGTCAGATTCAAAGGCCCTAAAAACTGGAAACTACTAGGGTTTCCCATTAGTTGCTATTTTTCTCCTCCTTTGGTTATAAATAGACACAAGGTGGATAGGGTTGTGTGCGTGTGACATTGAGAGTGGTATTATTTTGTGAGAGGCAAAATTCTTGATAGCTTCATCATTGAGAGAGAAAAATTCCCACAGGGTGCTAGATAGAAGAGAGTTTTGGTAAGCACAATTTGAGAGTGTGTGAGAAACTTCTCTTGTAATCTGTAATCTCCTTCATCATAGTGGAATCTACAAGCGTCAAAAACAGGACGTAGTTTCAATTTTGGACGAACTTGTATAAAATTTGGTGTCTCTCTTTTCTTCTTTTCTCCTATTTATTTTCTGCAATTCTTTGTTCTTGCGATCCTTGGAGTTAGGAGTCGCCTAATTCTCCAACATCCACCACCTCGTACTCTCCATTGCATATCTCCTCGTTTTATGGTCTGCAAAACAATCACTAGGTCTCCACCGCGTCTTTCGCCAGACGATACCATGGAAGGAAGGTCCACATTGAGCGTTCGCAGGATTTTTCTCCATCGCAACCAGGTGCTCGTACCTTCATTTAGCACATCAAGGATCCACCTCATGCATACACTTGGTAACATCTGAGTCCCAACTCTGATACCAATTGTTAGAACCATGGGCTTCATCATAAAAAAAAAAAGGATTCCAACTCAAAAGGTACCATAAAAACCACTAAAATGTCCATTTAGCCTCACTTAAATGGTAGCTTTAACACCCATGTGATTGAAGAACTAAGGGCCCATTTGTTTGACATATTAACCTAACTCTTTGGACTTTGAGTCCAAAGAATTCTTTGAATATATGTTTGTTTTCCCCCAATATTCAAATCAAATGAATCATTTGAATCCAAGTTTTCAAAATTCTACTCCCCTTTGAAATCTTTGGACTCGGATCAGTTTGCTACAATAAATCTCATATTCTTTCTCCTATATTTGTAGAAAAAAAATCATAACTTCTTCATTTGATATACGATTGAAAAAATTCTTCTTTCATTATCTTCCTAATGAAAAGAGGCATAAATCAAGATCCATATTCTATATTTTAAATATCATGAATATTAAGATTTTGTTAGATTTGTTAATAAATCAAAAAAAATTTCCATTACCTATCCAAACGTAAATTCTAATTTTATTCTTTTATATATTAGCACTTTAAATGCACATCTAAACGTCAATTCGAATTATACAATTCAAATCACACAACTCAAATCAAAATAATCCAAATAAACATAATTTGAATTTTGCCACAACAAAATATATAATGGTCAATTTTGAGAACAAATTTTAAGAGAAGTTTTAATACAAATATTTATTCAAATTTTTTTCAGCTCAAAATATCTTTTCAAATTTGAGTAAATATAAAATGGAAAGTTGTATGTTAGTTTCTGAAAAGAAAAAAAAAGAAGAAAACTAACAACCGAACATTAATTATGAATCCTCACATAAGGATCATCTCAACTTAATAAAAAAAAAATTTTGTGATAGATTATGAAAAAGTATCTGATAATAGGATACAATTTTAAACTACGATACATTTTTTATGCAAGATAAAAGCAAAATTATTTCAAATTGAAGTATGACAATTTAATAAAATTAAATAATAAAACCGAACTTAATGAAAACCTAACCTTTGGACCTCCATCACATGTTCCATATTTCTCCATCTAATGGTTACTCATTTCTCTAATTGGGATCATTATTTATGGTGAACTCGATCGAGTGATTTATTTACACTATTATTTATTATATTTAATATAGTGTTTAGGTATAGTTAGAATTAACTTTTTGGTTATAAATATTATAGTATATGAGAGCTTTACTCTATAACAACATTTTACTTTTTACGAGAGTATATGAAAACTTTATACTATTGGTAAGGTGTTTGGCATGGTAGTTAGAACCATTGATTAGAACTGTTTTTACTTTAGCATATGAGAGCTTTACACTGTAATAACTTTTTTTTTACTATAACATATAAGAAATTTATACTATTTATAACTGAAATACCAAATAGATTATTAATAACTAAAAAATTAGTTCTAACTATGTTTATCAAACATAAGCATTTTTTTTACTATTTTTTTCGAAGACGAGAAAACAATTTCAGCCCAAGACGTACAATTTACAAGACAGTAACTTTTTGAAATTGTAGGGAAAGTGACTGCAGAGGAATTGAGAAGACCCTTACGTATTTACGTAATTAAAGTTGCGGGTCAAGGGTAATTTCAAGAATTGACCCATAAATCTTTTTATCATTTTGCTCGCGTTACAGTGTGTTGATGGGAGAAATTCAATAAAAGAAGTACTATTTTTGTGATTTGGGCGCTCCAGCTCTATTTTCACTTCTCATAGTGTAAGGGTGAAAAATACAGACCATTATTTATTACTGCTGGCCCTGGGCACAGGTAAATGTCTCAAGATTGAATTTCCAGTTAAATGGTTTTTTACTTATAAAATAATAGATTTTAGATTAAAAAATACATTATATATTAGCTTGGGATTTATTATTGTATAAGTAATAGAGTTTTAATTCTATAGAAATAAAAAAGTTTTTCTTTTTCATTTAAGCCACTTTTTTTTTTCATTTTGTAATAGTGATCATTTTTTTTATTGAATTTGAGGGAGATTCAGGGCATGTTTGTTTCATATATTTTTTGGACTCAAATTTGAATTCGAATATCCATAATTTTTTGTTTGTTTTCTCCAAAATCTAAATCAAATTAGTATCAAGAATCTAATGTTTTAGAGTTCTAATCCCCCTTTATTTGAGTATCAAGAAGCCTCAGATATCTTTGTTATAGTAAAAGTTGAAATTATCTCTCTCATATTTGAGGAAAAAGATTATAAGTTCTTCATTTGATATCCAATTGAGATGATTCTTTTTTCATTGTGCTCCTAGTGAAGAGAAGAATAAATTAAGATCCATATTGCATATTTTTTAGGATCATTAACATTACAATTTTATTAGATTTGTTAATAAATTAAAGACTTTTTTCACTACCTCTCCAAGCACAAATTTCAATTTTATTTCATATTCAGATTAAAACTTAAATACACATACAAACGTCAATTTGGATAATAATTCAAATCATTAATTTAAATCCATATTCAAATCATACAACTTAAATCAAATTTTTAATTCGAATCCATTTACCAAATGGACCTAAACTCTATGGCCCTATTTGTTTAAGTGGTTCATGTGTTTTGAACCCAAAAATTTAGCTAAGTGTTTGGTAAAAGAAATTCACTTTCACTTTGAATCTCTGATGTGACATGTACAGTTAAAAATTGTAGTGAATTTCGCATTTCTCTCCCCCTAAACTCAAACTCTACTTCTCTCACGTTTTAGCTTAAGTTTAAAATCAATTATACATCCAAACGTAAGTTTAAACCACCATAATTTTAGTTTTAAACAATACTTTTCAAACTTTTTATCTCAAAACTAAAAAGTTCAAACCACCACAATTTGAACTACTAAAACAAACTGACCTACAAAAGAGTCAAGTGTAGAACTACAATTAATGCAATGATAAGCTAGGCCTGCAACTACTTTAATCAGGATTTTATTATATCATTCAAATTTGGAACCTAATAATTAAGGTTGTGGCTTGTGCATTATTCAAAGAATATTAATTTTTTTTATGAAAATACTTATTTTAATTAGTTTAAAACTACTTAAAAAAATATAGAGTAGATTTGCTGCAATAAGAAAATAAAACATAGGTATAAAGAGAGATAAAAACATGCTAAAAATTGTGGTACAATCCCAACATTGGTGAAGAAGGAAATATGCTAGGTCTTGTCTAGAACACATAAAGCATAAAAAAGATACTGTGAAACACCACATAAGGTTTTGATCATCAAACTTTTAACATTTTTTATTTTGCATTTTTCATTTCAATATGCTTTTTTATGTGTTGTGAAACTCAAAAATAGAAAGTACCATTAATGATATTTTGTTACAGATATATAATCTTTTTTAAAGAAAAGCATAAGTTACAACATGCATTGTTTTGTAAATAAAAAGATTAAAAGTAGGATTGAACCCATAATCTCTTACCTAAAGCCTAAGCCACTCTTTCCCATGTCACCACATCTAAAAAAAAATGAATTATAGACCATTTACAAGAGCGGTTCTATCCACGTTTCTAATCATCATTTCACTGCTATGAATAATGTAAAGCTCTTACATGCTATAGTCTTAAACCAAAATTATTGGTTCCAACCGTTCTTTCAAACAGCCTATTAGTTGTATACGAAGCGTGTTTTCTTTCATTAAACGTGATTATAAAAATATCAAAAGATGCATTTCATTACTTAAACAAAACATTAAAGACAAATTTAGTGCCATCATAGGGCTCAAATTGATAACTATTAGTCCTAGATAGTGGAAATTTTAGATGGAAACTCAATTTGAAAATAAACAACAGACATATTAATAGTAAGAGAGTGTTAGAAAACCAAGTCACGTTATAGTTACTTTTGCTTCATACTGTAACAGATGGAACTTGGTTCCCAATTACTCTAATAAATATAGGCGTGATATTTTAACAGTGGCTCCAAACCCGTGAAGTCTAATTCTATGATGTCCTGTCTTTTCAGATCATTACTTAACTTTCTTAAACATTATTATCTAAACTTAATTCTTACTTGCCAATTAAAAAATACTGGATAATTTTTTTCCTTCTTTAAGCATATTTTAAAACTGTTACTATTCTGTAACGCCCCTATATGGGGGTTAACAGTTTTTAATAAATTAAAATAAAAAAATCAGAAATAAAAATAAAACCTTAAAAATAAAGTTGTCTGAGGCTTAAATGAAAACTCTCAAATCAAAAATAAAAATATAAACGACAATTAAACCACAGTTTAATGTAGCGCTTTAAATTTAATAATATAAACTATCACCATCATCATTTTAACCCTCAACGCATTTTAATACAGTCACAGAAAGTAACAATTGATGCTTACATTATTATGAAGAACATTCTTAGTAATTGAAGCAGTCCCAACGTAATATAGCTACATCGCTTCCTCAACTATTTTTCTCGTAGCCACCTGATACTTAGTGAGTCATAAAAAGATGAAAATATAAGGGAATGAGCAACAATATGCTCAGTAGGGAAAACCATTACTCACTTTTAAGTTTTTATCATTACCACATTAAAACCTGCATGGTTAGTTAATACTCATCATTATCCAGATTATGAGATTTATTATAATCATATTCCGTGGATACCATAATTAATCATTACCGAGTTTCATACATATACATATATACAAATATTATAGTTCATCATTATGCCTAGGTACCCACGTTCAATAGAGTATTACTCAACTCATCGAAACCCAAATGGGCGCGTTTGATCACCCTCTAAACATTCCAAGGGTGTTTTGGTAAGGGGACATCAAGCCCCAAGTCCTCACCAAGTCGATTCCTATACAGTATGTTCTGGGACTTTCAACCTAAGGAAGCGTCATCACCTTCCCCCTATTTTACCTTTTAGGGTATTCATGCCAAAGGACGTAACCCCCGTCCTCCTCACATCTCACCATTTCTATATATTCAATCATTATTTATAGAGTCAGTTTTTCTAATCATGCTCCTCAATTTATAACATGTATCAATTCATTATGTTCCTTGCTATACAATATAAGATGAGTCCATGTCATACTTTTATATGTGATACTCATATAATAGCAGTTCAACAAAGATATATATATCTTGTGGTAAAACAATCAATTTTAATCCCATAAAAACCTCACAAAAGATGAGTAATAGAATTCCTACCTTCCAAGCTTATCAACAATCTTTTAATCCCGAACTCAATTAACGTTAGCTTCACACTCCCCTGATCCTATGGTGTGTATAAGAACAATTACAACTAAGGCACAACATACAACCACATTCATAAATAAATCATGTGTAAATCTATCTTACTAGTGTGCCAATAAAGCTTTTATGCAAATCTCTTTTGAATACCACACTAAACAATTTTTTTCTTAACACAATATAAAATGTATACAAGTAATCTATATGTTTTAGTCCTTAATAAGATTCATCAATCACTTAGGATAATATTGGAAAGGTTGCAAGACGTTAAGGAATTAGGTGGTGAGCAAAGATGGGTTCTTGGTTCAGGTTAGCAGCCGGTATATCATGACAAACTGGCAGTATACTTTTGCAAACAGGATAGGTTCACTCTCTACAATCATCACATGGGTTAACAGGTGGTTTACTTAACGTAAACGGGTGGTATATTATCATTGGTAGGTTTACTAGTTCTAATCCAAAAATTGAGAAATTCATAGAAAATAAAATACAACTCTGATTTAGGCTTATGATAGCTCCTTAGAAAGCTTAGGATGTCTATTTTTTAAATATTTAAACCAATTTACAAAATTTATTTTTATTTATATTTAATCCCAGAATTTCAAGAAAGAGCCACTACCCATAGAAGTATTACAAAGTTTAACCATATAAATTTTCTGTCTACGCCATATGCACTCAGACTTTATACATATGTTCCAAAATAGTAAAAAAACATATACTCATGTTTAAGAACGTAAATTTGAATAATCCTTGAGTTAAAAAAAATTATAAATGAAAGACTAAATTTATTCATAAGATTCTAACCTCGGATTATGGCTAGTTGGAAGCTTAAAATAGGTTCAAAACAGGTTCCTTGACTTCAATATGGCTGAAATTCTTGCTCAAATGGAGGTGATAGTGGTTGATTTTTATGGCTACCTTGAAGAAATTCTCTAAATATTTTGCTTCAACAAAGAAATGAGAAGAAGAGCGTGGGAACCATGGAAGAAAAAGGAAGGAAAGATGAAGTCTTTGAAGAGAAGTGATAGAAGCAATCATGGAGGAGACATGTTGGAGCATGTCACGGAGGAAATAAAGAAAATGAGGGTCAAGAGTAGTTGGGACAGATATCCTCATGTCTCCTCTGGAGACTTTAGCCCACATAATACCAAAATGATATTTTTGAAATTTATTAGAAGTTTCAAGGCTTTTCAGTAAACATACTAAATAAGTATAGGAGAATTTTAGAAAATTTAAAAATAAATAAGAATAAATATTATGAAATGGATTTTAAATGAAGCAAATTTTCGGTTGACACACTAAAAATTAATTTAATTCCCTTAATACCCGTTAAGAGAGTAACAGGTTTCACAGATTTCTGTTGCAAACAAAGTTAAGACATAGCTCAACACTTGATTTTAAAATCATTCAAAACATTTCTTAAAACTTATTAAGAAATGTAGATTGAAACATAGCCTAAAACTTAACATTATAATTGTTTAAAACATTTCGTAAATATATGTTTTAAAATGTTTTTAGTAAAACATTTATTATAAAACATTCTCTTAAATATTGACTTTCTTAAAACTTTTAAAACGCTATTTCAAATAGTGAATTTTTTTTCCCTTTGAACAGCTAGAAACAAACTGTAGTAGTATCTATATCCAACCTTCGTATCTATCCACCGTAGTATCGGGCTCTTTAACCAGTCATACTAGTCTTCCGTAGAACTACCTATAGCATGAAGGAACTTGTAATAAGCTTTCGCTCAGTAAGTTCAAACTTTTCCTCACAAATCATTTAAAACATTCGTCATAAAACTTTTGTCTTAAAAACCTTTTCTCATAAAACGTTTTTATAAACATTTTTATAAAACATTTCTTAACGTTATTCACAAGCATTCCTCATAAACCTTTTCTTGAAAACATTTTCCATAAAATGTTCTTCATGAACTTTTCTCGTAAAATATTTCTCAAAATTTTTTCATAAATATATCACATAAACAAGGAATACAAGCAAAACTATAATGCATGATTCCATTTATGCTCATTTATGAGCTTTTTATGATTGTTGAGGGAAATCTTCATGATGAGAAAACCGTCTGAAGTTCATACCCTTTTAAAACCGAGCACCTGAACAGGTTGGCTGAAATGTTTAATCCGACTAGGACGGGATCTGTCGACCATGGATCTGTCGACCAGGACAGGATCTGCCCGACCAGGGACCCGTCCTACCAGAGACCTGTCCGACCAGGACGAGATCTATCCAACCAAGGACCCATCCGACCAGGATCTGTCCGACTTACCCAAAGACCACCACGTGGCACCATTTCAACCCTCCGTTGGGCAATCCTCCTTTTCTAAAGATCATGACACATGTCGCTGGACACCTAGGTTACGGGCCAAACCGGTTCATACCCGGATCCAAGCTAAAACTCTATAAATAGGAGCATCAACTCCACCATAAAGGTACGGGCATTCTTCCCTTGCCTACTCTGCCTCTCCCTTAGCTCTTCCCGGTCAGAACACTGACTTGAGCGTCAGAGTGTCCTTGGCAGACACCAAACTGGTGTCCCCTTAATCCGAGGCCTTCTCTCCTCTTGCAGATCCGACCAGACTAGGCCGAGCCAGGCAGAACAGGAGGCAGAACAGGGAACCCGACCACCGTGCGTCCCCGCACGCGGTGTTGTGTCGAAATCAGGCATCAACATTTTGGCGCTAGAAGGAGGGCCCCGCGCCTTTCCAGTAGCCTCAGCTCTTCCCCCCAGACATTCCCTAGACGACTAACCGAGACCCAAGTTCTAGGACGAAGAGTCCGACCAAGTCCAAGAAGGTTACGCTGACCAGAGAGACCAGGTCCAGGACGAAGAGTCCAACCAGGCTACGACCGAGACCCAAGGTCCAGGACGAAGAGTCCGACCAGGTCCGAGAAGGTTACGCTGACCAGAGAGGCCAGCTACGGGCAACGGCTGACCAGGTCCAGGCAACGGCCGACCAGGTCTAGGACGAAGAGTCCAACCAGGCTGTGACCGACAGAGACCAAAGGTCTAGGATGAAGAGTCTGACCAGGTCCGAGAAGGTTACGGTCGACCAGATAAGACCAGGTCTAGGCTACAGCCGACCAGGTCTAGGACGAAGAGTCCCGGCAGGATATGCTCACAAAAAATATTTCCCAACCACATCAAGACCTCGATGTTGATGACTTCCACCACCAAAGTCTAGGGGGGCTACTGTTGAAGGAAATCTTCACGATGAGAAAACCGTCTGAAGTTCATACCCTCTTAAAACCGAGCACCCGAACAGGTTGGCTGAAATGTTCAATCCGACTAGGACGGGATCTGTCGACCATGGATCTATCGACCAGGACGGGATCTGTCGACCATGGATCTGTCGACCAGGACAGGATCTGTCTGACTAGGGACCCGTCCGATCAGGGATCTGTCCGACCAGGGACCCGTCCGACCAGAGACCTGTCCGACCAGGACGAGATCTATCCAACCAAGGACCCGTCCGACCAGGATCTGTCCGACTTACCCAAAGACCACCACGTGGCACCATTTCAACCCTCCGTTGGGCAATCCTCCTTTTCTGGAGATCGTGACACATGTTGTTGGACACCTAGGTTACGGGCCAAACCGGTCCATACCCGGATCCAAGCTAAAACTCTATAAATAGGAGCATCAACTCCACCATAAAGGTACGGGCATTCTTCCCTTGCCTACTCTGCCTCTCCCTTAGCTCTTCCCGGTCAGAACACTGACTTGAGCGTCAGAGTGTCCTTGGCAGACACCAAACTGGTGTCCCCTTAATCCGAGGCCTTCTCTCCTCTTGCAGATCCGACCAGACTAGGCCGAGCCAGGCAGAACAGGAGGCAGAACAGGGAACCCGACCACCGTGCATCCCCGCACACAGTGTTGTGTCGAAATTAGGCATCAACAATGATCATTTTTTCTTGCTTTGTCTTCTTATCATTGTTTTTATCTTTCCTTATCTTGTGAACTTGAGTGTTCGTACCAACATCATCAATCATGAGATCATAAATATAATGTTTTTCTTGTGGAAGACTTAAGATCATCAAACAACGAGGTCATAATTTTAACATAACTTATATGCCTTACATCAAGAAAGTTGATATGACACTTTAATATCATCTTTGATTTACTTTCTTATAAACTTTATTGAGCATATTGAATGCTAACATATCATGTGCAAACATATTGTAAATCATAACTTAAATTTTTAAAACATTATGCATAACACATGCACTCATGCTTTAAACATAACAATTGTAAATACATTGCAAGTCTTAATTGATCTTTAAAACATTACGCATTCCACATGCAAACATACTTTAATTTTAAATACATTGCAAATCATAGCTTGAACTTTTAAAACGTTTTGTATAACAAATGCAAGCATACTCTAAACATACAAAAAACATTCAAAAATCATTTTCCTTATGCTATAGGTGAGGTTTGAGACTTACTTGGATAATGCTCTAGCATTTCCATTTCATTTCTTTTCTCTTTCTATTAGTTGGTTTCTGTGTCTTATTCAAACGACACCATACTATTAGCTAACTTTTCTTATTATCAATCTACTCAATTGATAACATAACTTAAATATTAAATGTTCATTCCTTTTTACTTAACTTTATATCTTATCGGTTTACTTTCTTTTCCTTAAATTTGTATTCTATTGGTTTACCTTTTCTTTATCGGCTTCTGTGTCCTATGCAAATGACATCTGACTATTAACTAACATTTCTTATTATTAATCTCTTGATAATAGAACTTAAAAATTAAATATTCGTTCCTTTTTACTTAACTTTATATCTTATCGGTTTACTTTTCCTTTACTTAACTTTGTATCCCATGAGTTTACCTTTTCTTTACTTCACTTTGCAAACCACTGGTTTGCCTTTCTTTTACTAAACTTTGTAAATCATCAGTTTACCTTTCCTTTGTAAACCATAGGTTTACTTTCTTTTACTTAACTTGAACATCCCTTAGTTAAATTTTTCATCTCACTTGATAGTTTCATTACCTAACATGATACGAAACATTTTCTATCTAAGGGCATTTTGCTAATTCATAGTGTTTAGCTCCATTTTAACTGTTTTCTTAAAATGACAATTTACTCTTAACAGATTTTTTCATGAACCTCATGATTTTGCTAAACTTCTTTCTTAACTTTACCATCTCATTACTTACGTGTTACGAAAAAAATCCCACTAAAGGCCATTTTTTGATATCAGGCATTTTGGGTCTGTTTTGGCCGCTATACAAAAAATGACTATTTTGCCCTTGACTAGTCTTAGAAAACGTTTGAAACCTGTTTTAAAATAATACTTACATTTCGTTACTTCTCATAACATTAAGAAAAACAAAATAATAGTTTTCCTTTCATTAAAATCTATTTTATCAAAACTTTACAATTTTGACCTATAACTTGAAAATATTTATGATTACACCCCTAGAGCGTTTATTCTTCTTTCTTTATAAAAACTCTTAATCCTTTCAAACTTAAAACCTGTGGTTACTCATTTCTCATAACAGTGCAGGAAACCAACTTTTTATGATGAAAACACAGTTTCACTTGGTCTTATGGTTTTAGCCCAAAACATAAAAATCTTGACATTTTAGCTCCCGGGACCAAAAAATGAATATTTTATATCAAAACATTCAGTTTTTTTGCAAGGAATAAAACTTACAAAAGTTTCTTGGTTGAATTCAAAACATTTCATAACATTTTTCATTTTACGATTTTACAAAATTTTATGCTTAAAATCTCGTAAAATTCATAACTTGGAGTTGGTATAGAATTTTTTGTAAATCGTTAGTGACTTGAAGTTGTTTTGATAAGATCTACAACTTTTGTGTTTTAACTTTTCTTCAATTCACTCATCTTCATGACATTCTTGAAAAGGTAGAGCCAAAAGCAATATTTTTCGGCTTGCTCCGATCTGAATTCGAGCATGACTTCTTCATAAAAGTTGTCTGGCTCAACGTTTTTCATAAATTTCATGTTGAACTCAGAGAATAATTCTGCCTATAAAGACCTCAAACATTCATTCTTTACAAACTAGTTAAACTTTACATTTTTTGACAAAGTTTAACAAATTTTCTCTTTTTACATGAAAACCCTAGTTTTCAACCATCAATTCAGTTCACCATCTAGATCACATATAAACTTATTATGCCATTTAGCTTTCTTCACATGCCATGACCAAAGCATTAAGTCAAACACTTATTTTACTTAAATTTTATGTTGTGACAAAGTTAATAATTTTTTCCCTATTTGTTTAAAACCTTTTTTTCTCCGTCTTCATCATCATAGCACAACATATAATCATGCCATACATTCCTTTTCACATGCCATAGTCCAATCTTAGTATAAGTCATAAGCTTAGTTCATGAAAACAACATGCTACACTAAGCTAAGGCTTTGGATTTTACCACGGGTTTTCAAGGGCCTTTGATCCTCCTTTTTGATGCTAGAAAACCTTCTAGGTTCCTTTACCATAATCCATAATATGGCCCATAAAAATCTACTTAAAACTTTAAGGAAAAACACTAAAGCACATAGAGTAAATATTGGATTTTTTTTTACCTCCAAAATTACGTAGTCTTCCTTTAGATTCCTTGAACTTGATTCCTTGACTGATTTGGAGGCTTCAAATCATCAAAGTTAAAATTTGCATAAGAATACTATAGGGAGGGGCGATTTTTTTGTCGGAGAGAATGGGCTTGTTTTTTTTTTCGTTCTTTTTTTTTCATGCTTTTGCATGAAAATGATGGAGACCAATCTTTGGTCCCTTTTGTGAGCCAAAACTCGTGCATTTGGGGGAAATGAGGTGGACTTTTGTCCACCTTGAAGGTGGCACCAAGTGGGTCCCATATAAAGTTTTTAACAGTCTAAATTTATACTGATAGTATTTTTTTATACAGTTGGTATATGTCTCATACTGCTAGTATTCTTTTCTACACTATGTTTCATGGTCCACAAGCTTCCATGTCATCTACATAGTATAATTTCTATACTGCTTAGCTTTACATAGTCTAATTTCTATATTGTATTATTTTATACAGTATAATTTTCATACTGTTTAATTTTATGCAGTGTTATTTCTATACTGCTTAACTTTATCGGTATAATTATTATACTGTATAACTTTATCAGTGTAATCTTTACATTTTATTATTCTCATAATGTATGGTTTTCATACTGTATACTCCTTATACTGTATTTTTGTTTTAAAATTTGTTGCAACACATTTTGCAACAATGAGGCTTTCTAGTTTATTTTTATTTTATTCCTTCATTGTTTAAAACTATGGCATGATTTTTAATTTTAAAAATCTTATTTTACTTTTATAGAATTTTTCGTAAAAATCAGATTTAAACAATAATTCTCATGATACCTCCTTAAATTTCTTAACAAATTTTTGAGCATAGAATTTGGCTCGCAAAATTCATTCATAATTTACTTAATATAATCCTTATTTAATGCATTCTTAATGCACTAGAAATTCTCAAGTGTCACAAATTCAAACCGAAATTGGTATCTGGCAAGCAAAATTTTAATGTGTCGTTTGGTGTGTAAGTTTTAAACCATGAATACAGTTTTAAACTATAAAGATAGTTCGAATTGGTCTTTGATGAAATAATAATTAAGACGATTTTAGACCAGCCTAAACACTCAAACTTTGTCCCACTCAAGTTTAGGTGGTTTTGAACCATTTTTTTACAGTAAAAACATTTTCATTTTTATTTTCCCTTAAAAATCACAGTTTTTCAAACACTAATTCTCATTTTAAACCATTATTCTCATCTTAAACTTTTATATTCTGAATGTCAGTTCAAAACTACTATTTAAATCATACGGTTTAAAACCCACAATTCAAACCATACAGTTTTAAACCAAACAATTTTGAATCTGTGCACCAAACGAACCCTCAATCTATACAGTGTAAAGCTATTTGGAAGTGTGGTCAGAATTGAAATTTTTGAACTAAAAGCTGTAGCATGTGAGAGTTTTATACTGTAACTCATTTTTTTTTATTATTATAACACATAAGAACTTTATATTCTAACAATTAAAAGTTTTAGTTTAAAACTAATTTTACCAAACGCTCTTTCATTTTATAAGGTATTTGATAAATGTAGTTAAAATTATAGTTGTAGTTTAAAATACTGTAATATAAAAAAACTATACATAATAATAACTTTTTATTTTTGTAACAATATATAAAAGCTTTAAAATATTTAATAACTACAATAATAATTATAACTATAATTATCAAACATATATTAAAAGCCGATTTGTCAAACACCTTCGTAATAGAAGGGGTCCTTTTTTTTTATTTTTCTCTCTCTTCAACGTTCATGAAAATAGTAAACAAACAGCAGCTTTACAAGGCAGTAATACACTGTACCAGAAGATCTGACAGGGTGTATATAGTAATTTTAAAGTTAGAGTGCTCAACATATCAAAAAGTGAAGTGCTCCAAATGTATCTTGAAAATTAAGGGAAAGACAGTATACAGTTGCACACCACTATGGGCGGGTGACAGAAACCCGGCAGTGTCGACTATCAAAGAGAGAGAGAGAGATAAATTTGTTCAGAAACACAAATTAAAAAACAAAAAAAGAAAAACAAGAAAAGAAAAATGGAGAGAGAAATAGAGGGGGATAGGGACTAGTGAGAGGAAAGAGAGATGGAGGGGAGAAGAGAGGGGGGCACTTTATGACCTTTTTCATGATGCACGCATCCATGGCAGAAGAGCAGAGAAGGGAAGGGGCTCAGAGTACTGCTGCTACGACACAACGACAACAACAACAACTACAAGGGTAGAAAAAGAATGGATAGTTTGGAAAGAAGAAACAACAAACAATACAATAATATCAAAGATTCAACCACCAGAAGAGGACCCTATTGAGAGAGAGATAGAAAGGAAGCAACTTTGCTGAAGAGAGAGCGAGAGAGAAGGAGAGATGATGGAGCTGAAATGGGGTTAGGCAAAGTAATAGATAGAGATGATAACAAAACTAGTGAGGAGGACGAGAAAGAAGTTACTGAAAATGGGTTTTGTTTAAGGATGGCATGCAAGGAGCGATGGTGGGTTTGAAGAATAGAAAAAGAAACTCCTTTTTTTTTGTGCCTTGGAAGAAATCCACTTTGAACCCAGTTCAGGTTATTATTCCTATTATCATAAACAACAAAACATTGGTGGTGATGTTGTTTTTGTTAATAATACAAATCTGGCCCTTGTTGGGTTAGGAGGATTTTATTTTTGTTTTTATTTTAATATTTTGATCCACTCAGTGAAGATTATTTATCTGGCATTTTGGCTGTATTTATGAATGAGGGGGAGAGGGATGCAATTTGAGGAGCAAGAGAAGAAAGGAGGAGTCTTTTTTGGTGGTAGTTGGAATAATATCAACAAGTTTTGGAGCAAAGAAGAGCAAGAACAACTTCTTCTTCTTTATAATTATAGCTTTGCCAACAACATCAACAACGAACCCACTTCGGTTCTTCATATGAGAAGAAGCCCCAGTCCTCCCACTTCGGCTTCCACTCTCTCTTCCTCTTTCGGCGGCCGCGGAGACACCGTAGGCGGCGGTGTGGCTACAGTACTTCATCCCGCGACACCGGCTGGGCCCACCACGACGACGACCACCACCACGAGCACCAAAGACGAGTGGGCGTCGCAGCTTCAGCCTATCCCGGAAAGATGCGGCGGTGGGCTTGTCGGTGGTGGTGGTGGGGGGATGGAGGATTGGGAAACCATGTTGTCTGAAACAACGGTAACGGCGGTTGCGTCTTCTCCGGGGGGCCCACAGGACCACTCCCTCCTCCGCTGGATCGCTGGAGATGTTGTTGTTGATGACCCTTCCTTTGGCCTCAAACAGCTCTTGCAGAGCGGCAACGTCAGCAGCATCAATCCTCTTGATTTCGACGGCAATGCAGCCTTTGGAATGGTCGATTTCGATCAGAATTTAGGGTATTGTGCTTCTGGGTTTGTAAACAGCAGCACCAACGACAACAACAACAATGGTGGTGATGGTAATGTTGTGAAGATTAAAAATATTGGGTCATCAATGGCACAGCCGACGAGCTCACTCAATTACAAGGGTACCAGTACTACTTCAACTACCAGTGTTGGCTTCAACAACAACAACAACAACAACGGCAATACAGTGCAAAACTCCATCTTGTCTAATGTTTCTTTGCCTCCCGGAATGATTTTTCCTCCGCATTCGTTGGAGGAGAAGCCGCAGATTCTGAATCCGCAGCTGCAAGGCCAAAACCCAAGCTTTCTGTTGCCATTAATAGAGCAGCCGCCCCAACCGAAGCGCCAAAACTCCGGCGGAGGCGGAGTAATGATGGCAGCGGTAGACCCACCACCAGCCTCTTATCAGATCCCCAAACTCCCCTTTTGTGATCCGGGACACGAGTTCTTGATGATGAGGAAACAACAGCAACATCAGCATCATCTGGGAAGCAGTTTTGTTCCTCAGGGAATGATGATGATGCAGTTTGTTCCAAAGCAAGAGTTACAACACCAGCAACAACAGCGGCAGCATCATGCTTTGCTAGACCAGTTGTATAAGGCGGCAGAGCTGGTAGGGACAGGGAATTTCTCACACGCGCAAGGGATATTGGCGCGGCTCAATCACCATCTCTCCTCCCCATTTGGAAAGCCCCTTCACAGGGCTGCTTTCTATTTCAAGGAGGCTCTTCAATTGCTCTTCAACAACAACAACAACAACTCCAATACAAATTTCCCTGTACCTCCTCCCAGATGCCCCACCCCCTTTGACGTCATTTTCAAGATGGGTGCTTACAAGCTCTTCTCCGAAATCTCCCCTCTCATTCAGTTCCTCAACTTCACTTCCAACCAGGCTCTCCTCGAAGCCCTCTCCGACTACCCCAACATCCACATTGTCGATTTCGACATTGGCTTTGGCGCGCAATGGGCTTCTTTTATGCAGGAGCTTAACAGAGGAATTGGAAGAGGAGGAGGTTCTGCTACTCCGTCCTTCAAGATCACCGCTTTCGCCTCCCCCTCCTCCCATCACCCCGTCGAGCTCACTCTTATGCGCGACAACCTTGCGCAGTTTGCCGCTGAGATTGGCGTTGCATTCGATCTCGAATTTGTTAACTTTGATTCCTTGGAGCAGACATCTTACTCCTTGCCTGTTTTTCGCTCCGAGGGTGAGGTTATTGCCGTAAATTTTCCCATTTGGGCGGCATCCAACCAGCCTGGGGCATTGCCCAATCTTCTCCGGTTTATCAAGCAGCTCTCACCGAAGATTGTGGTGTCGTTGGACCGAGGTTGCGATCGGAGCGACCTTCCTTTCCCGCAACACATCCTGCAGGCCCTGGATTCCTACATTAACCTGTTGGAGTCGCTGGATGCTGCAGTTAACATTTCACCAGATGCTGTAAACAAAATTGAGAAGTTCTTGCTCCAGCCCAAGATTGAGAGCACTGTCCTGGGGCGCTTCCGAGGGCCGGTACCGGACAAAATGCCTCTCTGGAAGACGCTCTTCGCCTCTGCTGGCTTTACACCCCTGACGTTCAGTAACTTCGCCGAGACTCAGGCCGAATGCGTGGTGAAAAGAGCTCCGGTGCGGGGATTCCATGTCGAGAAGCGTCAGGCGTCGCTTACCCTGTGCTGGCAGCATCAGGAGCTCGTCTCAGTTTCGGCTTGGAGGTGCTGTTGATTGGAAGGACTAGAAGAGAAGCAGGAGAGGTGTTGGTTTTTCCTTGGCAAAGCTCATAATTTTATCATCGCCAAAGGTTCCAACTTATTACTCTATTCTGATGACATTAAGTCGAAAAAAATAAAAAAAGAAAAATGTTTGAAAGTGTGTTCTTGGTCACCTCTGTTATGATTTGAAATCTTTTTGTGAATTATCATTATGATTGTTAGCCATCTACTGTGTCATTATCTATCTATCTCTCTGTCTGTCTGTGTGTCTTAGCTAAACAAACTAGCATTTTAAGTTTGAACAATGAAACATCTAACAGGGAAGTCTATAGAGTCTTATGCTTCTTTTGGCCTTGCATATCACTGCTATAGTACTTTGATATTCTAACGCATTGGTGAGAAGATGCATTTTGGTTTGCTTAAAATGGTTTTGAGTTGTTGTTGTACACTTTATAAATTGGGACAAATTCTTAGATGAAACTTTACTGTAACTGACAATTGAAATTGGGAGAAATTCTTGCATGAATTCCGGTCATTCTATTAACCGAGTTTTGTATTTCTAGTTGCATTTTGTTACCTAATCTGATTGTCTATTTCCATCAGTGTTATGTTGAGTGCTGACACTGCACTTATTGTTGACGTTGCCATACTGTTAAGCCTCTGACCGACTATAACTAACTCTGCTCTGTCCCTCATTTTCATCCAAACACTGCACTTATTGTTGACGTTGCCATACTGTTAAGCCTCTGACCGACTATAACTAACTCTGCTCTGTCCCTCATTTTCATCCAAAATCTTTGTCATGTCTAGAAACTTCTCTTAGTATGCTTGTAAGGGCTTGAAATTAATTCAAATTAGGCCGTCAACATATTAACTGAAATGAAGCACCAAGGCAAAATACAAAACCTTCACATAATTAGGTGACATACACTCCAATTGGGTCATCAACTTAGTGTGGCTTGTGTAATTGTTCTTGAGTTCAAAAGGTTAACTCGTACCCATTGCACAAGCAAACAAGTTTTGGCACTACTCTACCAAACTTTCCTCTTTGACAAAGAGCAGAATATGTCAAAATTCGGCACTAGCTAACCATTTAGGTAATGTGGAAATTTCGCAGATTAGATGCTCTTAACCTCGTTTTGATTGCTTATGGATTGAAATCTGATAAAATAATTCAGGGTAGGGAATATCTTTGAACTCACACAGCACAAAACATGTATCTTTTCCCTGATCTTCAATTTGGTTAGAAGTGGATCCTCTAACTTATGTGTTAGTTTTTCTTTTTGATTTAAAAGAACTTGTTTGATATACGCAGAAGCATAAAGTCTGACTAAAGATCCCATGGTGGTCTAAATGATTTTTCTTTTCCCTTACCTATTGTCTCGTTGGCAACACCCCGAGTTGCACTTGGTGTTCTGAATGTCATGTTTCATTAGAAAATTGCATGTCTACATTTAATGTAATAAAATATACGTCAACAGTGAGACAATGCTTAGATAGATAGGCTGGCCTTGACATATTCGAAAAAAACCTTGTGTCCTTGTTAGGTCGCAACCATACGTACGTTAAAAGATAATATCAAAAACGATATTTCTCTTCAAGTTAGGGAAACTTGGCTAGAAAAATGTTTGTTCTCACTGGTTGTGCCGTTAACAAGTTAGAGATTGACATATAAGACTGTATGCAATCCCCGAGGAACGGTTGAAAAGGACCGGTAAATGTTCACCGACATTGTTTTGAACCATTACATTCTTATTAGATTTACCGTCACTTTGACAACATCATTATGAATTTGATTGCTTAGAAACTCTTTACTCCCAGAATGCCTATAAAGCTATAACCTTGTGAGGAGACAAGAATACATGACACCAAAATTTGTCGATAAAATTGATAGCCTCTTTACAAAAATATTACAGGCTAGTCTAACATAGTACGGTTGAAGTCTGCCATACCCTGTCTGAAAATTCTCTTTCTCTGCATGTATACCACCAGACACGTAACGCGTCATCCTCCTCTTGTTTGAAAGCAATGTTATTTTATTAGCATCGCTACATGCATATACACATATTAGATTGAATTATTTACATTAATACAGCTCCTAAATACTTGTCCATTGGTTCATTGAATTTGCTATATTACTATTTTTTTCCTCTACAGTTTCTACTTTCTAGACATCTACTAATCAAGTCACATGTGCCATGTTTGGGTGAACTTCCGGTTCATTACTTTATTAAGTTTTATATGTTTTAATTTTGGAAGCTTTTAATTTAATCCAACTGTTTTTTGGTCATGCCTTTGCATAATAAAAGTTGCTATGCAAGTAAAACAGGCTATTTCAATGAATGAGTTTAGTGCAAGATTATATTATGTTGTAGTTGAACTAAAGAAAACTTCGCAAATGTGAAATCTAAAGGAACATGCCTCGTATGAACAGAGACAAAGATTAATCACTCATTTTCTTAATTATTAAATGAAAAAAAAAATAATTATAAAATGTCGGTTTCATCGGAAACGAATTCCTATAATAATCCTTGCGAACAACGTCGATAATAGCTTACAGATTTGAAGATTAATAATAATCAATTGATTTAATAAAATAATCTGTCTCCTACAGATGTAAGTTATAAAAATAGGGTGTGTTTGGATTTTGTAATTCTTCCAAGGCTTTCCAACTAGTTCTAAATTATTGCTTGACATTATGTTATTTAATAGCTTAGGATGTTAGGGGCATTGGAACTTGGAAATGATTATAAGATTTATGGATGAATTAAAAATCTTTTTTTTTTTTTTTTTTTTTTTTTTGTGGGTTAACTAGAAAGTTTTGATCGGACATAAAGATGGTTCATTTTACTTGGAGAAAAGCTAAGGGTTAGGTGCTTGTCTAGAGCCCAATCACTTTCAAATGGGGACGTCTTTGGAAAATAAGTCTTGTTATTTTTTACTCTTTTTTTTTGGAAAAAAAATGATTATATATGTCGTTAATTTCTCTTTCTGATCTATGTGTGTTTGGAGGTCCAACATAGCTTTGCCTGTCGGTTTTAGCAATGTGACATTTCCATGTCAAAAGCGGGGCATGGATTGGGTTTAGAAATTCGCATGTTGTTATTTCCATCTTCATATTTATTGTCGTTATTATATTATATGATTGAAATTTTTGAGGCCAGAGTTTCAAACCCATCCCCAAGAGTAAAACTTTTTTTGTTGAAAATTTTTATTAATAATTAATAAAAAGAAAAGAAGAATAGATGAGACCCATGTACAGTGCAGAAATGCCTAATCTCGTTTGGCTTTTCTATCATTTTCTTGTATTTTTCACTAATACTACTTCCTGATCAACTCAAATTAGCTTACTGAGAGAGTAAAATTCAAACGTGAAAAATGTGAATTTATAGTGAGTAAAACAGTACGTCGGTGGGAACTTATCAATAATGCCTATTTCAAATCGTTAGATGTAGATGCCATGGTTGAAAATAAAATCCAGATGTTTAAAAAACTGATTCAAATTAATAACACTGTAAAATAAAAACTACTACAATTTAAAAAAAAACTAATTTTTACGGAAACGTTCTAAAACACCCTAAAAGAATGTACAGGTGGATTATTTTTTTCAACCCCGGGAAAATTGCCAAAAAAGAAAAAAAGATAACCCAAGGCAAGTTGTGTGCAAAGGACGTGCCTGTCAGGCAGTTGATATGATGAAAGTGTAGACTAGGTCAGGAAAATCCACGGCCCACATCATTTGGCACGCCGAGATCATATTCATCGTAGAGTCAAAGCCTAGGATGTGTTCATGTGAACCATAGATTTCCAAGAGCTACTTTGAATGGAAGGCTAAGGTGGGCCCATATGAATTGAGAACACATCATATTTAGATCCTGTTGTTTTAACTATTAGATTGGATCAGATTTGTTATCATAATTAGTGCAGAGTTTCATATCTATCCCTCTCTCCAATCTTAATCTTCTTTTTAGATCTTTTAGACGGAGTTGTTAGAACTAGTCTTTCAATTGTCTTGTGTTTGTTCTTTTGATTGCTGAAAATAATTTTTTTTAAAAAAAAAAACAAAGAAGTTTCATTTAGAGGTGATCACCCGAAAATGCCCCTGTGCTCTTGGAAATATTTCAAGCTATACCCTTTGATCAGTTGGAGGGAAGGATGGAGACCTCTCGTTGAGAACGACATGAGATCTCTTAGGCCCTTAAGGTGGGTCCCTATGCACCACAGCAGGAGTCGTCTCATCATAGCGTGCCACGTGTACGGAAGATATGTGTTGTAGCCCAGTATGACACGTCATTTTCTTCTTGCGATTGATCAATGACTTAGAGCCTCGTATGGATCAAATTTCAGGACTCGGGATTCAGAAGTCAGATGTTGGCCTTACGTGATTAATAACCAAAGGCTCATCAATCAACATTTAATCACGTGAAACAAAACAAATTAATTGTGAAGGTAGAATGTATTACGTACTTGATTATGTTTTTTCGACCTTCTTTTTTTGAAGTGTATTATTAGGCAAATTCTTCAGGAATTAAAAAAGATACACACTGTTACGTATTTATTTATTTTGTAGTCTTTAGATTTATAAAAAATAAAATAAAATAATTTTGATAAGATATAGCAGTTTTAAAACACACTATTTGCAAATTTTCATTGTATAAGTTATCTAAAGGTATTCATTGGATCGATTCAACCGATCAAACCGACTGATTTAATTCAATCCAATATATTTTTGGCTGTAACCGACTTCAATTGGATTTGATTAGATGTTCATTTGACCTTCAAAATATCTCATCTAATCCAATCCATTCTCCATTTATATTACTTATAAAAAATTATGAATATATATGTATTTATATTATTGGTTTAAAAATATAAGTCTATTATCCTTTCATATACTTATGCACACCTATTATTTTCTTTGAAGCATTGGGTGTTTAATCAACTTTAAAGTTTGTTATTTGGAGTTATATATACGTATTTAGATTTGTGGATGTTAATTTTTACTCTTTTTTTTTTGTTTTTTCCAATTGTAGTCGAACATGCATAAGTTAAACATGGAAAAAAATGGGGTCCTTTAAAAAAAAAAAAGAGGGGCATATATAAAAGCCTTAACTTGAAAACCGATTGGACCAATTCAATCTAAATGGACCTCATCCATATTGATTGAATTGGATGCTATGCTTCTACCGGATTCGATTGGATAAAATTTTTTAAAACAGACCTTTAGTTGGATTGGATGTTCATTTTCTAAAATATGTTGAATTGGATTGGATAAATACTCCAAAAGTTATCTTATTATTAACAATCCTTTAGAAGAGGTTATTTTCTTGAGGACAAAAATAAACGTTCTACTCTTTATTTTTCCTGGAGTAATATAATGACTTTTTTTAATGGGGAATAATAGGCTGCTTTCAAAGCACGAATAGCGACTCATAAGAGATGAAACGCGGAAACGCAAGGTATCTTTCCAATACTTGAACTAAATAAAAGAAAAAAGTGGAGGAAAGCAGATTAGCAGCCACAAACAAGATCCTGAAAATAAATAACTTGTAATTTCTGTTTTGTTTAATCTACACTATATATACAATATTATCTGGCCAACAATTGTATGTCACGCCCCGGAGTACGGGAGGTGACGTGGCGGAATATTTAGATTAATTAAAAGAGAATTTAATCGGAATTAAGGGTTTAAAAATCCAATTAAGCAAGAATTAAAGAGATTTTTCCACCACATTTTTTTTTTTTTTATAAAGGAATTTAAAATCATTAATCAAATAACAATAATTGAATAAAAACCGCGAATATGGGTTCCACAACCCACAACTTGTGCACACACATGGATCTGACAATATCACAAATACAATTACAGTCCAAGCACAAATAAAGTTGAGTCTTACATGCCTTGAATAATAATACTGAATATAAATAAATTCTCCTAGTGCTCCTGAGTCCGGTCTGAAGAATCTCCTCCAAACCTATATGGAAAACCACCTAGAAGGGGGGGAAATTTAAAACAATAAAACGTGAGCAAAAGGCTCAGTAGGACTAGGTTTTATAAAATAATTCGATGCAAAGAAACAAAACATTATCAGGAGTATACAGAAATAAAACGTTAGATAAATAAATAAATAAATAAATAAATTGAGTAGAACCGTTCTGACACAGAACAGACTACTCGTCAAATCAAAACACCAATTTACTTTTACCTAGGCAAACCATGATATCACCACCGTAGTGGCCCAGCTGGGTTTCGGGACCTGCCCCCAAGGTCGTTCGTCACACGACCCGATCTCTGATATGGCATCATGCCTTAGTGTTCATTATCATTATCATTCAAAACCCAATTACCGAGTGTTGTCAATTACATTCATTATGAAATTCATTTCATGTCACGGTATATAAAAATATAACCGATAAAACCATTTTCAAACATCCGTTGAAAACATTTTGGATAGAAATCCTTTTCAAAGCCAAATCATTTCAAAACCAGGCTACCAAATAAATAGGATAGAAGTCCTACCTCAGTACTCGTGCCAGTACCCCACACCGTAATCCCGGTCCGCTATACGTTAGCTCCACGGAACCACGAACGATCCTAGATACAAACTAAGTCAATCAATATCTAGTTTGAGACATTCTATGTTACTAAATCATTTCATGATGTCCTAGTGTGCCATTTGTATCATTAAAATCATCCTATAAGGTTGGGATTTAAATTAGGGTTCAAAACAGTGAAATCGGGTAAAAATCACAAAATTTTCCATGCCTCGGTCGGCCTGCCAGACGCCCTGCTTCGGCCTGCCGAACTGCACAGTTCGGCCTGCCGGAAACAAGGTTCGGCCTGCCGAACATTGCCCCAGATTCGGCCTGCCGATCGGAAGAACACCGGCCTGCCGATCATCACTCCGGCCTGCCGAACATGAACTTCGGCCTGCCGAACTGGGAAGATCCAGAAATCCCAGCCACGGGTTTCTCGATCCCCAAAATCCAAATCTGAATTCCAACCTGTTTTTCTCAAATCCCAGGCATGAAAAACAATCATAGTTGATAGAAAAACATTCTAAAACATATTTGGAATCATTTAAACAACATTTGAACTCAAAATCTTCAAAATCCGAAAATGAGAAA
This sequence comes from Artocarpus heterophyllus, assembly GCA_025403435.1. Lineage (NCBI taxonomy): Eukaryota > Viridiplantae > Streptophyta > Magnoliopsida > Rosales > Moraceae > Artocarpus > Artocarpus heterophyllus. The sequence continues at coordinate 881,836 of CM046344.1, forward strand.
AATAGGAGAAAAATGAAAATCTTGAATCCAATCCGTTTTTCTTCAATCTAGGTTTAGATTCTAGTTGTTCTAAGCTCATTTAACACAAATCCACGGTTTTCTAAGCTTAAACAAGCTTAGATTTCAAAAACACACAAAATCGAAAATTTTGAAAAAGTTTAGAAATTTCGAATCTAACCTCGAATCGAAGCTTCAATCCGCGTTCTCGGTCGCCGAATCACGTCCCCGAGCTTCCTCCTTGCTGTTCCGAAGCTTGGATTCGAATGAAAACCAAAAATTTGAGAGAGATTGAGAGAGAGAGAGGGGCTGCCGAGTGAGAGAGAGGGAAGAGAGAGAGAGAGCCCGTGAGAATGAAGAGGGAGAGAGAGAAGAGAGAAATAAATAGAGAAAATCAGTGGGCGGTTTTACTGTGCGAAAACCATGTGCCGCCCACGGTTTTGTAAAACAGAATATTTTTTAACATTTTACAAATTGTTGTGTTTTAAAACTCAAAACATCATTTTAAAACAAATGAGAAATCATTTGAATACATCAGTTTAACAAAACAACCAAAATTCAAAATCCAACCAAATAATCTAATTAAAGTTAAAACTTTAATTATGGCACACTAATTCACCATTTACATTACATTAATGTTAAATAAATTTCGGGACGTTACAGCTCTCCACCCCTAAAAGAAATTTCGTCCACGAAATTTACAACTCATTTCAGAAACAAAACAAATGCGGATACAATTCCCGCATATTCGATTCTAGTTCCCAAGTGGCTTCATCAACCCCGTGATGCTGCCACACGACCTTTACCAACGGTATCTCACGACGACGCAAGCTAATCACTTTCCGGTCGATAATCTGAATCGGCACTTCTTCGTACGTCGTATCCTCCTGAACCTGCACATCGCGAAACGAAACTATCTTATCCTGCTCAGGTGGACACTTCCTAAGCATCGACACATGAAACACATCGTGCACATGAGAAAGTCCGGGCGGAAGATCAAGCCGATAAGCGACCACACCAACACGCTGAGTGATCTCGAACGGCCCAATATACCTCGGCGCGAGTTTCCCACTCACTCCGAACCGCATAGTTCCCTTACGAGGTGACACCCTCAAGAGAACAAAATCTCCAACCGCGAACTCTAAGGGTCTACGTCTCCTATCTGCGTAGCTCTTCTGCCGACTCTGAGCTGCTCTCAACCGATCCCGAATCACCGCGACTTTCTCATTGCTGTCACGAATCTCATCTGGCCCAAGAATAACTCTATCCTCCGGCTCGGCCCAACACACAGGTGATCGACACGGCCGCCCATACAACGCCTCAAATGGTGCCATACCGATACTCGCCTGATAACTGTTGTTGTACGAGAACTCCGCCAAATGCAAACATTGCTTCCAATTCCCGCCGAAGTCCAACGCACAAGCACGCAACATATCCTCGAGAACCTGAATAACCCGCTCAGACTGCCCATCAGTCTGAGGATGAAACGCCGTACTGAAGTTCAAATCCGTACCCAAAGCCTCCTGAAAACTCCTCCAGTACTTAGCATTAAACCTGGTGTCTCGATCAGAGGTGATGGACAAAGGAACTCCATGCAACCTCACAATGTTCTGCATATACAACTCTCCGAGAATCTTCCTGGAACACGTCGACCTAAACGGAATGAAATGCGCCGATTTCGTCAACCTGTCGACCACAACCCAAACTGCATCATGCCGCTGCTCCGTCCTCGGCAAACCTGTGAGGAAATCCATCGTCACATGCTCCCATTTCCACCCTGGAATAGGAAGCGGCTGAAGCTGACCTGCAGGCTTCTGATGCTCAGCTTTCACCTGAAGACACGTCAAACACTTGGCCACGTACTCTCGAACATCTTTCTTCATGCCTCTCCACCAATAGTGCCTCTTCAAATCACGATACATCTTGGTGCTCCCCGGATGAATAGCGAACTGAGACCTATGAGCTTCATCTAGAACGGCTTTCGTCACCTCGGCGATAACTAGAACTGCAAGACGCTCCCGGAAGTACAACGATCCATCTGCATGCACGCTCCATTCTTCAAACTGCTCCCCGTTCTGAATCCGCGACCAAATCCCCTGCAAATGTCGATCCTGCCACTGACCTTGCTTCACCATCCGAACAAGAGCTGGAGTCGCTTTCACGTGATATAACGAAACTCGATCACCGTCGTCATGATACTGTAGCCGATACTCACTCACTGTCGCATCCCTGCCCCAGTCCTCAAAAATCAAGCAAGCGAGAATCCCTGAAGACTTCCTGCTAAGCGCATCCGCTACCACATTAGCTTTTCCAGGATGATACTGCAACGCGAAATCATAATCCTCCATGTACTCTACCCATCTGCGCTGCCTCAAGTTGAGATCCCTCTGAGTGAACAAATGCCTCAAACTCTTGTGATCGGAGAAGACCTGAAACGACGCTCCATACAAGTAACATCTCCAGATCTTCAGCGCGTAGATCACCGCTGCAAGCTCTAAATCGTGAGTAGGATAATTCCGCTCGTGAGGTCGTAGCTGTCTCGATCCGTACGCAACCACACGTCCATGCTGCATCAACACGCATCCAAGTCCACGCCCTGAAGCATCAGCATAAACCTCATACGGCTCGTCACTACTAGGAATAATCAATACTGGAGCTGAAGTCAACCGGTTCTTCAATTCCCGAAAAGCAGACTCACAGTCTTCATCCCACTCAAACCTGACATTTTTCTTGGTCAACCTCGTCAACGGAGCTGCAATCTTCGAAAAGTCCTTTACAAATTTCCTGTAATATCCAGCAAGTCCTAAGAAGCTGCGAATCTCCGCTACATTCCTTGGTCGTTCCCACTCCAATATAGCTTCAATCTTGGACGGATCCACTGAAATACCATGCTCCGAGATGACATGACCCAGAAATTTGACCTCGGTCAACCAGAACTCACATTTTTCCCTTTTAGCATACAACTGGTGCTCCCGCAAAGTCTGAAGCACGACCCGAAGATGCTGCTCATGCTCCTCCCATGTCTTAGAATACACAAGAATATCATCGATGAACACGATCACAAACTGATCCAGATATGGCCTAAATATCCTGTTCATCAGATCCATAAAAGCTGCTGGAGCATTCGTCAACCCGAAAGACATAACCAGAAACTCGAAGTGCCCATACCGAGTCCTAAAAGCTGTCTTGGGAATATCCTCTTCCTTGATTCTGAGCTGATGATAACCTGACCGCAAATCAATCTTCGAGAAGTATCGCGAACCTCCCAACTGATCAAATAGCTCATCAATCCTAGGCAAAGGATACTTGTTCTTCACCGTAACACGATTCAGCTGCCGATAATCCACACATAACCTGAGAGTCCCATCGTGCTTCTTAGCGAACAAAACTGGTGCTCCCCACGGAGATGTGCTATTCCGAATATATCCTTTATCAGCAAGCTCCTGAAGTTGCTTCCTCAATTCCTTCATTTCTGCCGGCGCCATCCGATAAGGTGCCATAGAAATCGGTGATGTCCCTGGAAACAACTCGATACCAAACTCAATTTCCCGATACGGTGGCAATCCTGGCAACTCGTCGGGGAAAACATCCTCGAACTCACCAACCACCGGAATCGCTACACTGCTACTCGAAACATAGGGCTCGCAATCTAGATTGGCAAGAAAAGCAAAACAATCTAGATTCCTTCGCCCTCCTAGACATGACTTCATGAGACGCTCACTCATTAGCCAATCACCACCACCCTGGTAAGTGATTACCGTCCCCCTATCAGACACTAGGGTCACTTTTCTAAGTTGGCAGTCCACAACTGCACTATACCTGGACAACCAGTCCATTCCTAGAATCACATCATAGGAACTCATGGGGAGTATAATCAAATCACTTTTCAAAATCTCATCCCCAATCTTTATTTTACAAGATTTACACATATGATTTACACACACCCGCCCCAAGGGAGAAATTATAGCTAGGGGTTCATTAAACTCTTCTATCTCTAATCCCAAGGCATGTACAAAAGAACTCGAAATGAGAGAATGAGATGCACCGGTATCAAATAGAACGCGTGCTAGAGATCTGGAAACCAAGATCATACCATCAACAACTGCGTTACCAGTCTGAGAATCTGACCCTCCAGATGCCATCGCATGAACCTGCACTGGTGCCTTTCCTTTTCCTCTACCGACATTGCTGGGTCCTGCATTACTCGGCCGATGCTGCTGAGATGGAGACAACTGTACACTACCTGCACTCGGAGCTCTATACTGAGGAACACTGCGCTGAAAATACTGCTGCTGCTGTCCCCGTGCCGGATATGAGAATTGCTGAGGAGAAAACTGCGGATACTGCAACTGCGGGTACTGCGGAGGTGGAGGTAGGGTCTGAAGTTGAGGCTGAGACGAACGACTGGCATCCTCCCCGGTCTGCGATCCAAGACGAGCACTCCTGATCGGGCAATTCCTCTTGATGTGTCCGGGCTGCTGACAGAAATGACAATGGAAGCTGTAGGGATTGCTGCGCCCGCTGCCAGACGAACTGCTACTGCCACTGGTCGCACCGCCTTGCTTGCCTTTCCCCGGAGCTGGACGACTACTGGTGCTCTTCCTGCCACTCCTCTGCGGTCCTCCTGAAGCCTTGGCTCGATCTTCACAATACTGCACGTAATCATTCTCCACGGAGATCGCCGACGACACAAGCTCTCCGAAACTCCTAAGTCGTAGAGCAACCAACTGCCGCCGAATAGGAGCCTTGAGTCCCTCCTGAAACTTGATGCATTTCTCACGCTCCGATGCCACAGCTGATGGAGCAAACCTAGCCAACTCGTTAAACCTTGCCTCATACTCCCGAACTGACATATCACCCTGCTGCAATCTATAAAACTCAGCTGCTTTCTGGTCTCTATATCCCTGCGGAAAATACCGATCATAGAACAGCTCCTCGAACTTGTCCCAACTGATATTGCCACCGCGCTCCAGACGCTTAGTTTGTTTCCACCAGGTGTTAGCGCCACCCTCGAGCTTATACGCCGCAAACTCTACACGATACTCCTCAGGCACACCAAGGGTATCAAGATGCTTCAAAATCGAATCCAACCAATACTCTGCTAACTGCGGATCCCCATTGCCATCAAAAGTCGGAATAGACGCCCGCCGGAATTCCTTAAAGAAGGCATGCCGACTACCAACACTGGAGTCTTCCGGTCTAGCCCTGGCTGCCATCTGCCGGAAAGCCGCCATCATAGACCTCATCAGGCCCTCATCATTTCCGAACTCCGCGTCAGCTGTCGAATGACGTCTAGGTGCCATTCTCTCACTTCTGAAAACAAAATTTGGACTGTCAGAGGTATTTCATTGTCAAACCTATGTGTGCACAATTCCCAAGGTTCATAACCTTGAGCTCTGATACCATTCTGTCACGCCCCGGAGTACGGGAGGTGACGTGGCGGAATATTTAGATTAATTAAAAGAGAATTTAATCGGAATTAAGGGTTTAAAAATCCAATTAAGCAAGAATTAAAGAGATTTTTCCACCACATTTTTTTTTTTTTATAAAGGAATTTAAAATCATTAATCAAATAACAATAATTGAATAAAAACCGCGAATATGGGTTCCACAACCCACAACTTGTGCACACACATGGATCTGACAATATCACAAATACAATTACAGTCCAAGCACAAATAAAGTTGAGTCTTACATGCCTTGAATAATAATACTGAATATAAATAAATTCTCCTAGTGCTCCTGAGTCCGGTCTGAAGAATCTCCTCCAAACCTATATGGAAAACCACCTAGAAGGGGGGGAAATTTAAAACAATAAAACGTGAGCAAAAGGCTCAGTAGGACTAGGTTTTATAAAATAATTCGATGCAAAGAAACAAAACATTATCAGGAGTATACAGAAATAAAACGTTAGATAAATAAATAAATAAATAAATAAATTGAGTAGAACCGTTCTGACACAGAACAGACTACTCGTCAAATCAAAACACCAATTTACTTTTACCTAGGCAAACCATGATATCACCACCGTAGTGGCCCAGCTGGGTTTCGGGACCTGCCCCCAAGGTCGTTCGTCACACGACCCGATCTCTGATATGGCATCATGCCTTAGTGTTCATTATCATTATCATTCAAAACCCAATTACCGAGTGTTGTCAATTACATTCATTATGAAATTCATTTCATGTCACGGTATATAAAAATATAACCGATAAAACCATTTTCAAACATCCGTTGAAAACATTTTGGATAGAAATCCTTTTCAAAGCCAAATCATTTCAAAACCAGGCTACCAAATAAATAGGATAGAAGTCCTACCTCAGTACTCGTGCCAGTACCCCACACCGTAATCCCGGTCCGCTATACGTTAGCTCCACGGAACCACGAACGATCCTAGATACAAACTAAGTCAATCAATATCTAGTTTGAGACATTCTATGTTACTAAATCATTTCATGATGTCCTAGTGTGCCATTTGTATCATTAAAATCATCCTATAAGGTTGGGATTTAAATTAGGGTTCAAAACAGTGAAATCGGGTAAAAATCACAAAATTTTCCATGCCTCGGTCGGCCTGCCGGACGCCCTGCTTCGGCCTGCCGAACTGCACAGTTCGGCCTGCCGGAAACAAGGTTCGGCCTGCCGAACATTGCCCCAGATTCGGCCTGCCGATCGGAAGAACACCGGCCTGCCGATCATCACTCCGGCCTGCCGAACATGAACTTCGGCCTGCCGAACTGGGAAGATCCAGAAATCCCAGCCACGGGTTTCTCGATCCCCAAAATCCAAATCTGAATTCCAACCTGTTTTTCTCAAATCCCAGGCATGAAAAACAATCATAGTTGATAGAAAAACATTCTAAAACATATTTGGAATCATTTAAACAACATTTGAACTCAAAATCTTCAAAATCCGAAAATGAGAAAAATAGGAGAAAAATGAAAATCTTGAATCCAATCCGTTTTTCTTCAATCTAGGTTTAGATTCTAGTTGTTCTAAGCTCATTTAACACAAATCCACGGTTTTCTAAGCTTAAACAAGCTTAGATTTCAAAAACACACAAAATCGAAAATTTTGAAAAAGTTTAGAAATTTCGAATCTAACCTCGAATCGAAGCTTCAATCCGCGTTCTCGGTCGCCGAATCACGTCCCCGAGCTTCCTCCTTGCTGTTCCGAAGCTTGGATTCGAATGAAAACCAAAAATTTGAGAGAGATTGAGAGAGAGAGAGGGGCTGCCGAGTGAGAGAGAGGGAAGAGAGAGAGAGAGCCCGTGAGAATGAAGAGGGAGAGAGAGAAGAGAGAAATAAATAGAGAAAATCAGTGGGCGGTTTTACTGTGCGAAAACCATGTGCCGCCCACGGTTTTGTAAAACAGAATATTTTTTAACATTTTACAAATTGTTGTGTTTTAAAACTCAAAACATCATTTTAAAACAAATGAGAAATCATTTGAATACATCAGTTTAACAAAACAACCAAAATTCAAAATCCAACCAAATAATCTAATTAAAGTTAAAACTTTAATTATGGCACACTAATTCACCATTTACATTACATTAATGTTAAATAAATTTCGGGACGTTACATTGTATGGAACATATTCGAGCATCTAGCTATGTTTTCCAAATTACAAATTAACACATGATTATGAGGCCTTGATGTAACATGAAACAAAGTCATTAATGAATTTGACTAGTAAATATTAATAACATATAGTAGATAAATATTGATTAAGCAATATAAAATGCAGTCAAATGAAATCAGACCGTTTTATAAAGAACTCAGGACATTCTTTACAGTTTTAAGCAAAAGCCGAGTGATCAAACCAAACCTCCAAAAAGAAACCATTAATTAATTTGGCCGCTTTTCAAAAAGAAACCAAACATGGCAACCAAATCTCCAAAGACAAATTATACATAATATGTAGCGTTATATACTTTTTTTTTTCTCTCCTTGACTTTCTCACTTCAATAATGTCTAACATCAGTTATAACTTGTTTAACATAAGTAATCAAATAGGCTATTTCTATAAGTCACTGTGAACCGGCCATTTAGTTATTATAAATTAAGTTGACTTAAGGGAACAACTCCAAGATCATATGATTATTAGTTTAATTTGACTTAAAAGCATTTCTCCACTAATAAATCATTAGTTTAGTTTCACAAGTG